>JAWZYV010003033.1:0-600000 GCA_038373885.1 Cheiracanthium punctorium
GAAAGTTCCATAAGAGATCAATATTTAAATTCCTAGAAAACACAAGACTGCGTAAACCAAAAGTCAAAATTATTATCCTGTTCAAAGGCTGCAAGAAAAAGTTATTGTGTTGAGAGATTGCTAACTTTCTAAAAACAAATCAAAATTAATATAATGTTTTAACAAATAACACTTTTATGCTTTTGGTAATTTCAAATTTATTTATTTTTCTGTACATAAATTAAATTCCATTTTTTTGTTTTTTTAAAGTAGTATGTTTGTATTTAAAAAAAGTTTATAAGCCTTATATTTTTATGCGTTCTAGCTTAATTTATAATCTGTTTACTAGAGAAGTTTAATGAGTGTAAGTGAATAGATCCATATAACGCAAACCAAAAAATTCTATATATAATGCCAAAACCTTGCGTTTCGAAGGTTTGCATTATAAAGACTCTTCTACTGTATTAGACTATAGGCAAAAGTGGCCAGACCAAGAGCGCTGTAAAAATGTTGAAGATTTTGCCCCTGCTTATACAAAAAGTAAATAAACGAGCATGGATGACGCAGGAAGTGTTCACTGACTGGTTTGAAAAATTATTTTTTCTATCCAGAGGCTTACAGACCACTGAAAAAAAGTAGGGCTTACCTATTGACTCTAAAATTTTGGCTTGTTTTAGATAAGTTGTACAGCGCAATCTCTGAAGCTGCTCTCCTAGAAAAAGGATAATGGCGCGAGTTTTGTTTTTGCCCCCAAACTGCACATCTTTGATTCAGCCTATGGATCAGGGGATCTTAAATTCATTGAAATGCTCCTATTAAAAGCGGCTTTTCATTAAAAAAAATATTTGGATCACACAAATTTGGGGAACGGAACTTGGCAGAGATTTCTTAAGTGGTTCAATATGGAAGGATAGCTCAGTGGGGTATTGCTTCACACTTGGGGAAAGCATCAAACAAGACACATTAATAAATGCTTGGCATAATATTTGGCCACCATTCAATTTTTTTCTAGAAGTAGAAAGGTGCAGAGAAAGAATTTGATGCGTATTCTTGCATTCCCAAAGAAAAAATAATTACCGGAAGAATTATTGCAGCTATGCTACAAACATGCCTCCTCAAACAACATGCTTTTATCGATGAAGAGGCGCAATACAGGAATGCTGATAATGTCAATAAAAATGCACCAATTGCATTTCAAATTAACGGACGATGAGATTGTGGACCATGGTTGTAGAGAAAAATGTCCTATTCAGACTCGGATGATACAGATGATGATGATGATGACAGCATGCAGAAGAATTAATGTATATAAGATTTTCTATACGATCGTAGTATTAGAAACTGGACATGTGAAACTTATCCGTGGTAACGGAAATAACGAACAAAAAATCTTTTTTTCTAGAGAGCATGATATGTCAGTTTACCAAAAATCAAGAAACATTGTAAAAGAAAAACCTCAACACATTTAAAACAGCTAATAGATATGATTTTTAAAAAAATTTTTGTTAAAATTTTTTTTTTTTTTTTTTAGTTTTTTTTTTTTTTTTTTTTTTTTTTTTTTTTTTTTTTTTTCTTTTTTTTAAAATTTTTTTTTTTTTTTAAAAACTAAAATTTTTTTTTTTAAATGTTCAAAACAAAATAAAGAATGAAGTTTTTCGTGATTTAAATGTTACTTTTTATCCTCTCAAAATTGTACATGATCTAAACTGAACGGTCTCCGCATTTTAAATTTTGTATTTGTAATAGTTGAACATTTTCTTAATGTATTTTCGTTAATTAAAAGACTGAAAATTCGAGCTCTCTTTATGGGGGAGCTCCAATTATTGGAAGCCAGTACTTCCCCGATGGAGATTTCATTCACTAGTCATATATGCAGATTTTTTAAATTAGTGTTTTTTCTCTCAATATTTAACCTTATTTTAAAAGGACTGCAACTGATTTTTAAATGTTAATCAACAATGATGTTTAACAAGGGAGCGAGCAAGGTATATTGTTTTTGCCATCCCACGTACAGTTATGTAATTTTCTACCGTCTTTGTAATCCAAATGAAGGAGGTGAGCGTGCCGTAACAGGCAGTATGTTCGGTGTGACGGTTCTCTCCCGTAGTAAGCGATGATTCTGCATATCTGGACAGAGTATGTGGACTACCGCGATTCCGCAGCATTAAGTTTTATTTTTACAGTAAGTTTTTGATAAATTTAATTATTTTTTTTATTAAAAATCTATTAGTGAATGCTCTTACTATTTAACATAATTAGATGCAGTAATTTTTTCATAAAAGCTACTTGTGTACTTAAAAGGCCGGTGTACTTTTTTAATTTGTACATGTGCCACAAAGGATGAATTTTCGCAGCAGCGTACCCGAAAACACCGTGCTAAATTCCATAAGCCAGAATGAGGTCGGTCCAGAAGGTTTGCCTGATAAAAGGTCCGCAGTACTATACCTACACGTCATAAACTAATCCATCTTTTATTTCAACTGCAGTAAGAACCACTGGAACGCGACGCAAATCATTGGGCATCTATACAGTAGATAAAAACTTAAAAATAATTATGGATTGATTAGAGAGTCCAGGTTTTTGTCACAGGGGCGGTTTTAATTTATTTGGAAATATATTTAATGAGATTTCTAATTATTTAGTAATATCTCTCTGAGGAAGTGTATAATTCATTGTAAAATACTATCATCAAATTCTTCGGGACTCATACTTCCTAGTGCAGGGGGCGATTTCAAACAAATTCTCAATGTTTTGTTTATTTCTAGACGGATTCCGTTTGGATATAGTGTAGTGCAGCGGACCCTGGAGAATGAAAAATTATAAACGGAAAAATGAACACTGAACAGTTTGTCATGGTAAACCACGTCACGGCCCACGCCCATTTCTCCCGACGAAATTGGATGATATGATCGCTACCTTCATTTTCCGGAACTTGCAGTCAGAGAGAATTTTTTACACCATGTGGATCCTTTTCAGAAAAAAAATCATATAAAAAAATCTAATTTAGACAATTTCTACACAGTTTAAAATTTAAAAGAGGGGAGGGGGGGGGGGAGGAAAAAAGAGAAAAAAATAAATGTTTAATCAGCGGTTAAAAAAGATGAGAAATTTTTGCCCGTTAGGTTTTTGGATCGCCAGCCGTGTTACAAAATAGCTACAATTTTAAAAGCAGTACATTGATTACATCAAAACAGGATTTCTCTTTAAAAAAAATTCCCAAAAATCTGTCAAAAATGTACAGGTACGCTTTTGTTAACACAATTTTAATTTGAAAAAGAAAACTGTAGTTTCCGGATGATATAAAAAATATAGTGTTAAGACAAAAAATTTAAGCTCGTGATAACGTAAAATGCGAGGTATGAGGGAAAATGGCCCTAAAAATACCCTTACAAAACATAAAATAACATCAAAGAACATATTAATCCGATTAATTTCCTTTGTAACTGCATTAGCTTTCTCTTTGTCCTATTTTAGTCAGCGTAGACCAAATTTGGTCCAGATCCATCGAAATTGGTCCTGGACCGTGTTATAGCGATACACAAACAGACTTTTCACTCTTTTATATATTATAGATAAATTAGCTTTCACTCACAATTTCTAAAACTTTGCAAAAAAGGCAACTATCTAGGCAACTAAATTTCTACTCAGGCAACTACTTTTGGCTACTATTTCTTGCTGTTTAGGCTACCTTAAAGCAAACTAAATGTCAAACATGAATTGGTTGTTGGCAACCCCTATACTGTCTCCTTTTAAAATTTAGTTTTTGTCAAAATCTGCTATGTTTTGATATACACAGTTTAGTGAGAGCCAGGAAATCCGCACAGCTAGGGACCACCCATGAGCTTGTGCAGATTTTAGGATTTGTGGTATTTCGGGCCATAAAAGATAAATCAATTACATTTCCTAATTTCAAAAAAGTAGAATACTATATTACAATGAAATAAAAGCACAGTCAAAAGTATTTCACTTATATTTTCACATTAAATACAAAAGCATAGGAGAAAAAAAGAAAAAAATTATATGAAGACTCGATAGCAAAGCAAATGGTTTTCAATATTTCCTCATTCTAATTTTGAAAGCATGTTCTAATGGTGATTTCGTTTTAAACTATTCTTTTCTGCTTTCAGTTTTTTTCTTTTTTCTTTTCTTTCTTGTCTTTTCTTTCTTTCTTTTTGAAAAAATTGTATATTATCATTACATTCTTGTTTTTATATACCGAACTCTGCCAGTTCCCTAAAAGTTTACAGGTATTCTTCTCAACTTTTAAACTTTTATCTAATGGATTTATTCGTATTGTTATATTACCTCAAAGTTTTCATCCTCCTCAACATCATCATTAGAATCATATTTATCTTGGAGTCCAGACACTTTTCATCAACAATTTCCATCACTGGCATAGGACTGGGGCAAATTTTCATTATTCTACAATCAGAGAAGATGTAGCGGATTTCGGGACATTTGCGGATTTTAGGTTGGCGGATTTTTGGGCTCTCGACTGTAATAAATATGTTTTTATTTAGTTATAGTTAATACTTAAAGAATACATTATAAATTTTGATCACTGAGCAATTCCTGAAATATTAAAAATTGTTTTACCACAAACAGATAATTTTAAGTGGATACAGAATAATTATACCTGCTGGTGTAAATTGTCTGGGTGTCTTAGTTATAAGGAACAGACGTGTTTTCTGTTGTGTGAAATATAATTCTATTGATTATCTATACTTTTAAGTGCATTAGCCTATAAACAATTTACCTCTTTATGTATAGGACCTTTTAATTCAATCAGAAATAAGTACCTCTTTGGTCCTATTTTTCAGACAAAACAGCTCCATTTATATCAGGATATTCTGACCTTGAAATTCAGTCTGTGAAGCACGTGAGTAAACACAATTCCAAACATGTATTTATAGGTTATTTTTTGCAAATTAAACATTCTTGAAAATGTGATGGCATGCATAGGAAAAGCACAATTGGGTGGTTCTACTGTAATTGATGTTCATAGTGTCGGAGAACAAGAATGATTGATCATAGCTAAAACAAAAAGATTCGTTTCGGTGAATAGTTTTTTTTTTTTTTTTAAATAGTAACATTTAAAAAAAAAGAAAGTTCACACTAATTTAATTTTTTTGTTTGCTGTTATGACTAGTCGAACTTTTGCGCGATCATGACATTAAACGATCACAAACTGTGGAAGCACCCAATTATTTCAATAAAGTTCTTAAGAATATGACAGCACATATTGATTAAAAGTCAGTTTATTAATTATCACTAAAATATTTTCCCACCTAGTGCAAATGATCTAGGTGGTAAATGTTATGTTTATTTTATAAATACCTGCTGTTTCTTCCTTATTATGAAGTCATATCCAATTTTAATTCTTTAAAAGCTATTCCTGTTGGTTTTAGGATTATGTTGATTTTAACCTATTTTTTTTTTTTTTTTTTTTATTGTGCTGACTGAAATTTTTGTAACCAGCTCCTTTGGCACTTTGTCATAGCTGTGGTATAATCTTACTTTTCTCCTGGTTATCTATTCATCCGTTTTCCCATTTTCAATCATGCTTTCATAGAGCTCATGAAATAGCTTTTTGTGATAGTCATCAATATTTTTTATATTTCTCAATTAATAAAAGTGATGCATTCAGCTCCCTTTATCAAAAAAAGTTAAAACAAAAGAGAAATATCTATATTAAGAGATTTTCTATTGCAAATTTTAAAGCAAAACAGATATTTTAAATTGAATTAGCTATGATGCATGAAGAATTTTACACAATAAGCTTTTTTTCTTTTCTTGTTGTCTTTTGCATTGAAGTCATTGTATAATTTTGCATTAAAAGAAAATTAATCTATAAAAATTCAAGTACTTGTAGCGTGTGCAAAAGCCTAAAGCTTATTGCATCTGCTATGTGTAAACTATGAAATATGGCATTTCGGGGCAATCCCGAAATTTTGTGCAGGGGGTCCCCATTTTTTGTGAAAATATTCTTTGTTTTGTTGAGCTTCAGTATCAATTTTTGAATTTTTGAATAACTATTTTTTTGTAAGAAATCTCATTTTTTTTGCTTAAAGGTAAGCTTACAAAACAAAACTAAAAGATTAGGTAAATAAACACACCGAAACTATTGTTTTAATTGATCAGTGATTTATGAGTGAAGGGGTCATTTTAATCTTATAATTTTGTGAAGGGGACCGTTGAAATGGATCCATATTTTGTCTGCATTGATCCTGCATTTACACTGCCAGGTTATATAAACACATAAGTATAATATAATATGACAAAGAAAAAATATGTGTAGAAATAAATCTTGTTTATTATCTTCGATTTTATAAAAAATTCACATCTGTCAGTAGAAAAAAAGAAGCAAATGTTGAGTAATATTTTAAAACTTGTGCTACATTTAATGTGTTTTAACTGTTTGTTAAGATATATTACAAGGAATCTAAGATTGGCAGGCACACCACAGCCATTTTTATTGCAGGAATTTTTTTAAAAACTTATTTAGCTGTGCAAAACAAGTTTTACCTTTTAATCCTAGTACTATAGCACGCAGTACCTTTATTGGCTCATGAAAATGGAAATTAACATAAGCAGCCCCTATAGCTTCAAGGGAACTCATTTCATCATCCACTATCACTGCAGTGGATTCCAATCTTTTTTTCTTTTGCCAAACCACACTTATTATAATCATATATGAGTATATTGCTTAACAAACTCTTTTAGTAACATCTTCAACACTATCAATTGAAAATCAGAGATCTGCAGTGGTGATTATACCGATTGAGAATATCTACATGTAAAATCTTAAGATTGCAATACTCAAAATATAGTTGGGAAAAAGACTCTTTTAAGTTTCCCTCAGCAACTTTATGTAAGTTATAAAAAATTCCCCTGGATGTGAGAATTTTAAATTTCTTACTTCCAAATTGAGACCTTGTACTGTAATAAGTATGAGAATGAGTCTTTGAAAAACAACACAATTTAAAATTTTAAACTTGGAGAAAGTCATTAAACGGATTATTTTGACTTGAGAAAATACTTCTCAATTTGTTAGTTACATCTGAATTATTATGTCTTAATTATTTTTTCTTCCTGTTGTGTTTAATAACTTCCAATCAATTGTATTGTTTCAGTACTTAATAATTCTTGTATGTTTGAGTTCCATACAAAAAAAAAAAAAAAAAAAATTTTTTTTTTTGTAGGTATTAAGTGTGTTTACTAACTTTTTATTTTAGATGTCGAAAACAGTGTGGCATTTTCCTCTTCCGTTAGACATGGCTATTGCAAGCCTTTTGTTTCTGAAAACACACCTTCCCGAAAAAAGTCTCAAGGAGCAAAATTAGAGAAAACTCATTTTATCGGAAGAAAAGATTAAGCGTAATAACTTTGGTGTTCTTATATCAAGAATGAAAATAATTTATTTGTGTTTGCAGGCGGATAAATCTGCATGTTCAAGCAACTGTGAACAGTTTTAAGAAATAATGTTTAACTTATTACGTTACTTAATATCATTTGGTTGGTGAATTTTGGTGGGCTGCTATGGCGAGGGTTGTAGGCTGTTGTGGATTATTTTCTAGAGTGGGTTTTAGACCACATAGGGGCTTCGTCTCCTTTGTCTCACTGCGCAATAGAAAATTGAAAGCCCACCCTAGTCCTCAGCCCCTTTCCACTTATGCCAATGGTAGGCAAGATTTTATGATATACTTAAACCACACACCAGTCTCTTTTCTCTCGTCTGTGAATGTCTTGGAGTGCCCTCACCACAAGGGCCACAATAACTTGTATGTTGTGTAATTTCTGAAGGCAATTGAAGACACTATTTAAAAACATAACTATTTAATAAAAAACACAACTAAAATAGGAGATACCAAATCTTTAAAATTAGGCAAAACATCCATGAATGATAGGCAGAACGATGAACTAAAACCTGCCTCTCCCGGACATCGCGCTTCGAAATCTTTCATTTCTCACGAATGCGACTCCACTGCCACTTGACGTAAACACTCCGGGGGCGTTATTAACATATAATTGAAAGTTTGGAATTTTCCACTTTCAGTATCCCCTCCCCAGTGTCTCTGAACACAATAAACATTATGATACAACCAACCGGTATGGAAATCTAACTCTTTTCTTCCAGAACGTGTAGTAAGCTGGCAGTTCTTACTTTCAGGATCCAACAGATAGTATGCATTTTTGCTACCTTATTTCAGCAGGGAGGACTTGGCGCACCCTGATATGCAGGCTGTGAGTCTATGTATATTGACCACCGTGTTTCTTTTCATTAACCAATACATAGATAATATTGTTTCTTTTCGCGGACAGCAACTTGAAATATGGTCCGGTATCTGGAGGCTGTAGGTGATCCATGAACTCTCATATCTAACAAAAAACGTATGTACGAACAGTCCTTTAAATTTATATAACAAACACTGGGTGTTATATATGCATAGTAAGTGGGCTTTGGCTTTAGTAATCTCATATGTTCGCAAAGTTTTTCCACCTAGAGCCATAAATCAGTGAATTTTGACAAAACTGGGATCATAAAAATTCACGCTGGAAGCACTTAAGGGCGACCGTCCAGTACGAGTAGCTTTGCAGGCGTTACTTCAATATTTTCCTTTAATGATGCACAACCTAAAAACCTTAGAGAATATTTGGAAAGAATTCTGTTTAACTACTGGTTTTTATGGACAATAATAGGTTATCTTCAGCAATCTGAAAATTATCAATAAGCCACTTGCTTTTGGATTATACGGAGATGCTCCTCCATTTTTCTATGCCAAAAACACTGCAGTCAAACTGCTTTAAACAGTATCAGACTCAAACGGTAACTCCCTGGTCTGCATGTATTTTTGACGGTGTGCCGAAACGTGTAAAAAAAAAAAAACAAAAACAAAACAATCCATTCCTGTAAAGGGGGTCTGTCGCAACCGTTTCTGAGTGGTTATATCACTGATAGCGCCTTGGGAATACGCCTCTGAGGCCGACGAGTAACAACGATCAATGATGGTTATTAAACAATCACGAAATACCTTGAGATTTCTGGCAAGGGGAAACCAACAAATGACGCATGAGTGAATGTGCTGGAAAATGATGCAACGAGGCATTTCAATTTGCTGATGTTTTGGGGGAATTTTTTTTTTCGCGTTTGTGTTTGTTATAGATCCCTTTTGATTTTTGACAATTGGAGGCATTGGTAATGCCCATATCACTGGCAATCTTTATTCATAGAATGCTAAACCAAATCTTTCTTGAATGATGATTTAAATGTAGCTCTGATGCCAGCGGTACGAAAGACCAATGTAAGTTTCCTAAAAAACTTGGTTACGAAAACTTTGCAGATACATAAGGATGAACTTTACTAGTACTTGACATCAAGTTTCAAGTTTTGTAGTTGTATTTGGCAACGTTATATTAATTTTAATTGAAGTCCAGGATCAGGATTTGAAAGTTAAGTTCTTTTACTTCCCTCATACTGATGTTTGATCCTTTTAGTAAGTTCTTCAGAAATCCCTAAGTTGCTGGGGGCACGAAAATTTTCATGTTAGACGCAACAAAGCATCTGCAGCTTCGTTTATTCGTTCTCCTTTAAATATGCTTTCTTTATAGTCATGTAGTAAAACTCTGACATAAATTAAAACCATTTTGCTTGTTTATTTGTATGACGTGGTTCCCGCCACCTTACAAAAAGCTTCAACAATCAGTTTTGTGATCTGTCATTATTTGACAACTTTCATGCTTTCATAACAATTATTTAAAAAATTTTTACCGTATCCTACATTGCACAAAAGTTCAACTTTTGGACTTGAATATTTTGCCCTTGCCTAGGGGATAACTGTTCTCTAAGGAAACAAAATCCTAAATGGTTTTACAGTCAGACCCATCTAGTCGCACTAAGTGTAAGCACTGATACGCAAATATTCACTTGCATCACTAATGCAAAACAAGTTTACCATCAGCACTGGGGAATGACAAGAAAGTAGCATCCTCGAAAGTGCACTGTTTAGATTTCTCCAAAGAGTCAATTAAGTTCTTGAAATTAGTTGTTAATTTTCGTTCTAATCATTCCTTTTTCTTTTTCCCTTGATAACAAATTACATGTCGAAACGTAGCTCCAAATTATCAGCAGCATGTTTTTATAAATTTACAATAAAAGTTTAATCAGATCCCAAATATTTTCTTAATTCACATAAATTTTCAGCCTAGGGTAATCCAAATTGCTTAACTTTCTTATCGAGGGGTTTTTATACCCGCCTCTGAAATTTCATGACTCAAAAATTCAATCATACTTGACTGAATAAACTTTCGACCGATTCACATTTAAACGTATTTATTAATCTTTCTAACACACAGTTTCACATGTTCACAGAATGATCTGAATCCCCTTCTCCTGAAAAATATTAAAATACATGCAGTATGCAACAGCAAAATATAGAACCGCAAGGACCTCATTCAGAAACTTTGATAATACATTGGAGCACATTTCGAAACCGAATGGCATGGACAATGACTCAAATTCCCTATATTGTTGTAACGCATGTTTTTGAGAATGTCATCTTCATTACTGAATATGAGTAATAAGCTGTGATGATTTAAAATTTTTGAATAAAATCGATTTTTATATAGGACATTTGTTTTATGTCCATGAATATGTGAAATGGGTGTAGATCTGTCTGGAAACAGTGGATTAGAATTTTTAATCTTCGGGTAATCCTCCGCCAGGGACGTGTACCCAGAAAAAAATTTCGGGGCGGGTCCAAAAATTTCGGAGGGTGGTTCAACCGGTTGAAAAAAGCCAGCATTTAAGACAACCAAAACGTCATCATTATTAATGTTTGTTTCACACAAACCTGAAATTTTCGGAGGGGGTCCGGATCCCCTGGGTACTGGTCCTTGATCTCCGCCATTATTCTGTTATGTATGTGCCCGGTTTTTGAGTTTGGAACGACATTACATTGGGTACGAACCAAAGAGATCTTTGATTGATGAGGGAGTTTTTGATGTGATTCCTCGGTGGGGGGTATGATTAAGCAGCGGACCGACAGTGCTCCTTTTTTTTCCTGTTTCTTCCTTTTTTTTTTCAATTGCGCTCCTCTTTTACCTATTTTTTTTTCATTTGATACAGTTTCCCTCCTATTTTCTAGCCTTTTCTTCGCTTTTTATTCCTTTTCCCCTCTCGCTTTTCCCACCAGATCCTCTGTTCTTTTGATTTTTTTCTTCTATTCTCTTTCGGAAAGGCGGCGCCGCCGCGATCGTTGCAGCCACAGTGATTGGCTATATCCTTATCTGTTTGAGGCTATTCGGAATGAGTCCCAAAGGAATATAAATATCACTCCGTATGTGCAAGAAGTCCCAGCTCCCCATAGGGATAGAGGTAACGAGCAGAAAACTGTGCGCATACGCTGACGTTGGCAGACAGAAACCGTGGTGGTTAAAAAAAACCAACTTTACGAGGGCTCAATGCTGATCGAGAACCTAGTTGAGTTAGCTGGGGAGTTTATTTCCCCCCCCCTTCTTTAACGAAGAAAACAGCCGTTTTTTAAAATTCTTCCAATCATAGTCAGATAAATGCAGACGCATGCCGGACGCTGATACATTCCAAGGTCTTGCAGGCTTAGTTTTCCCAGTAATTCCTAACTGTTGTTTTTTTTTATAAATGGATTAGTTACATCAATATCTTTTTTTAAGTCACTATAACCCAAGCCAGAAGCTCATTTCTAGGCGGGGTCAGGCCCGCCGCTTGATGATATAAAAATTAGACATCCACTTTGTCCTGTGAAGTTTTTTTTTTTTTTTTATTTTTTCATACTATCTACCAAAGCTTCTTTATTCCCTTTTATTTGTTCTCTATTTGTGTGGAGAGGAATTTACACAACTTTTTATGCAAACTGCATCGACCCCTCTCTGTGGTGAAAAGGGGGGGATGGAACAAATCCAACGTGTGTAAAAATCATTCATACTACAATTTTTTAATAATGGATATGGACCGATTTGTTTGACTGAAATTTTGGGAATTACTTTTTAAATGCAAAAATTGATTCAGAGGTCCAAATTTTAAAAAGACAATCTGTAATATAGAACAAAAGTTAGATATTTATTGTCAATTTTTTTTTTTTTTGTTTTTTTGTGTGTGTTTCTTTCTGGGCTAGAACCTGCTGGAGAACGATGGGATTGAGGTTCTTTATCTCTTTTACGGCCTGTTTCAATTACATGCCACCTTAACTAGGTGACTCCAGCTGGTCGTTTAAAATCAACAAAAAAAGAACACTTATAATGGATGCAGAGTAATCCTCGGCAATTTTTTTGTTGTTATTGTTGTCCATTTTCAACAAAATTAAATAAAATTACTGGACTTAGTATTGAATAACTGGAGAATAGACATTTAAACCACTTATATGGTATATTTTTGAACAGAAGTGTTTATTACTAAGTTCATGCATTAACTATATTTTAATTGTTTGTACTATTGGAAGAATTCTTACAAAGACAAGGTGAATGAGGACGAAATTGACATGAATTATTTTTAGAAATCTTAATAACTGATGAAACTGAAAAGAAAATTAATAAAAATGAAAAATTAGGTTAGTGAACAACTTAACTTTATTAAGTCGTTCTTAATTTCGTTAAAACATTTTATTTGATGATTCTTAACAAGGTGATCTAATATAAATAGTTTATTAAAATGTGCTTCTATATGCAATAAATGCTTACTCTTAATTAAAGAATTTTTCTTGTCATGTATGTGTGGGTGATTATTTTTGTTTATAAAAAGAAAAAAACCTTAACAATCTTTTAAAGAAATATTCTTATTAACTTAACAATTTATAATTTATGTTTAAATAAGTTAACTTAACAACGTTACTTAAAATTGCAATTCTTTTACATTTCACTTAGATTTATCAAACTTAATTAAATTTTATCAAATTTTTAATAAAGACTAGTAATAAATTTATTAATAAAGATTACTAATTAAATTATTATTAATCAATAAAGCATTGGTTTTACTCAATTTTTTAGGGGATTTTTTGCAAATTTAGAATTAGGATTATGTACGTCCCTTTTTATGATAACACAATGCCTTTTAACATAATGATGCCCTTTTTTAAAAATCCTTTTTGCACCCTCCGCCTCATTTCTAACTTATGAATGAGCTCTGAGCCCAAGCCACTGTTGCACACATGTGGTGCGCATATTGCATATACACACTGTTTATATATTTAGTTTATTCCGCAACTATTATGAGTCTGCAGATAGTTTGGATTATGTGCGCAGATTAGTTTTTTCTTTTATCCTGACATATGTTTCCAATATATAAATCGGGTAGGTAACGATCCGGCCAAACAAGAATTGGTGTAATTAAAGTTTGACCATTGTTAAAAGTTTAACACTTTCGGGGAAAAAATTTATTTTATGAAACTTAATATATTTTAATTATTATTTTGCTATTGGGAGCCATCGCATGCTTTAAACTTGTTTTAAATAGAAATTCAGGAAACAAGTGTATGAAATAATATTGACTATTGGTTTAATCCAAATCCAGTTGTTTGAATTAACACCTTTTGGGGGAAATTTTAACTTGGAGCAAGGGTTTGCTTTTATTATTATTTTGTAATGAGAATCGCGTGTCACAGATTGAGGAAAATGATGCAAAGAAAGCACGAATGGGCATGCAGGCATTTTTAGTAAATTTTTGCAAATTACTGAATACAATCTTTGCCTATAAATCATCATTTTTTGAAAGATCTGGAGCACGCTGCATCCGGCTCTCAGATCCTCTCAGAATGACAGCGCCATTCAAAGCTTATGTTGTTTGTTTAGCACCGTTAAATTTGTCTAATGAAATTATAGACAAAACAGTTTGGGAATAACAAGCTTACAGATTAGATGACGAAGTTGATCTAATTGTAAAAAAGCTTTAATGAACGTACTGATGATGACAGACAGCCAATTGACGGGTACTGGAAAGAAGTTTTCCAGTCTTGTTGATAAGATGAACGGAAAGAAAAGTATTCCAATTTATCGATTATCATCAAAAAATTGCTTTTCTCTGTTGCATGCCAATTCTGATGTTGAAAGAGGTTTTTCTGTAAATCGCAGCATTCTGTCTTATGAACGACATAATCTCTCAGAGGCTGCGATTATTGGGATTCAACAAGTTAAAGATACCATTAGGAGAAAATGGTACCATTAGTAATATTGCAATTACAAAACAGCTAACTTAATGCTGTGACTAAAGTATATGCGTTTATTCACAAGAAAAAAGCGATAAATAAAGCAAACTGAAGACATGAAAATGAATGTTAGAAGAAGAAAAAAGAACCAGTGAATTAAAAAGGAGAAAGAAAGAAAAAAAACAGAAAAATGATGAGAAAGTAAAAGGTCTGCAGGAAGATCTCCAAGCAGTCCAGACATATCTTAAAGAAAGCAATACGAAATTACAGGATGCAATTAAGTAAACAATATCCGAACATGAAGATTGCTAACTACAGCAATTGAAATAGCAACACAAAAAGTTGAAAGTATTACAAAGAATTAAAAGAAGCTGAAGCTGATAGAAAAATCTTGTAGACGAGACTTTACTTGTGACAACGTATCAATTACTATTTGTGAGTTTATGTTGAAAAAGATTACAAGTTAATGGAATTTAAATATTAATTAAAAATTCTCGATAATTAATTTAACAAGAGCTTCATTTTTTAATTCCCGAGTGTCTTGGAAAAACATAACTAAGTAGCAATAGGTGTAAACTTATTTATTTATTGTTAGCAATTAAAGAAGAATAACTGACAGAAAGTTTGTTCTTAATAGTTTCTTTTCAATACTAAAACAAAAAAGTCTTATGATTGAAAAAGTAAGTCTTTTGTTACTATTATTGTCAAGTCTCTTGAACTTGACAATAATAGTACAAATGGTTACATTCTTATTAATTAAGAGTACCCAGTATTTCTTAAAATTTCTTTAGAAAAGATTCACAGTTAAATTTTTAATTATGTAGTTTGTTTCGCACATATTTATAGATAGATTGATCTCTCAAAGAACAGTAAAAAGCTCCTTTTTTTTTTTTCTTTTTCTCTCCTTTTTTTCCTATTTTTTTTCCAAATTTTTTGCTTCTGACCCTGGGATTAAGTATTAAATCAAAAACCATAACCAATGAATCAGCATCTATTAATCCTATGACTGTATTATATTTAGTCAAATCATTTGTTATCTTAGAAGTCTCAAAATTTGCCTCTACTTGGACTAACCAGACTTGAATATTATTTTTCCACATAGATGGAATCCTACATGCCACTCTATCAATATACATATTTTTTTCTGGTCACCAGTCGCCATGAGGATTTGAATAAAAAAAATTCAGTTAAAATAGCAAACACTATTAAATATATTAAAATTTTCTTCAGTTAAAATTCAAGGGTAAAATAACTCAAATATGTAAAAAACTATTCCTAATTAAAATGCATTAAAGATTCATAAAAACAATCATTGCACAGTAAAATATTCATTCTTCATTAAAATATTACCAAAACTTAAACTTAATTACCAAAACAATTTAAAGCCGAAAGAATATGAAGATTGCAATTTTGTGTTGTGCAGCTTTCGGCTGTTAAAATAAGTGTTAAGTTAAAAAAAATATTGGTTCAATTTGAAACAAATTTTCACTCAAGCATAAATAATCTTAAAAAGCCTAAATATCTACTGGCGTTTAACATCCTCGAGGCCAGAGGCACACCAAAAATCTTGTACACCCAGCCAGCCACGATACATCGAATTAACGTTGCCGTGGACGTAGTTTCGACGTGATCACCGACGTTAAAAATCCTTGGATATGTCCACCTGTTTTCCCGTCGAGCGCTGAACTTCTAGACGGCGTATCACCCGTGAGGGGTGACCGTGAAAGATAACAATCTCGCTTAACTACGGCGCAAGAAGGAAAAAGGGTGACCGCCAGGAAGAGAAAATCCCCGATATTGGTCGAACACTCGTCGCTATAACGGCAAAGGGAGACAGATTCTCGGAATCCGTTTATAAAATTCAGCTCATAGTAGTTGATTTTACGTTGTACATTGTCGAATTGCTTCAACAGGACAGAGAAAACCGGCTTATATTCTTTTAATAGAAGTCGTTCCTTAAAGACTTCGCAGAATTTGTCGAATTCTGACCATTTATAAACGTAGTAATTATGCCGCAATTCCAGACATTTAGAGAATGGGCACATAGCATTTACATACGTCGTGAAGGAATGGAAATTCAATCTGCTCTGATCTTGTGCACTTTTGCTGTTTAAAAGGAAACACTTTATTTTTCTATAAAATACATTTTACTATTAGTTTGTTAGCTAATGAAAAATAATTTTTCATCCAATATTCAGAAATAACAAGTTTTAAATTAACTTCTGATCATTTTGATAAAGTTACAAAATATACATTCATAAAAATTTGAACACAGAGAAAATATATTAAAAAATATATATATAATCTTTATTTTTTGAATTTAACTGATCAGTAACACGCATTAATAGCTTATGTCTCTAATTTACATTTTAAAGGATTTACTTTTTCCCCCCGGTACATTTTATGAATTGTTTTAACTGTATTAGGTATATTCAATAAAAAAAGGGGGGACGCTGTTTAATTCAAAGTTATGAACAATCTAAATATTTTCATATATTGGTGAAAAATAGTGAAAAAGTAACTTAAAAAATTAAATAAATATTAGTAAATTTAGTTGACTAATACAGTTTAAAATGCAATTTTACTAACAGTAAATATAATTTACTTGTTTTATTTAAAAAGTTACTTTTTCACCAGTATATGAAAATATTTATATTCTCTGTAACAGTAGATTAAATAATTTTTTATTAAAAATACCCAATACAGTCAAAATGATTAATAAAATGTACCAGGGAAAAATGGAAACCCTTTAATATGTAAAATAGCAACATATGCTGTTTATGCGAGTTACTTAAGAGTTCAATTCAAAATCAAGATTATATTTTTAACTTTAATATATTTTTTGCATATGTTCAAACTTTTATCAATATATATTTATAACTTTATCTAAACAATTAGAAGTTAATTTAAAACTTGTTATTACTGAACATTTAATTCAAAATTGCTTTTCATTAGCTAAAACCAGTAGTAAAATGTTTTATATTTAAAAATATAAAGCGTTTCCTTTTTTTAAAACGGCATGTGCGCAAGATAAGAACTGCTTGAATTTCCATGATTTCACGATGTATGTAAATAGTATGTGACTCACACATTCTCTAATTATCTAGAATTGAGGTATAATTAGTACGTTTATAAATTGTCAGGATTCGACGAAATCGTCAAGGAATGACCTATTGGACGAATAAGCCTGCTTTTTTAATTACTTTTTCCCTGTAATAAAATGAGAACAAGTTTTCTATCTATAAATTTTAGTCTCCCCTGTCCCACGAGAAAAATCTTGTCTTCTTCATTACACAAACAGTTTTTTATTTATCTCTCTTAATTCTTTGATTTGTTAAATTTTACTACTCCAAACAGGTTTATATTACATACTAGATGCATGCATATTAGTATAGAATTTAAAAAGAAAAAAAAATTACCTTTGCATGAAAAGCTTAACCTATTTCATTCTAAGTTAAGCCATAATGCAATAATGGTTGACTTTTGTTATAGTAAGCTCACATTAAGTAAAATCGTGCTTATTATGAGAAAAAAATATTTTATATGTTTAAGGTAAGCCGTTGATTTTATAGTAATTTTACCTGTATTTTTCACTCTGTAATAAAAAATAACAAGACTTATAATTAGCGATTAAAATGATTAAAAGAAACAAAGCACATAAGTATTAGTTAAGTAATTATTTAACTCACCTCTAAAATTTTGACGGCTGGAATTAAAATTAGTAGTTACCCCGACAAATTTTAACAACACCGGCCAACACAATTTAAAGAGAGCCAGACAAACTTATTAATACATGTCAAGCTAACGATAAATCGTGTTAGCGTTAAACTTGAAAATATTCCAAGAGATTCTTGAAAAATATCCTCTTATAGTTAAAACTATCGAAAATGTACTCTTCTGTGCAGCGCAGCTGAGCTCAGCCAGTGACCACGCGAAGAAAATGGAGCTAGATCTGCCCTTGCATAAAAAAACTGCGAAGCGAACCATGACCGAATACACACACATAAAGAAGAAAAAAAAAAGGCATCTGTGACGTGACTTCAGCGTTCTCCAGAATTCTGAAAATTCGGGTGGGGTGGACAGGTCAAAGGTCGTGTGAAAGGACACGGTAACGTTTGTCTCCCCTGCACTGTTTATTCGACGTTAAACTGACTATTAACTAAGCTGAAAAAATTTCTTGGTGCTCCATCTGTTTCTTCTTGGCTGGCTGGGGGGTCTCTCAGATCGCCGAAGATATGAGCGGAAAATCGGCGATCTATTGATGTAACATAGACCTCGTGAGTGTGACCAACCTAACGGTCGAAAGTCAGCCGCCGTTAAGTTGGTCACTCTCACGAGGACCCTGACTGACATACAACGGCTCTTTATAACGTCGACAACACAATGTATGTTTGATCTCTTTTAAACACTTTTTTGCTGTAATTTTCCCTCGACCTATTTTCGACATTTCGACATCGGGAATACGTAATTTATATGTGTGTGCGCTTGCTGGGACAGCTTGAACATTTCGCGATGACACTGCTCGAATAGACTTGATGCCAGACTTTGTGCCGATTACACAGATGTGTAATCGATTACGATTACGATTAATTTTCACTTTTAGACCAGGATTACGATTACCAGAGAAAGTATAATTCCCGATTATGGTTAGATTACGATTATCATATAAAACCAAATTTTCGATTACGATTAGATTACGATTATGTAATCTATTGAAACTTTCGATTATGATTACATTTGAGTCCGATTACAATTACATTACGATTACAAAACTTTCTTTTTACCCTTCTGGCGTTGATATTATAATGTCTAAATTTTACAATTTTAATGTAAGAACAGAATAATGGGTCCATCTGTTCAGGGAGCTAAATTTTGAGAATGCCATACAGCAAGAACTTCTATACTATTAGACAAACCTGGTTGATTTCCTAGGCCCACTTGTGAAAAGTTTTTTAATGCATACGAACCTCTATTTGAACATGGCATTTTCCGATTTTAACTTAAACATATGTCATTTGCAGTGTGCGTGTGGGATGGGAGGGGGGCAGGCTTGGTGGTTTAACACATCTTTGAAATGAACCCAGGTTTAACCTAATCAAGCAAAAATTAGTATACAAAAATTGATATTTGATTCCTTCTATGCTCGGCGTTGCTTCCTTGCCTGTGTCCTGGTTTGCTGGTTTCGAAAGAGGTACTGGCAGACGCATGAAAAGTTAGCCGTGGTTCCTATTCAACCGTGAAGGAGGAACTTCTGTCATTACGATCTTGCAACGATGTGCGCGAACATATTAAACCAAAGTTTAAGATTTTTTAATGCATTTAGTAAAATGCTAAATACAGGGGCTCTCGACAAATGCATTGTTTTCTCACAATAACCGTTAGCCTGAATCTGAGGCTGAACGTATACTGCAGTTATTATTTCACAGAAAACTTCACACACAGTTTAACTTCTTTTTTTATACTTTCATAACACGTATATGGGCATTAAATATCTAAAACCGGGCCTGCCGAACAAACAAACTTTTAATTTCTAGAATACACATGCCGTTTTAAAAATTCAAAACTAACTACTAACTCAAAACTACATGCATACTATCTATTGAGGATAATTTAAGAATTACAGAAAGACTTAAGAATACTACTAATAAGAATTACTTAAGAATAGCAGAATGGAGATGTCTAAAGATATCTCTAAACATACATCTTAAAAGTGTGGTGGGTCATATATAGTGTATTGGTGCTGGTACGACGTAATAAACAAAACTGGACAGTGATATTGGCAGTGTGAATGGTAAAACCCAATGTAATGCCAATTACAATAAAAAAGGCACGAATTTACTGTAAAACTATTTTATAAATAATCGTTCAAAGCTGCTCACTTTCTAAGCAATTAGCTGTTATATATGCTAAAGAACTGACACACATTTTTTGTCTCTGGTCAAGAAGCTGTGCCTGAGCACAGCCAGCTGTCGTGAAAAAAGGGTCTCTAGATCTGTGGCACGCGATGAACGTTTCGATCGTCCACCATCTTGCTGGTAGTTAAGTCGAGCGATGGCAACGGCTGCCCTTTTTTCAGCATTGGGAAAGGGTTGCGCATCAAAGGGTTAATGCGAATTCTCGGAGAAATTATAAAAGCTTATAATACACACAATAGAAAAGTTATATATAATTAGTCTCCACTTTAATTCCAAATTGATAATAAATAGATGCCAACAATTCAAGTTCTAAAGACGTACTATGTTTTAATATAATATGTGTACAGTACAAATTAGATAAAAACAAAATATTTTAAATAATTTTCACACTCATCAGTGAAAAAAACGAAGTATGAATACTTTGTGAATCATATTAAAAAAAATGAACTGTTTTCTGGGACTAATCACTAACACTGGCATAAATGAAAATAAATTATTTATCTGCTAAACTTTTAGAACTAAATCAAGGCAGCCAATCAAGTCGAAAATAAGACAAAATTGATTTTTAATACTTCATTATGTATTTTTACGCATTTTTACTCACCATCAAATTCTATTGAAGGAAAAAAAGAAAATGTTAATTCTATTAAAGGGGGGGAAAGGGGTTTTGTAGATCATTGTCTATGTTCCCTACTCTTTACCCATTTATCCAGAAATTTATCGATCATTAAAAAATATTGATATTTCTAAAGGTCTTTATACATTATAAAATTATTACATTCTTATGCAATTACATTCTTATTAATAGCACAAAGATATACTAATTTTTAACGGAAATATATGTGCTCCTACCTGCGTATCCAAACAACACAAGGAACCAAAGTTTATCTGTTGTCCACTAATCCAAACAACACATTCATAGTTCTTAAATGCACACCCTTTTCCATTTTTATTTTTATACTTTTCTAAAACTGAAAAAAACATGCTGCCCTTTTTCCTGTGTAGGGACCATTTATGTTCTTTTTCACGACCGCAAATCAAAATGAAGAAATGAAGGAAAGATCTGACACCACAAGAAATAGTTTTAGCTATTCCCTCCCGCGCAACCCTCACTTTCTTCTGGGAAGTCCATTCTTGTCTCTCACCAGTCCAGACAGACTTGGATGAACAGAAGACGACAGACAACAACAACAACAATAACAAAAGAATGGTCATCTAAATATTTTAACGGGAGGGAAAAAAATAATACAAGCGAGCTCCTGTCTTCCTCCAAATGTCGGAGCTCCAAGGGAACTTCCTGCCTTCAGGGCATGCTTGTGCCTCCCCATGAAAATTTTCCCAGCAAGCAGAACAAAAACTAAAACTGGGCAACTGTAATCGTTTTGTAATCTTCTCATAATCACAGCGACTACGATTACAGGCTCTTCAATTACGACTATCTGGCAAATGAAGTTTCTAGATTACGATTAGACTACGATTACGCGAAAAAATAAACTTCTAGATTATGACTAGATTACGATTACATGACAAATTTAATTGCCAGATTAAGATTATATTACGATTACAACAAGAATATGTAATCGATTACAGTCGATTACGATTACACGATTATGATTACACGAAGTCTGCTTGATGCAAATTGGACGTCAACCTGAACTGAAAGCCATTTACTTGTTACTTGTAGAATCCGGGTCACCAGCTGGAGTGCCCTCACCACCAAGGGCCACAATAACTTGTATGTTGCGTTTATTTTCTGAAGGCAATGAAGACATTATTTAAAATACAACTAAAATAGGAAAGCAAAATCTAAAACTACCTCTCCCAGAATCGCTCAGAATCTTCATTTCTCACGAGTGCGACTCTGCTGCCATCTGCTGAACAGCCAGGACATTATAAAAGTTTAATTGAACGTTTCAATTTTCACCTCAGTATCCCCTCCCCAGTGTTCTTGAACACAATAAACATTATGATACAACCAACCGGTATGGAAATCTAACTCTTCTTCCACTCTCTCTCTCTCTCTCTCTCTCTCTCTCTCTCTCTCCCTCTCTCTGACGCTTACTGTGAAGGTGTGGAAAAAATGCATGAATTAAATTCATATAATTGCATTATTAACAAGGTTATAAATTTAACCATAAACAAGTCATTTGAACATTAAAAAAAGAAAATAAGTGTAGAATATCTACTGTCCATGCACTGCAATGCTTTGCTTAATAGATCCAGAGCTAGTTTAAAGAGGAATTGTAAATAACCTTTCCACATTAATTCAGACTGAAAACTTCTTAATTACTACTCCTTCATAATTGATCCCAGCCATTATTTTCATGCTAAAATTTTAGAAAATCTTGCACAATGGAAAATAGAACTACACTGATAGCAAATTTCAAGCCTTCTGTTGGTTGCAATAGTTATTAATATAATCACTTGACTGGTTCTGAACATAGCTTTATTTTAACTGCATTCAAATTGTTCTGAAAAATTTCATAGTTCATTTCATTGGATCTTCCAAATAATATTATTAAAAAACCTGAAAATTTGAAACTTAAGTAATAATCTAATTATTTTTTCAAAAATATCATGTTTATAGTTAATTGGAAACAATTCGAAAAAAAAAAAAAATTGCAGAGATTTCTGATGTGGCTGTTTAAAAAACAATGAGTGGGTTTGTATGCACATGTTAAAAAAAGTTTCAGATTGATATTAATCTCTTACTGACCGATTTGCTTATTTAATGAGGCATTTTTACAGAGATATTTTTATTAATTGCCTTCCACTGAATAATGTATGTTCTTGCATATGCATTTCAATCAGTTTTAATTGTTTTATCTGTTAATTTTTTTATCCTGTTTCATTTTAATAGGCCAAAAGATGCTCTGCCTTGTTCTCCAACAGGTCCAATACTATCACCAAAAAAGACTCATCAACGTTCATTGTCTGATGCCACAGGTATTATTTTACATTCTTACTGAAGTTTATTTTAACACATTTTAGTAAAGTTTTTAATCTTAGAAGTGATTTACAGCAGCAGTTAAAGGAATTATTACAAATAGTGTATTTCTGAATTAATATTTTTTCATGGCGTGCATTTTAAAAATGTGAATCAGTGGGTCAGTTGATGCGAGCTGATATGTGGGGCAAAATTACAATTTTTAGAGCAAAACATAAGATAAATAAACAGCTATTAAGAATGTGAAAAAAGCAAAAATAACAGATATTTGAATTGCACACACATATACCTGTACTGTAGATAAAATAGCTATACATACTTTAATTCTCTGCAAAATGAAATACATAGCTACAGACAGATGTTGAAATTATTAGCTAGCCCTCTACAAAATTTTGCTTGAATACTCTGCAACTTCTCTTAACTCTAGAGTGTATCCTGGAAAATAGTTTGAATGAGGGTGGGAATGTGAAACAAATCCTGAGTAAATAAATAGAATTTCTGCATTACACAAAGCTTATGCTAACTGTTAGGTTTACTAACAGTGCAGCACTGTATATATTTTTTCAGCTATAACTCTGTGCGAAAGAAGAGACAGGAGGCAAGATCAAAGGCGGCTGGCAAGACTCGACAGGACACTGGAATTGACTTTGTAGTAATTTTAAATATAAGTGTGTTTTCTCTTGTTGTACTTAAGTATTATCATGTTGCATAACAGGATCAACAGCATAGCTGAACTAACTGAAGAGTTTGAGGAAGGAATTGGGAGCAGTAAAGATCCTCTACCCCCAGATATCTGCAATCAAATGATTAGTGGAACGATTCAATAGAACTGTGAAAAGCACACTACATAATACAATAAGGGAAGAAGGTAGGGGAGCGACCTATGGATTCCTGGACATAACTGGCTCTTTAACTCTGGCCATAAATGGAAATTCCTCATTTGACCATGGGAGTGTCTTCATTTCAACTATTGTATGGTAGACAGCACCAAGTTCCATAGTTAATTTTTAAGTCTTCTTGGAAGTATAATAATTTACAGTTGAATATCACTTCTATTTTCAAATGTTTGAAAGATTTAAAAGCAAAGCTTGAGAAGGCTACTGTGCAGGCCAGGCTTGTTTCGGTGGTGTAGCAAGAAAAGTCAGCCTTTTACTGCAATTTAAAATCATCTGACAGAGTGTTTAAAGCCAGAGATGAAGTGATAGTATTAATACCCTACTCAATGAGCAAATTGTGTGCCAGATGGCAAAGCCCCTAACATAAACCACAGTCATTTTTAGTAAATACTAGCTGCGTGCCCATTCTTTGTATGGTAGAAAACGGATATTTTCCTAAAATACAATCGTACCTGTGCGAAAGCAAAATCTTAAAAAAAAAAAAAAAGAGTTCAAATAGTCCCTTTGTTGAAACTACCGCGGAATGTATTAATGCAACGTAGGATTATAGTTTAATTAGTTGTAAGACGATCATGTGCATTGAAAAATGATGAATAGAACAATTTTAATTTCACGAAATATTTATTAATGTGATATACTGTGCTTTAATCCATATTAACCTAATAAATCTACTATTACTACCCAGAGGCATAGTGAGAGCATCATGATTGGGAGGGGAGAGTTGTAAAATATGCCAACTCAAAATTTGGAAATTTTTGAAAAGTAACCAAGAGTCAATTCATTTTTTTCCATCATTTTTTAAAAAAATAACTCTTTCAGTGTCTTTTGATAAAGGGCTAAAATAAATCTTTAAATAACCGAAATAAAATACATTAAACTGTGCACTGAACCATGTTTAATGGTTGCCAATACATGTTTCTGTTCAAACTTTCTGTCCTGAAAATAACAATATCGTAGCCAGGCGGATTAAAACAAAACCATCACCATTTTAATAAATCAGACGTTGGACTCGTAGCCGGAAGGTTGTGGGTTCGATACCGGCGTATCACTAAATACCACCGTGTACATGCGGTGTACGTGCACGTTAAATTCACGTGATTCCGGAAGTCCTCTCGGCGGTCGCTAGCAGTTTCCGAGGGGGTGCCAATATTCAGAAATACCCCCCGCCCACCTTCTGATGAGGTTCCAAATTGTGGCGGGAAATTCCGGGAAGGACGTATATGTAGCTCTAAGCGAAACATTCAGTGGCGCGAGCTGTCCTCTCCTGGCAAATAAATAAATAAATGTTACAGAAAATGCAAGTATAATAATTAAACTAGCAAAATGGCTCCATAATTTGCTTAAATTAGGTGTAATATAAATTTAAAAAAATTACAATTTGCATCTACATAATTATCGATCTGTCTCAATGATCTGGTTATTTAAATATAAACTTTTTTGCCTTTTATATAGAACTAGCTGCTATCCGCGACTTCGTCCGCTTCGGCATTAGAGTTACGTCCCGAGAGAAATGAAGCATGTGTGAATAACACATATGTTTGCGACAAAAGAAACTGCATTTAAATATTATTTGCTTTTAACTTATTTTAAATGAAGTATATGCATGGTAGTATATTTCATTTAAAATAAGAGAGTATGCAGAGTTACTAAATTTAGATTTTTTTTTCAGGCATTTGGCGAATAGAAACAGTTACGACAGTATTTGAGAACTGTTTTTGGTGTTCTTGTAAAAGAAATATTTATGCTATGTGCATGAATTTTAGCCTATGTTAATCAGGAATAGTGCAGCTTTCTATCAGCGAAAAAGTTTTAGAATCGGTTCTATAGTTAGAGATACCCAGAGAGCGTAATGTATTAAAATTATTTTGAGTGTTCCTGTAAAGGAAGTATTTCCGCTACATGTATGAATTTTAACCTATGATACTCAAGAATAGTGTAGCTTATTATCTGTGAAAAATGTTTTGGAATCGGTTCAGTACTTACAGAGACACACATAGAGCGTAATGTAATTCTTATGAGTACCCCTGTAAAAGAACGATTTGTGATATATGCATAAAAGGTGGCCTATAACACTCAGGGTCCCACCAGTGTCTGAGAGGTTCTGCTCTCAAAACTGGAAGGCTGGAGGTGCCAGGTTCAAACCCCGGTCGCGCCTGTCGACCTAGCCGCTCGCAGTTTTCCGTGGTTTTCTCCAAAACCTCACGTAAATACGGGCTAGGATACCTTAGAAAGTTCCCCACAGAGGAATTCTCCATATAGGCCCAGGACCCCACTGCAGTCAATCGGCCTTAATCCACAAACAAACAAACAATAATATTCAGGAATAGTGTAACTTTCAATCAGTGAAAAAAGTTTTAGAATCGGTTTAGTAGCTACAAAATTTCCATAAAGCGCAATGCATTAGAATTATTTTCAGTGTCTTTGTAAAAGAATTATTTATACTATATGCTTGAAAGGTTGCCTGTATGTTAATCCAGGGGATAAGCTATCTTCATTACAAATTTTTCCAAATCCGTTCAACCATTTTTTTGTGATTCAGTCAAAAATATCCAAACACCCAGACGTACACATTTATATTATTGGTAGGATTTGGAAATTTATGAACTTTAAGAAACACATCTGGACTTTTCCTTGGTACTTACGTATTATCAAGGCGGTCATTCCCGCCAAACTGTTTTTTCGTCAAATGAGTTGCCAAACTGTTGCCAATCGTATTCAAAAACATTAATAATTTCATGTGCCCGGCATTTATCTCGGCAAAAAATCGCTCGACTTGGCGGACCGCCGAGATAATACGTAAGTACCCTTTTCTTTACTTATGCTTTTTAATTTGGCGTTGCAAACATAATTTCCATACCAATTCATGTTTTCATATAGAATTTCTGCTTTATTTCAAAAGCGTAAATCATTTTGTGTGGGCAATAAAACGGTTTTTAATTAATAGTTAGAAAAGTTATTAAAATTTCAAAATTCTGAGCCTCAGGTGCACTTTACCGAAGTCATGGGCTCAGTCATGCTGAAATTTTCAAAGCTCTGCTTTCTGTAGATTTGTCTAAAGAAAATTCATTTTTATTATTATAGATAGATAGATTTGGCATAAAACTGGCATCATTTCCGTGTTATTTAATGTTTTTCAGATGCATGCGCTTCTTTAGTGAAGTAATAGCATTCTTGTTAGCTCAAAACATGAATCATTTGATACGGGCGAAACTCGCCAAGCATGGCAACGTAAAAACGGTTTTTAATTAATAATTAAAAAAGTAATTAAAAATCTAAAATTCTATGTAGCCTATAACCATCTCCAGGGTCCCATCTATATCTAAACCCAAATTCATCGTAATCGATTCAGCGGTTTAGGCGTGAAAGCGTCATGAACAAACAAACAAACAAACACACTCACTTTCGCATTTATAATATTAGTTAGGATTATACATAACTATATTAAAAAATAATTTTCTCAGTAATCTTTTATATAGTACTTGAAATAAAAACATCCTTTTAATGCAAAATTAAATTTTCACTAGTAAACTACAGTCAAATTAAATATGTACAGCTGCGGAAAAAAAAAAAAGTCCCACTTGTACTCTTTTTGGCCGTCGTTTTGCTATGCATAAAAATTGCATAATGGGCCATCTACATATTAAAGTTCGCACCAGATTTTTTTTTCTCAATAGCAACCCCTAGATTTCACTTCATATTTCAAAAATTTAGCTCATTTTAACCCCGGACACCAATTTTCAATAAATTTGGACTGAAAATGAGTGAGTTATGAGCACCCAAAATCCCCCTCCCCCTATGTTAAAATATTTTATCATATTTCAATTCATATCTCATATAAAATTGATAGCAAGAAGCTAATTTTTATTCGCACTATTAGAACTAAACGACCCAAACATAATTTAATGTTTTTATGATTTTTAATAAATTATTAATATGAATTATGAATTATTAAATTAATATTCAAAAAAATTATGAATAGCGACATAGCCAAATTTCGATGGAAATAGATGCAGAAAGTAATATTACATGGCTGTGCAATATTTCAAATTTTTACGTTCAGTAGTTTAATTTATATTAAATAAAATGAGTTATTTTGATGAGTTAAGGGACCATATATAAATTTATTAAGTGAAAATGTTTTGAAAATTGCATAAAATAAACGTAAATTAGATTTATTTTGTGCAAAAACACAGTAAAAAAAAAAATAAAATTTTGAAGCAAATAAATTAGAGGTTTTTACCAGGGATCCGTAACTTAACGTAACAAAATTGTAACGTTATTCGGCCTTGTAACAAAATAATTCGTTATACAATTTTTATATGTACAAATAACTGCTTGATTTTCGTTATGTATTAGTTACATTACATTTTGTATTTTATTATCGTACCGTAACGAATCTACAGAACGCAAATGAATACGTTATTGCAATAACGTTATTCAGAATAACGTTATTCAACGGTATACTTATTATAACGTTATTCCGTTTTGTGTTATACTGAGAAACTGAACAAAAAGTAACAGAATGCATTCGGTTACTCGTGCTAACGCTTAGTTTATAATGTTAAACTCACCTAACTATTTAATAACGATACAGTATCAATTAGTTATAGAATATAGCATTTCGCTGAATAACGTTTTAAATACGGTATGAGACCATAACGTTAAAGGAACAGAACGATATTTTCATACCGTTATAGCTACATAACTATATGCAATAATATTGGAACATTTCGTTACAAATTATAACATATTGGTGTCAATATATTTAAATACGGTATAAGATCTAACGGTTCAAATAACTTAAAGATTTCTGATCCGAATGAACGGCTTTTCGGACTGAGAGGAGGGTGTAAGATAAGTGTTGCATGAGAGCCACCCTTACTTATGTTTTGTATGTAGCACACACACGGACATAGGGGCTGTCCAGGAGCAAGGGCTTTGGAAGCATAGGCCAAGGGGATCATTTGCCTCCCCCCCTAGATTATTATATGCCGTTTTTTCTCTGCTTTTTAGTTTTTTTTCCAATACGATAACCATATGTTGAAACAATCTTTGTCCTCCCCCCACCCCTGTATCGGAAAATTTTGTGCCGACGCCCATGTCCAGGAGTCGCGAGTCAGACAGTATGATAGGGGTATATTGAATAATATAAGGGTATATAAAGGGGTACATACAAAGCCATTGCTAAGGCTTTATTTAAGGAGGGGAGATAAACTGCCAAGTCAAATATCGGTTTTTACCAACTTATTAATTTTTTTATCAACTATATTACCAACTTTTAATTTTGCCAACTGGATTTGTGTAATTTTGTCAAGCGTATCAGAAATGAATTATGGTTTTCGTTATTTTATTTATTTATTTTTTTTTTACCAAGTTTGCCAATTAGGGGTCTAATTTTGCCAAGTTTAACAGAATTTTGCGAGTATTAGAGGGCAAACTCCCCCTACCCCACCTCCCCCTTTAGCAAGGGCCCTGTGTACATGATCTTGAAGAAAAACCTTTTTTTCTAATAGTGGGTGCATGAGCTAAATTACTTGAACTTCTAAAGCTGAGATTCCAAAAGGAGTCAATTAAGTTTTCAATGAGTCTATATTATTCCAGGGACGTATTGGGGATTGAAAATAACATTTCGCACTTTTAACAGATTTCTTCTTCTATTTCTGCTTACTTTTTAAATAAAAATTTTAAACATCTCTGGGGCACAGTCAGCTGGGACATGCTACCTTTTTACGATTGTAAAAACTGTTTTGGATGAAGTGGTAAGTCTCAGCGTTTTGGCTTATCCCGCGGTTGTCAGTCTGACTCTGGAGTTTTGGATATTGAAGGGAAATTGTTTTTTATTATCTGGATTATTTAATCGTCTAAGCCGAGATTTCAGAGGGTGTCAATGAAAGTTTTAAATGGGCAGAAGTTTCAGGGACGTTTTGAAGGGTGAAGATTTTTTTGTGTTTTAACTGTTTCTTGTTTTCTTTTTTAAATGATAAAATAAATTTGTTGGTCTATTAATAAAATGAAATTAAGGAAGTCGAAATTAGAGGCGTAGCAATGGATATATATCCCCATCGACGCCGAAATTTTTAGATCAGTTACCATGAGCTTTTAGATTTTTATGTCTTGCAGAAATTACATTTATATATTCCCGACACTAATGCATATTTTTACCTCGAATAAATTACCCTCTACATTTCTGGTCAAGGTAGTGAAAAGGTTGGGAATCTGAAGAGAATTTCGACAACATTAATACATTTTAAGAGACATACTGGTTTACGTGTTTAATACCAAAAGTGATATCGTTCTTTTATAATTGCCGACATGAGCCGATCATTCTCGTTACAATTTTTTTCGGAAGGGGGGGGGGGATTGGTAATATGAAGTGCTCGAAAATAATACAGCTTGTTCATTAGAAATATGAGTGTCTCACGTTTTAGTACCTCATGCATGCTTAATCATGTGTACTATGATTCACGTTAACCACAACAGGGCAATAATTTGCTAGTGACAGTTCTGGATCCGCGAGTAAAGCTTCAATGAACAAAAGTGAGAAAATTGAGAGTCAAAATAATTTTATTTATGCTCAGTCAGTACATATAAGTATTACACGACGCTATTTTTCATTTAAATGTTAACAGTAATGTGTAAGGTATGTATGACAGACATTCATTGTTTAGTACAAGGACTAGTTTCTTCACGCTTCGAATCCTCACACTCACTCGTTGTTAGAACTACAGTACTATTAAAATCAAGCATGTTTTTCAGCGTCGACATAATTTGTCTACATGCCTTGTCACGGCGAGGCACTTTTCAGATGTGATTGCCAGATAAAGCGAAGGGGAAGGGGAGAAAAAATGTTGAAAGTCGCACAAGGTTTGCAATTTTTGATAATTGATCGCCAAGTTTGGTGTCAAAAATACGTCTTCAAAACCAAACCAAGCTCTGTGATATCTTCCAAATTTGGCTAGAAACTGGCAAACGCGACAGATTATTACAAAGGAAAAGTATAGTTAGAATATGCCTGGCGAAAATTGTAAAACAGTTTCAGAAGGCGATTTTAATATAGATCTCAATTCCGAAGATGTGTTTTATGGAACAGGAAGACAAATATGGTACACTCATAGATTACGATACACTTTCCAAATGGTATTTATAAAGGTGAAGTATAGTTAGAATATGCTTGAGAAAGATTCTTACACAGTTTTGGTGGGCATTTTTAATATAGATTTCAATTTTGAAGAAGGGTTTGTGAGCAAGAAAGACAAACACAGCACACTCATGAATTATGATGCACATTCCAAACAGTATTTAAAATGCTGAAGTATAGTTGGAATATGCTTGTAAAACAGTTTTAGTAGGTGATTTAATGATAGATTTAGAATCCAAAGATGTGTTTTATGGAGCAAGGAAAAAAAATACAGCACAATGAATAATGTTATCTTTTCAACTTAATGAAATAAGAAAGAAAACTAGGGAAGAAGCATGGACTATGATATGCTTTTAATACATAGCACTCAAGTGCGTATTTAAAATCTGTGTTTCAGATTTTAAATGCGCACTGTGTTCTTAAGTGTTTAAGATTTTAACTTAAAAAAAAAATAATACAGCCAACTAGGAAAAATTCAAGCTTGTAATAGTCCTGTATTTACTTTGAACAAATAACTACATCTTACATTTTAGCAGTTTGTTGCTACGGCCCGGCAAGTAAGGCTAAATAGTAATTAAAAGGAACATTCAGATAAAAAATACGATTTTCGCCAGTTCTACAGGAGCATTTTGACTGACAGTGACTTGACTTTGATTCACGGGGATTATGTAACTCACACGACATCACAAAAATTTGTCAACCCAGATGTCTTCTGACTTAAAACTCGGGGCGCAAAAAAGGAAAGTTGTTAAGAGCTGTAAAAAAGAATTCGTTTACATTATGGTCTATGGATAGAAATTCTTGAAAGTGCGCTATTGCATCGGCAGAAAACCGTCCGAATCTGTAGACCGTTAGATCGACAGCCGCACAGTATGTCCGAACGCGGTACCTTCACACTTTGGCTATCGACCATACTCATTGTCTTAACACTAGTGTCAAACGGCGCAGTCGATTGAGCTCAAATTGAGGTTGTATGTTATAGGTCACGGTCGCGTGACCTGCGTAGATTTTGGTGTGTGTAGTGCTAATAATTTGTTCACAGGATTGCAAAAGTAATTCTTATGCATTTCGGCCTACGAATGCAAATCAATTAAAACGTACTAGTGTTTAAATGGTACATTCGAATAAGTTTAAAAAGGGTATGTATATTATAGATCGCCGTCACACAACCTGTATATACGCCACTGGGTGTAATAAGCATCTTTATAACATAGTGAACTTTCTTGTATTACTTCAGTTTTAAAGTATTTGAAAGACTGAGATAACCATTCCCCTCTTCTTTGAAATACAAGAAATTCCCTTAAAAGTGCTCCTATGAGAACCCATAAATGACGACATGATCCATAGATTGAATACTATTGATTTATACGAAAGTTAATGCGAGTCATGGAACTGACTTCACGCTAGATATACACTTACAGAATTTAGAGTTATTTTTAGGTTAAAAATGCAAAATAAAATACCAGGAACCAAATAGCTGCCTGGTTTGTCGTTGGATTAGTGAGGTTCTTCGTATATGTATTATATTTCTAAAGATAGGTTTATATTTTTTAATTCTGACAAAAAAGATTGTACGGAAATCTATTTGGGCGGTCTATAAAAAGTCCTTTTTGTTTGCACATCACACCGTTGTAAAATCACAAAATAAAAATATCATTATGTTCAAAATAATTATACAAAATAAACGTCTCCTTTTAAAATAAAAAATACGGTGAAGGGGATGGCATTCCGCCTCAAATACAGCACTTCTATTCTGATTGAAAAGCAATTCGTATCGTAAATTTATGGACGAGAAATTTTCGTGAGAAATATCGTGCGAGACAATTCTCTGTCTCGTCTAGCGTCTCGCCTTGCTAAATATTTCCTTTCTCGTCTCGCGTCTTGCCTCGAAAAATTTTCTCTGTTTCGTCTCGCGTTCTAGTCTCGCATGCTAAACAGGAACGCGACACGATGCGATATATCTCGTGTCCATCCCTAGTTGCAACTCTGCCGGATTAAAAGTGGCTAGAATCACAGTGAAAAATGGATAGAAAGCTAAAAATTATTTAGAGCTGAGAGAAAAATAAATTACTAATAAACTAATTGCAATAACAAAACAAAATTCTGATTTTGCCTCGTTTTGAACGTGTCCTTAAAGGAATAAATTGTAACATCAAGTCAAGGTGCCCTATTGTGTTCTCGACATCCAGACAGTTGTGTACGAAGTTTTGTTTCGCTGTCGCAGAATGTCTACGCTTTTAAAAAGACGTAGAATATCGTTTATACCATCATGTTTGCGCATGCGCATTATAAAATAAATTTAAATAACATTTAATGATGCAAATGGAGAACTACAGACACGAACAAGTGCAATTGACCTATGACTAACGACGTTTAAAATGGCTAGAAATGGCAGAAATAGCTTCAAACAGGAAGAATACGGCTTAATTCCTTAAGTTTTGATATTCTGATTGTCTGAGGTGGGTGATTAGATGGGATATTTCGGTGAAAGGTCTGGACATACAAAGTCAAATGTAAGTCATGTAATCGAAGAATCTTTCTGCGCTGTGATCTTTTGTCGCAAACATAGCCAGAAGTTTTTCTGGAGAAGTTGTGAAAGGCAGCGGTGCACCCTGGCACCGAATTGTAAAAAAATTGTGAGGGCGCTCGAATGATTCGTTGGGACGTGGGGGGGGGGCGGCATTAAAAAATACTAATCAATAGTTTAATAGTTTCCATAGAATCAGGATTTTTGTAATTACGTTCCAAAATGTGCATTTTTCATTATAATCATTATATTAAAAAATTATTTTTACATTTCAGAAAATCTGCATAATTGTTTCCAGTATCCTATCTTAATTTCAAATTAAATAAGTTTAAATAGAGCGCATAAAAATGTATATAATTTAATAGACATGAAAGAAATCATGTGTTTTTCGCATTTTTTTAAATTACGTTGATTATCAACTCGGGGTATCTAGTCCGAGGGGAGTGCTCTCCGTGGGTGTTTTTCTAAGGGGTCCTAAACTGTATTTACTCGAAGTTTCGGAGAAAATCCGGGAGTGTCCGGAAGGCTAGGTAGGCGGATGCGACCTGAATTTAAACCAGGCACCTTCCGTTTACTAGTTGAGAGCACTATGTGCTCGGCCACTGGTGAGGCACATCAAGTTTTTTAACTTAATTTAAAAAAAAGGAAGAGGTTCTATGTTAAACGCGTATGATTTTTAAAAATAACTTTCACTTTCTTTGGTATAGTTTTGGATCAATATATTTTAAAAAAGGGTCAATTATCTTTTATTTCGCATTAGAAAATTTCACGATTGCAAAACTATAAAGTAACGAATCCGAGTATCCGGAAATAATCTTAAAGATGTTTCTTTATCCACTCATCTTGCTTAGCCCTAAAAACTAATAAAATTTTCAAACGGTCCCGCCACATTTCTGTCAATTCAACTCTGTTTAAACAGAAAGATTCGAAAATCGAGATTCAAAATAAACTCTAAATTTGCGCTTTCAGCTTAGATTTATCAAAAATTTACTATGGTTAATTTTTCTAAGTTTAAAAAGAGTCTTTTTTATACAAGCCCAGTAGTTGGTTAATTGTTGAAAACTTTTTACTATGGATAATAATACTTTCATCACGAAAAAGAGTTCGCTTAAATATTACGAATGATTTATCGAAGAATTGGTTATTACAAGTGTTTCAGGCTGAAAAAGGGAGAAAACGTGAGGAAAATGCAACCCCTACACATTTTTAGTTGCTTTTCCAATGATGTATCTAATCAGGGATTTATAAATACAGGGTGTGTCACAATTCTGTCCCGGGTTTGGAAGGCTTATAAAAAATAATATATTGCCGATACGGCAACAAAGTTATCTTTACTGAAGATAGGAACACTACAAGTTTTGTTTCACAAATCACGAGCTTCCTGCATCTCTAAATATATACATATAGAGTGTGTCACAATCCCCCCCCCCCCTTCCGGGTTTGGAAGGCTTATAAAATATATTACCAATACAGCATCAAAGTTGACTTTACGGGGAAAAGAAACATTACAAGTTTTGTTTTTCACAAATAACCAGCTTTCTCGTCAAATGAATTGGTCGAGGCTCTATCGACGACAATTGCCTTCATCCGTGGCCACCACGCTCTCCAGACCATAAGTATGCGCTTTTTTTATGGAGTTATATAAAAGATCATGTGTTGGTGCCCCCTGTGCCTCATTTACGCCAAAGGATCACAACCGTATTCGCTACCATTGATCGCGACAAGATAAAGCGAGTATGGGAGGGAAGAATTTGACTTTAGACTTGATAGCTGCCACATCACGAAAGGTTCACATATTGAACATTTATGAAAAAAAGGCTTGTAACATTCTTTATTCAATAAAGTCAACTTCGTTGCTGTATTGGTAATATATTTTTTAATAAGCTTTCCAAACTCGGGAGGGAATTGTGACACACTCTGAATATATGTCTGTTCTTCTGTCTATCCTCTGTAAAGTATTAAGATAAATTCTAATATTCTGCGGTTTCTTTAAAAAAACGAAAGTAAAATTAAAATTACAAAATATTTAATTTCATTTAAAAAATAATTCCTTGTGTGGGGGTCTCTTCGCCCTCCTGCCCCCACACTACGGGGTAACTTTCAAGTGTGTGTTCGGGGGTTTCGGAGGCTTACTGTATACCACTGCTAGGGGCGTAACCCTTGTGAGGAACACTTTCCAAACATTGTGTTGAGGGGGCGCAAAATTCAAACCCTGCCAGAAGCAATCATCCCTACTAGCAATTTTGCTCGGGCTACCACCGGCCACGCAGCCAGCCGATGACGGCCCGAGCAAAATTGCTAGTAGGGATGACACCTCAGCTACAATGCTGTTGCTCTTTCTTCTCAACTGAAAGCTGTCGGCAACCTCAAGTTTGCGTTTTTCTTGACCCCTCCAGGAACAAAACAACCCTCTGCAAGAAAGTCGCCCCCTCAGTCTCAAGGTCATCTTTTTATGGCTATTTTATCTGCTAATCATCTGCAAAGTCAAGAAATATTTCTTGCTACTTCTGACTAATTCATTTGAGACGATTACTTCTCACAAAATCCTTTGAGGAGTTCTTTGTGAAAAAGCTCCGTATCCACAGGCTTTTGTCTTATCGAAAAATAGTAGCACCACACTCTTAGAGTTTCAACCAATATAGAAAAAAAAGATATTTGACAGTAGAAATATTGGAACGAAATTTTTGAGGGGGCTGAAGCCCCGCAAGCCCATGGTGTCGACGACTATGGCCGTACATATATAAACTTAAATTCGGCTTGATGGAAAAATATTAAAACTCATGCTAAAATTACCCGGGGAATGATATATCCCGATATCCTCAACCTCGGCTTCATGTGTTCTTACATCGTCGGTCTTCTGTCAAATGAATTTATATATTTAAAAGGGGACAATGTGATCATGCGTTCCTCATGCTCATGACTAAAAACTCATCGTGGTCATGATGCACGAACTGCTTGTTGTACAAAATTTCTTCGGAAGACAATAAATCAAATAGTACAAATTGACATAGTTTCTATAAAACTAGGCGCAGAATTTGAATACAGCAGCTTTACGATTTCACATTAGTTCTGTCTCGGTATGTTGGAACATTCAATAATTAAGAAGAGGAGGAGTGGAGATTACAGTACTTACATTTTTTGTACTGATATTTTTTTAAACATTACTTACGTTTTTTCTCTATTACGTACCATCATAAAAGTACGCTTATTCACTATCTCATAAACCTCTTATACCTCATTAACGGTAAATAGAACTGACCATGGTCTCTTTATGATTTTGTGATTTCTGTTTAGTTCAACCATGGGGGCCGGGAGGGGGGTGAAAGGGGGCGCACTTGCACCACCCTGGAGTTTGAAAAAAGTATAATTAACCTGAAAATATAAGTAATTTGTTTTACACTTAATACAGATAAAAAAATAGCCTAAATGTGTGTGTGATATTTTCAATTCTACGTGTAACTGTCGCATTAAATTAGCTGTTTAGACCTGTGTTTATGGCTTAATATTTTCTACCATTGTACATGAATTTGAAACTTTTGAGAAGTCATCCACATTTTTATTTTGGATAATGTTGGCGCACGCACATGAGCCCTCATAATGTATTGACCAACGCTTACGGTCGTAGTAGTGTTGAATGCGTCACGGCATGTGTCCGCAATCAGTAAAAACTATTTTGAAATAGTCTCGATAATATTCGAGGTAGACGGGACTGGGCTTGTCTTGAATTATCGAAATCATCAAATTAATAAAAAAATAAATGGAAATAAATCAATTTTTGTGATTTGAGTACATATTTAAATGAAAAATGTAGTTACATGTAATCATATTACTGATTAGATCAGGTTAATTATATCAGAATACAATAATCAACTGTTTTGTATTGACACGTTGACTAGTTTCCGAACAGCAGTATCGCACCATTGCCAAAGCAGCGTGTCAATACTGCACAGAAATGTCTATGAGAACATCTACAGAAAAAATACACCCACTTTCTTTGGAAGAGGGATTTCTGATAGGGCTTCCGGGTGCACCAAGTATTTGAATTTTCGTCCTGCAATTAAAAAATTGCCTGTTTCATATGTGTTGGTCATTATTTGGGAGCTAAACTGATTTTTTCACTAACTGAGATGTATAGAAAACTAGAACAATCGAGACTCGAACTATCCAGACTCTATTGTGAATATGATTAAATACAATTATTTTAGGACTTAACGCTTAAAGTTTAACATTTCTTTTTAACATTACAGAGTTAATTTTTCAGAGATTTAAACTCAAAAACTGTTAGATGAAAATTTGTATTTTGAGATGGTGGTTTTTCAAATATTAAGTGAAGGCATCACTGCGTCATTTTCGAAACTTGGGCTCAGTTTTAATACGGGGATGTCCTTCCCAACTGCACTTAAGGAAAACCTGCACATGGGCTATCTGTCATGGAAGGAGCAGGTTACCTTGGGCAGAGGACTTTTTAAAGGGTTTTAACGCGTTTTCACGTAACATGTAGAGAAAACTGGCCAAGACTAAAAACCGTTAGATTGACACCCGCGCGGCAGATCAGAACTATTGACCTTCACATTTTAGCCATCTACCATTTTCAGTACTGGACATGGCGGGGACCCACCCCTAAGCCAAAAATTGCTATATACATCAATGCTAGACAAAATACATTTTTTCGCTTCAGTTTTTCTGGGAAAAGTAGTCTATTTAAATATTAAACAATGTTATCAAAATTGCATATAATTTAAATAATTAATTATTAGTATACTTAAATTGAGGTATTACTAATTAGGCCAAATTAATAGTTTAAGATTTTGTACTTTTCAGCTGCGACAAAATATCTATGACGATGTTCATTTCACATATTAATGCTACATTTTCCAGTCAAGACTCTTTTTCCTTCAAACGCCAAATAGTCTAATTTTTTATATGCATGTATACAGGGTGTCCCTGAAGGTAGCTAAAATACATACAAAGAAGCATTTTTCTGCGTTGCAACGTTTGGTTGGAAATGAAAAATTTAGATAGTTTCAGCACAATAGGGATCCAGCCTATTTCGCAAATAATGTGCGTAATTACCTCATTGTCATCTTTGACCTCCGATGGATTGGACAAACGGAACTATATTCTTGGCCAGTAGGTTCATTAGATTAATCAAGTATCGAGTTTTGCTTTTGGGGACATCTCAAGGCACTCATTTACAAGACTCCAGTTGACTCAGATGAGGGCCTCGTTACAAAACTTTAGTAACCGCTGCAACCGTTCGTGGAACACCTGGCATCTTCGAAATGGTACGCCAATCACTTGCTAGACGCTACCAGCAAATTTGAGCATTTACAATAGAGCTTTTTCATTTCTTTTGCTTTTGCTATATTTCCACCTACACTTTTTATTTCTAACCTCACACTGCTAATCTGCTATACAAAAAATGCTTCTTTATATGCATTTTATTTATTCTTAAAGTTTGGCATGAATTCAGTAACACCATGTATATGTGTATATCTTGGGTGCACCCTCCTGGAAATGATCCTGCCGGCACCCTTGAATTCAATCGTCCTTCAGTGAGTATGGATGAACTCCAAAATCTGTACTATTCCCGGAGTTCACCGAAAAAAAATCTGATGTGGACACCACATGATTTCCTAGAACGTCTATAAAATCAAAAATATTTTCGGCGCACTTCATCTAAACGTATTTTGTTTGGAAAAGATAAAATACTGCAATAATACTATGGTTTAGCGAATTCTAGCCAAACATTTGAGATATCGCCAAGCTGGGCTGTATTTGAAAGATTTGCTTTTGGCACTTAATTGGGATATATTTTTCCAAAAGCCAACAAACTTGAGATAGTTCGCGAGATTTTGGGCAATAGCAGAAATAGCAATTCATCAAAGACTTTCAATTAACTCAATATATCCATGCACTTTAATGTATTTAAACCCATTTGGCTGACCCTGTAAGTAAATTACCCAGTCGATTGCAATCAAAAAAGAGATGCCCAGTTAGATGTTACAATAGTTCTAAATACAAAATTTCAACATTCTACGGTTAAAAGTTTTAGAGTTATGCGAAATACAAAATTAATTTTGGCCCCGGATTTGGCGATATTTTGGCAAAACTCACCGAGGTCGATGAAAAATAGTAGGATTTTGGGCATTGATCAAACAATGACTGACTACAGTACGTAATAGATTGACGATTTCCATAGACATTAATGTATTGAAATTCTTTTCGGTGGTCCTGTAAATAAACTCTCAAGTAGATTGGAACCGAAAATCGAAATGCACAACTAGATGTAACAACAATCTTGTATGAGATCCAAGACAATGACATCTCTATAATTTGTTGATGATATGAAATTTCAGCAATCTACGACCAATAATTTTTGAGATATTAGGATTAAATACATACAAATGTACACCAAAATTCGCCAATCTTGGCGACTTTTGGCGTAATTTTTGTGGGAGGTACGTGACCGTCGTTGCACCATAATCTAACTGCATGCTAGGATGGTATTGTGCTTGAAAAGGCTGAATGTCTCTAAACCTGCCATTTGACCTTAATGTGTTGGAATTTTCTGAGTGTTCCTGTAGAAGAACTATAAATAGAGACACTATTTTCGGTGGAGAGATTCATTTTGTGATCCTTAACAACATATATCACTTTTATTCGTTTGAAATAGCCTAATACTTTTTAAATACCTTATAATGAATTTCTGCCCATAGACCGTAATGTATGAAAAATCTTTTGGGTGGCATTAAAGATTCGATAAGTTTATAAACGTACCCGATGTTTTAATAGATGAGCGAGCTGTTGAAAGAACTTGTCCTGGAATTTGAAATAAGGCCATGCGGGGATTCTAAAGATTGAATTATTATTTATATAAAAGGACCTGATGGTTGTTGGTTGCCTTGTAAATGGCTGGCATCTAAAAATATATGTGTGTTTTATAAATTCATTCTTATCTCAAGATATTTATAGTATTTTGTATGATGTTTTAATAAAATTTGAAGATTAGCGAAAAGTTTAGCGTGGGAAAACTTTGCTTTGGCCCTGTAAATAAACTATCCAGTCGACTGGAGCCAAAACGGGAGGTGCACTACTAGATGTTACAGTAATCCTAAATATAAAATTTTAACACTCTAGAACCAATAGTTTTGAAATATGTGAGTTGCATATGTACAAACGTATGTATAGACGGGAAAAACTCGTCGAAATGGACTCGTGATCGGTCGTCGATCGTAAAACGGAGACCTACAATATGCATACTGAATTTGAACTTATACGAATGCACCATTTAGACATTAGTACGCCTTAAATTATTTGTGTCTATAGACCATAATAATGTATAAGAATCCTGTTTTGCAACCCTGTTAACAAACTATAAGCTGTGCACACACCAAAATATTTGCCGGTCATGTGCCTGAGATCTACAATATACATATACTTAATTTTCGCTTAATAAAATACACCGTTTAGAACCAACGTTAAAACAATGAGTATGGTAGACAGCCAAAGTGTACTGGTCCCGCGTTGGGGCATACTGTGTGGCTGTCGATCAAACGATGTAGAGATTCAGGCGGTTTTATGTGCATGCAGATACAACGTAAATACGTGTTAGAACCCCTTAAAAAGGTCCCCTCCTCAAGGCCCGCCCAAGTCTCCCTCTCCCGTGGGTAGATGCCCTTCGTGTAGGCTTGCCATAACACAAAATACTGAAATACTCAATAGACGCTAGCGCACTTTCAGGAACTCCCGCCCAATGTATTAAATTCTTTTTGCAGCCTTGTAAAAAACTACACATCTTGTACACGCGAAAATCAATATGGGTGGTCTATAATATATATACAAAATTTCAGCTCAATCAAATGCACTATTTAAGAGCTATCGTGTTTGCTTACGTACACAAATCCATCACCGCAAAAACAAAATAAATGAATTAATGACTGAAAACATGTAAATACATGAAAATCTTAATAGTCGAATATTTTCATGATTACAATACTTTCCATATATGTTCAGAAAAGCCGATGATTCGGTTCAAAATTTTTAGGTTACTCGAACGGTTAGATCTTATACCGTATTTAAATATATTGGGCCAATTTGTTATATTTTGTAACGGATTGTATCAATATGAAGGGCATTTCGTTATTGCGTTATAACAGTATGAAGATGTCGTTCTGTTCCTTTAACGTTATGGTCTCATACCGTATTTAAATTGTTATTGAACGAAAGGTTATATTCTAACTAATTGATACTGTATCGTTATCAAATAGTTATGTGAGTTTAACGTTATAAACTAAACGGTTAACATGATTAACCGAATGCATTCTGTTACTGTTCTTAGAGTTATTATGTATAGCACAGAAAAGAATAACGTTATATTAAGTGTACGTTGAATATCGTTATTAAATATAACATTATTCCCCGAGAATTCTTGGGTCAAGTAACCGAATACTGATTTCTCAAATCATTAACGTTATAGATTATAACGTTATTTCGTGAAGAACGATTTGAAAGTTACGGTATGAATAACGTCATTCGGCTTGTGAATAACGTTATGATTTGTAACGAATAACGAATTGGTTATAACGCGCATTACGTTAAGTTACGGATCCCTGGTTTTTACAGTTTGATTATGCTTCTATAAAGCGTGTATTGTTGCGTCCCCTGCCATATTCTCCCAAATACAATATTTTCCAGCTATAGAATTAGATGCAGTAGATGTATGTCTTGTAATACAACGTCCTATTTCTGAAAAACTAACATCCTCAACTTTCCAGGCATGAATGGGACCTTTTTTAATATTGGAAACATTAGGTCTTTGGACTTCCCCATACTTTATCAAACATTCAAAATCACACTTTTCTGTCTAAATTTTCATCTAACTATAAATTAAAATACCGCCAAAAGTCTTAATATTGCACATTGAAGACGATAGTATTAAATGAAGAAAGTGAAATAACAAACACAGTGATAATATTGGGTCGGCAAAAAGTAATTGTGTTTTTTACATGAAATTCAAACAAATAAATTTTCTATCAGGAAATCATTCTTCAAGTTCGACCATAGCTGAGTAATATTCATGCTTGTAGTCAGAAGAGCAGAGAGCAGCCTCTAACTCTTCCAACATTTCACCTGTCTAAGAGAACCATTAACGGAAATACTCAATAACAATTTCAAAATTACGAAGATTTTCAAAATCGTGAGCAGTTATTTTGCATTTTTCCCTTAAATTATGTGTACGAACCAAGGAAGTTATGAACTCACGGGTCATTTGGACCACAGACTAAATATTCTAATTTCTACCCTTGATATTCTCAGTACAAAAAACTTTAAGAGAGATGGAAACAATATTTTTCTTGAAAATAATATTAATTTCTTTTAACTCTCGCGAGCGAAATTAATGAAACGCGAAAAGTTCGGAACCTACAAATAGTGCTTTTCAATTTGCAGAAAGTCCCTTAAAAACGCACAAAAATTAAATCGCAATATCTCCGGAAATTACCGTAGAAAATTGGTGATAATTTATATTTAGTGTAATTTGAAGGTTTTCTTTCGTTTAAGAAAGTCAAAATACAGGGTTGCCATTGAGAAAAACGAAGTTGGTGCAGAATTAAATATGAAGACGACCCCTTATGCAAATTAAAGTAATAGTAAATTAAAGTATGCGTTATTTGCAAACGAATGGTATATATAACTTTGCTGTACGACGAACGACGGCGAAATAAAGAGCAAGTGGGACCATTTTTTTCCGCAGCTGTACATTAAAATAATTAATTCAATAAAAAATGTATGTAAACACAAAATTTATAAAAACGTCAAGTTTTATAAATTTTTTAGGACAGCAGTAAATGTGTCTCTGTTTTAAAATCATTCATCATGATTTTAACACCGAACTCTCACATCCTTTTTATAACCGATTTTTAAACACTGATTTTAGTTCTTAGAGTCTACCAAATTTTAAGTTTTTGCATTTTACACAGAATCATGCATAAATACTTTAAATATATAGATTTAAAAAACTAATTAAACAAAAAAGTATTTAAAAACAAAATTTATATAAAAAAAGTTTTTAAATTTTCTAGAATGGCAGTAAATGTGTGTTTAAAATCTTTCTTTTTTAAAGTAAACTTAATATTGAACTCAAAACTTACTAACGCAATCCTATTCTTACCGATTTTTCAACACTGCTTATAGATTTTACAGTCTATCAAATTTTATTTTATTTTATTTTTTGGATTTTTTCTTTTATATAGTACATGAAATGAAAACATTCTTGGGATGCAAAATTAAATTTTCACAAGTAAACTACAATCAAATTAAAGATGTAGAGTTAAACAAAAAACTAATTCAATAAAAATGTATATAAATATAAAACTTTTAAAAGAAATGAAGATTTTAATATTTATAGAATAGTAGTAAATGTGGCTTGTATTATAAAATTGTTTTTAATAAGCTTAAAAATCTCAAACTTACACTTCCGTATTCTTACAGATTTTTCAACATTGATTTTAGATTTTACAGCCTACCAAACGTTAATTTTTTGCATTTTGTACAAAATTATACATGAATATTTTAAAATATTATTTTCAGCTATGTTTTATATACTACATAAAGTGAAACATCGTTGGAAAGCAAAATAAGTAAACTACAAAAAATTATATGAAGGTTAAAAAAAACACTATTTCCATGAAAAATATATGTTAACACAAAATTTATAAAAGAAGTGAAGTTTTAAAATTTTCAAGAACAGCCGTAAATGTGTCTGTGTTTTAAAATTGTTATATATTAGTTTTTTACAGTCTACAAATTTTAAGGCTTCAAAACTTGCCAATGTGTCAAGTTCCCCCTTTCCTTGGAAAAAAAATTGCATTCATTAAAAATAAACATAATTTAAATATACACTAGCTGCGTACCCGTTCTCCGCACGGTGGGAAACGCATATTTTCCTTACACATATATAATTCGAATTAAACCCAGTAATGAGGAATCTCAAAACGTGAAAAAATACTTACTCAACTGAATAATACTTACTCAACTTTAACTCACGATTACAAATCGTGAGTTAAAGTTGACGTCATGAGTGCAAATTTTAGACGATTGCAACATGACACAAAAACTACGTCGATGTGACTCGCGATCAAAAAAGAAAGAACTTTATGGTATGCAGACAAAACTTTTCTCTTTCGAAAAATGCCTGATTTTTACATCAAATAATTCGTTTTGTGAGGTATAGTATATACCACATTGAGGTTTAGTATATATAGTATACACCACATAAATAACATTACATGATGTTGACAACAATTTTGTCTTGCATTTTTCAAAGCGTGGACAATGCATTAGCGCAGTTATGTTACACACGACTTTATTAAATTATTATATTACCTAAATTAAAAAACCTACATGAAACAATGGATGCATCATTTACGTTTAAAAGACAAAAATGTACCCTGCTCCAGTGAAAATCATGTTGTTTTTGTAAATGAAAATGTTCTTGATGTAACTTCTGAGAAAAAGCTTATTACCCTTATTGAACTCTTAATGCAGTATCACACTTGTTACATAAAACTGACGTTTATCTCACTATCAATTCGCACTAAATAAATAAGTAATTTCATTTTTCATTTTTTACAGATTACAGTTGACCCCTTTATAACATGGGTCTACAACATGAATTCTTAGAACACGACGAAAACATTACGATCGTTTTCATGTAACACGTTAAAAGAGACTCGTACAGCACGGTAAAATGAGATATATTTTCTGATATTATGACGCCTTAGCTCCTGTAATTAACATTCCTTTTGAATGGCAACACCAAACATCATTGCATTTTTACGGAGCGCAAATAAGTTTTGCCGCGATTATACCGTGCAGTCCGCACCTCAGGTGGAGTATAGCGCAGAACCCATACAACACGGATTCCTATAACACGGAACGTATCTACCGTGTCATAGGGAATCTACTGTAGTTGCATAGTGTCAAATTCAATAGTTAAGAAAATTCTGGGTTGCCGTATTTAGTAATATTTCATCTTACCTTCGTGGCCGAAATGTATTAAAACCAAATATTCGAACTGCATCAAAAGTAAAATTTACTAAACGTAAAATTTTTAATTTTGTATAACCCTCAGAACAAATTCGGAGTTTGCCATCTACTACGGTTTTTCATGACGTGACAACTGATGCTTGCGTACAGTGGCGTAGCCATGGAGGGGATAGGGGGTCACAACCCCCCCATGCCGAATTTTTTGCCCTACAAAATGTATATTCTTCACTCCCGTAACATTCCCATGAAAACTTTTGGCTTCTCCTGCTTGCATATAATTGATCTTTTTCATTTATCAGTGATCAATATACTTCAGGATCGGAATCTCCGCAGTAAAAATATGGTCTAAAAATTCTGACACCAGAAAAATCTGATTAAAACAGTGGGGTTACACAAATACGAGCCGGACATACACTCTTGCTTATGTCCGGAGGAGCAAATACATTAGAGGTTTTGTGCTGCTCCGGATAATCTGCCAGCAAAACATCAAAAATGACGTAAAAAATGATATCCACATGCGAAGGAAATAAAATTAAAGATATGTAGAATTGCATGAAAACTTCGATTATTTTTAAAGTGCAATTCTGTTACAGTTAGTTCTATGTATTTCACGTTTGATGCGTTTTCACTTTTTCGAGTCTTAAAAGCTGTAGAAATGAATGGTTTCACTTAATTGTTAAATTTAACAACTTAAGTGGCAACAATGGATTCCGTTGCTACGGAAATTATAGCAATGTTAAAAATAGAACATGAAATGAGTTATTCATGTTTACTTTGCTAGAACTGCCGTATTGGCGAAATTAACGCCGCCAGTCGATGCCCAATAGCTCAAACCACAAATTAAACTTGACACTAAAGGCAATACACAATACTTTGTTTGGCGGAATAAAAAAAAAATATCTATGCATACGCTAGTAACATCGGCTCATCTCAATTGTGGAATGGAATTAATAATACGTACAGAGCTGCACTACATTTGAATATTTTTCGCCAACTTTGCTAAGAAATGTACTAACGTAGGAATCAACATACATTTCAATTCGTAAAACAAAAAATATATTAGACAGTATTAATTACGCCTTTCTAACAGCTTTTAGTAAAAGAAACTTCCGTAGCGCTGCTTTAACAAATAAGAATCAATTATTTATTACACAGTACTTCGATCGCCAAATGCCAACATACGCCATTTTGCGATTTTTTTGTTTTCAGGGAATCATTCGAAGCATTGATTTAACAGCAATCAAAATGGGAAATAGTTATCTATCATTTATATGGTTCGATCGTTCAAAATTTAATGCAGGCATATTATTGATAAGTAGCAGTCATTTAAATTATTATTAACTATAACGGGTTTTAATCACCGTTAACTACCATGTACAAAATGCGAGAATTTCAATTTTCTGAGATTTGGCGAAATTCCTCCAACTTAAATGAGTTTACTTAATTTGGTGAAAATTCTATAGATCGTTTAAAATCGCCTTAATAACTGCATTATTTCTATATGAAACATCGAAGTATAGCGCCGTAAAACTTATACTTGTTATTAAAAATACTGTTTCGTTACGCTCTCAGTAATTTGCGCCAAGCCCAAAACTGTGCAAATCGGTAGAACCTACTACTTTCTCAAAATCGCTAAATGAGCCATTTTTTTTTCGCCAAACTAATAAATATACATATTAGTCTCGGAAATCTTTCAATCCCTTATTCTTTTACACATAAAAAACATTGAATTCCTGCTCTGATTTCACATGAACGCAATATTTTAATTAAAAAATAACTTTGTAAATAATCTAAACAGAAAAAAATAATCATTATTCTTTTATTTTTACTGCAGGAGTCTAAATAATTTAATAAAATAGCCAAACATGGCAACCTCGATGTTTTTAATCTCACATTTTCACTACAGGGGTTACAATCGCGTAATTGTGAAGAACAAAAATTAGCGTTTTTGACGGGGTTTTTTATCAATATCTCTTAAAATAATTCGAATTTCGTAATTTAAATTAGCGGAGGTTCTTTCTCGAAATTTTCCGAATTCGTGGATACCTCGGTCGAAACTCAACTCCCAGCCGTTTAGGAGGAGATGATGCTACACACACACACACACACACACACACACACACACACAGGCGCGCACAGATTTTAATAGTATAGATTTTATTCTAATAATTTTTTAAAGAGAATACTAAATGATAAATACTAAGAAAATGACTACATCTTAATTTTCCACCCAAATGCTTTTTTACTAAAAAATTTAACTCACTAAAAGAAAAAATAATAAGATTGCATAACTTACATTTTTGATTCAAATAGTTATGGGCATTGGGCATTTGTTAATATAACTGGATTTATACAGTCTTTTTCATTTAAAACTTAATCTTCTTTGTTTGGGCATCGACCAGCGATTTACAATACCGTCTAGGTCAAGTTTGTCAGTGAAATCCATTTCACATTTCATTATCATTAAATTGTTCATTCTGTCATCAGTCATTGTTGTCCATAAAGCTCCCTTTCACAAACTTCAATTGGCTAAACGTCCTTTCATTCGTAGTTACTCCGTAACTTCCAGTTAATACCAGTTGACACAGTGTAAATGCTAATTTCAGTACGTTTTTAAAAGTCACAGCAGTTTCTACTACTGCATCCATTGATGACGCATTCTTATCTTTGCAAAGATCAAATAAAATCTCTAATTCACTTTTCAGTGCATGCATATCGGGTTTTGAATTCATGGGATACATCTCAGTTATGTTTTCAATTGCAGTATCTGTTAAAACATCTTTACTTAAAGGAAACTGGAACATAGAATGAAGGGGCAAAATTTTTGTCTTCATACTAGAAACATTTTCTTGAAGGCCACTTGCTAATGTGTCTTGAACAGCTTTGAACGCTTTTCTAAAAAACTGTTTAAATTGCAAATTTGCTTCAGTTTTTCTAGCATTGTCAGATCTTTTTGGGAGCACCCTTCTTCTGTGATGCAGTTGGAAATCACGTTTTGCATCAATGCTAAACTTTTCAGAAAATGCTACATCACTTTCGACCAAATCATCCATTCCATCAGTATCTGCATTAATTTCCGTAAGTCTTCTTGTTGTACTTTCTGTTATTGAAATGCAATCAATAGCATTCAAATTAGGTGTTTTCAAAATTTCTGACAATACTTTTACCTTGTAAATTATGTTTTTCATAAAAAATATGTTTACAATAAAATCAAATGTTTTCATCTTTTTGTAAATACCATAAGCTTTTGTTTTTGTAGCAGAATCGACACCAGTTTGAGATGGCATTTCTTCCAATAAATCTAAAATAAGTTCAAATGATTGACAAACAGCTCTAATCGTTTCTGCTTTAACCATCCACCTTGTTCTAGAAAGATTTTTTAAGATTAATGCATTTTCAACTTCGGAAATTTTATTTTGCAACTGTCTAAATCTTTTTGCACTTGAAGTAAAAAATACATATAATGCTTCAAGAGTATGAAGCATATCTCTTATTATTATGCTAATATTGCAACTATGTTCCAGAGCCGTATTGATTCGATGATCCTGGCAAGGGATGTACAAAGCAGGATGACCGACAATTTCTGACACTTTTTGTTACACTCCTTTAAATTTTCCAGACATTGAACTGGCAAAATCATATGACTGGAAAATCACGCCAGATGTATTAATTTTTTTTTTTTTTTTTTTTTTTTTTGGCAGAATGTCACAAATTTGCTTGGCCATTCCTTCACCTGTCTTATTTGTGCATTCTGCAACTTCAATCAAAGGCTATGAAGTTAGTTAAGATTTTTGGGAATTAATGGGGATAAATCAAGTATTTTGGGAGGGCCCAGTATGCTCAATGCATTCTATGTGATTTATCTTTCTAGATTTTATTTGTTGATATTAATAATTTTTAATCGATGACCTTTGTTACCAAAAATAATTTTGATTGAGTACTCTTGTCTTAAACTACGTTAATAATTGCCCTTTTTCCGCTCGCCAAGTGGTCTCTATGACTTCGTAAAAACAAGCGCCGCCCGTGCTGTGGACATCACTTGAAAAGGGTGTAACTTAAAGGAATTTTTTATCATATTATTTATATCGCAGCAGTATTTTTTAATTCGACTAGTTTAGCTCCGTGGTAAACTAGTGATTAGGACGTTTTACTGGTAACCCGTAAATTCAAAATTTCTGTTAAACTGGGCAGTCAAAATCAGATGCATTTTCTCTTTTCATTAAGATGATGAAAAACTTCAAGAAATCGATTTTCTGTGGCTTGTGAAAAATTAACTATAGTTTGTCCTTTTTGAGGTATATTTTCTGCGGCATTTTTTTAAAAGTCTATGAGATAGGAAAAAAAATGAACTTATTTCCTTAAATATCTGGATAAAATCTGCAGAAAGGTGGCAGGGACAGTTCAAAATAATTATCGGAGGAACTGCCGACTGTGTGCGGGATAATTTAGCAGCCTGAAGGCCTGGGCACCGAGTGGACATGTAGACTATTTCGGGAATGACAAACGAAGCAATGCAAAGAACCCGGGACTGGTACAAAAACACCTGCATTCATTAACAGCCAAGTATGGAGGAGGAGTTCTATGGGGGTAGTTTTTTGATGGTACAGTGCCAAGGCTTGGAAAGAGGATGGGAGGAAGAGCGCCGGAGTGTTAAATAGAGGAGAAACGCGTTTTAACCTTCCCTTCGGTCAATTCCAAGTCTGGTATTCATCATCGTCACTGACCGCCATCCCAAGGTTTACTAAGCTATTCTTTTTATACCCCTAAGATCGAAACATACCCACTGCATGTTTCGATCCAGAAGAGAAAATAATAATTAAAAAAATATAGTAATAAAAATAATAAGATTCTGAAATTAATGTACCCTAAATACATTTTTTTCCCACCTGAAATACAATTTTCCCCAAGTGAAGAGCGAGATTTTGCCAACTTGTATAAATTTTGGGAGGGGACAGCCCCCCCCTCTCCCCCCCCCTTTAGCGACGCCTCTGTTACTACCTATTACTTATATTAATATTATCTATTTTCGTTTCTCCCTCTTTAATGCTCAATCTAAAGAAACAGATTAGATATTTTAAACCAATGGTGCCTTTCTACTCTTTGATGATTCTTTAGTATTTATGCATTACCATTAAAACAGCTCTCCATATATTTTTAAGCATAAGTCCTGTCAGATTGACGTATTTAGCACTGCAAAATATTTCATCTTCGCATGATGGAAAATTTCCAACCTGTCCCAATATGAATATTGTTACGAATTTTCGGGGCAACCCGCTGCTCTGAGGTTTAAAATAGTTAAGAATTCGTATTCTATGCTTCAAATAGATAAATTTTGCTTTTTGTTGCATCAAAATCGGCCAACTAGAACCGGAGATGCGGAGGTTTCGGTTTTCCCCCTTGTTTTTCTATGGGCTTCTAGTAATCTCGAGAAATATTGGTCCCAGGGCTTAGATCTCTTCACTTTTGGGGACTTACTGCCAAATTTGGTGCCAAAAATATTTTGCCAAAAGTCGCCAAGCTTTTTGGAGACATGACTTTTTGGAGAAAAGAGTGTCACTCCTAGAAGAAAATGTAGCTTCGAAAATACATGAGGAATGTAAAGCTAAAATTGAAGAAAAACTCGACTCTCTCGTCAAGCTGGGGAAACTACCAGAAAACATCAGGTTGTCGTCAGGCCGCCCAGCAGTGAAACTAACGCCTTATGACGGAAAGACTCCCTGGGAAGCTTACAAGACCCAATTTTCGATCGTCGCCAGAGCCAATGGTTGGAGCGAGTCCGAGAAAGCTAATCAACTGGCCGCTTCCCTTAGCGGAGACGCAATTAGCATTTTGCAAACCATTGGAGAGACGAAGATGGGAGATTTTGATGCCCTTACCAGTACCTTGGAGTTGAAATTCGGTGAGAAGTGCCAGAAAGAGTATAGTAGAATACAACTAAAGTCAAGAGTGCAAAGATCTGGCAAGACCCTTCAAGAGCTGGCTTCGGATATAGATAGGCTGTGTCATCTAGCCTATATGAACCACCTCGATGATGTCCGAGAAGAAATGGCAGTGCGTCATTTTTTTTAAGCCGTCCGGGATCCAGAAACCCAAAAGTCACTCATGTTGGAGGATTATCCAGATTTGATGTCTGCTCTTGGGTTCGCAATGAAGCTAGAGGCAGCTCAACGGGCCGTGAGAAAAGATCGACATGCTGTTAGAGCGGTCACTGTCCAAGAGCGTGCTGATGAAGACCCAGAGAGCGTTGAGAACAGATTGAAGAGACTTGAAGATCTGATGGAAAGAAAATTAAGATCCAGTGGAAGAGATAGCCCAAAGAAAGTAAAATGCTGGAAGTGTGGCTTCAAAGGTCTTGTACAAAAGTACTGTGGTCGAAAGTCTCATGACCAGCAAGAGAACTCTAAGAACATGAAGGAGGGAAACTAGGAGGTGGCCATCTTGCGGGGCGGAGGTTGCCAGATATTCAGAAGCCCCACCTAAAAGTCTTACAGATTTCATCAGTGAATGGCGGCAGTGATGGACTATTTGTACTCGGATACGTTAATGGTTCTCCATGCCACATGGTGATGGATACTGTAGCGAATGTAACCATCATAAGGACAGATCTGGCCAAGAAATTAAATTTGAAGATAATCTGGACTCCGCCCTCGCTGACCCTCCAGACTGTGACAGGTGAAAAGATCGAAGTGGGCAGAAAAGCTAGAGTGGAAATTATGTTTGGAAATGCCAGATAAAACCATGTGGTGTATGTCGCCAATATTACGGACTCTTTCATTCTTGGACTGGACTTTTTAAAATTACACAAATTTAATTTGGACTTTAAGAATAATGAGCTTCGTTCAGACTCAGAAGAAATAGCTGCGTTCAATATTAAAAATGGAACTATTTTACCTCTTCAACATATAATAGCCCAGACTGACATCACTCTACCTCAAAGAACTGATTCAATAATTTCTGGAACAGTAACAGAAAGCAATAAATTCCGTTTTGGATTAATCGAACACCCAAACAATAGTGATTCCGTCAGAGGAGTACTTGTGGGAGCAACACTTGTGGACTTGTCAAGAACAGAAATTCCAGTTAGAGTAGCAAATGTGTCGGACAAGTCGAAGGTGATAAAGAAAAATGAAGTGTTGGCTATATGCACTCCTGTTACCTGCATTAATAAGAACATTAGCCAAACAACAGCTAAATCATCTGCGTGCCTGACGAAGGAATTATTACACGACGTGGAGTTAACGGCAGAACAGAAGTGCTGCGGAGAAAGTGATAGGTGAATTTGAAGACCTCTTCTCTCGCACTTCCGGTGACTTCGGTCGTACGAAGTTAACGCAACACAGGATAGATACAGGCAGCTATTCTCCCATTAAGCAACATCCTAGGTGGCTGCCATTTGCTAAGCAAGAAGAGGTGAGCAGACTTTTACAGGAGATGCAGCGTGATGACGTCATCGAGCCATCGAGTAGTCCCTGGGCCTCGCCAATTGTTTTGGTCTGGAGGAATGATGGTTCCACCCGGTTCTGCATTAATTATGGACGTCTGAATGACATTACGAAGAAAGACAGCTACCCTCTTCCCAGGATTGATGACACATTGGACACTTTATCGGGAAATGAATGGTTCTCCACTCTGGATCTCAAGAGTGGCTACTGGCAAGTGGAAATTCATCCCGATGACCGTGAAAAGACTGCGTTCACCACTGGACAAGGATTGTGGCAGTTCAAAGTTATGCCTTTTGTACTCTGCAACGCACCGGCTACATTCGAGCGTCTAATGGAGACAGTGTTGAGAGGACTTTCCTAGGAAGCATGTCTCGTTTATTTGGACGATATCATCATCGTTGGAAAGACTTTCGAAGAGCATTTCGAGAACATCTGAAAGGTGCTGCAGAAATTAAAAGAGGCAAACTTGAAACTGAGTCCATTGAAGTGCAACTTGTTTCGTCGGGAAGTATGTTATCTCGGGCGCATAATATCTGCCCACGGAGTCCGAACAGATCCCGAAAAGACGTCCGCAGTCCAGAACTGGAGTCATCCTGAGAATATTCATGACTTAAGAAGTTTTCTCGGTCTGTGTACTTACTATCGAAAATTTGTTAAGGGTTTTTCTCAAATTGCAAGACCACTTCACAAATTGACCGAGACTGGACAAAAATTTCTATGGACTGAGGAATGTGAGATGTTACGAATTTTCGGGGCAACCCGCTGCTCTGGGGTTTAAAATAGTTAAAAAATTCGTATTCTGCGCTTCAAATAGATAAATTTTGCTTTTTGTTGCATCAAAATCGGCCAACTAGAACCAGAGATACGGAGGTTTCAGTTTTCTCCTTGTTTTTCTATGGACTTCTAGAAATCTCGAGAAATATTGGTCCTAGGGCTTAGATCTCTTCACTTTTAGAGACTTATTTTTGGTGCCAAATTTGGCGATATTTCGCCAAAAGTCACCAAGCTTGGCGACATTTCGGTCATTTGGAGTGATTTTCCCTATAGGGCCTGTAAAGCTGCTTTTGCTGCATAAAAACACATAATACCTGACATTTCTCTTCTATGACGTAATCAAAATTCTCGCTTTATGTAGAATCTTCGAGAAATAGACTTCTGGAAGCTGCTCGCAGCTTCTGCCTCCTCTATAAATTCCACCAGCGCGCTGCTCCGAGAGGTCAGTGTTGATCAAGCTTTGAGAGAGTGAATACGCTTGCTTTGTGATAGAAGCTGTGTTTCGCGCTGTTTGGGAAGCTTTGAATTTAAGGGCTGTGTGTACATTTTTCATCGCTGAGTCTTGAGAGACTGTTAGTGTTATTTCTCGTATATTTTCACTGAATTTTTGCCAGTGAAAGTGTTCTATTTTGTGTAAGAAATACAGCATTTGTGAGAGCTTCTGATCTAAGCAAACTGTTAAAAGCACATTACTGTTTAATTGTGCTTGTGAATTTTGTACAGCTGATTGTTCCACGAAGTTCTAGAAGCAATAAAGTTGTATTCCATCCTGACCAGTGTACTTTTTACTGGAACTTCCTACACCAACTGGACTTTAGAACGACGAACCCCGGAAACAAGCAGAGTATTCTGCAACAATATTTACTTCTATGGTTCAGTCTTGTGTAACACATCAAACTGTATAACCTCGAGGAACTATTTAGAATAGCTCAAATTGCGAATGGGACGTTAAATTGTGTTGCAGAGTTCACAAATTTCACGCAGCTTTTAATTTATGATGTCACGTTCTGACCCCGAGTAGTTGAGTCTGGTTATTTCTCACAATAGTTTTCAAATGGAGTAATATTGAATCATATGACAATGAAAAACTCTCACTTGCAACAGAACTTATTGAAATTAATTTGAACGATATTGGGTTTATTCCTAGTTAATCGGTATTTTAAATATTTTCCGGAGCTATTTTGCTAATGATGTAACTTTTCTGCAAGAGCTTCTTGCTAAGTTGCTGAAATTCAACAAAAGAAATATATCTATGATATACAGAGTGTACAAAAAGTCCCTGACACATTTCAAAATTAAATATAAAATCAACTAATTGGGTTACGAGATTGCAGTTTGTACCAAAATGCTTCCTATGATGAAAAGTTTTGTTTATGCAAATAAAAAAATAGTTCCAAATTTCACCCATAGATGGCACTGTAGAAACAGTAAAAACAAAACTCAAACAAATGTTCAGCATTTTTATTTTGTGAAGGAGATACAAGCATAACCAGCTACCATACTTCAATATGTGCACCTGATGTAGCTCTAACCACATCCAAATGGTACTCAATTTCACTCCACGCATTTGGTAGCTTGTGGTTTTGATTGAATTACCTGTGTGATTCACCTCTTTGTTTCTTCGATATCAGCCACAGGAGAGGAGTAAACTTTACCTTTCACATACCCCCACAGGAAGGAATCAAGAGGGGTTAAGTCTCAAATGAAATACGCATTTCAACTTAATGCTAGGTTAAGCAGTGCTATCTATGGGTGAAATTTGGAACTTTTTTTTTTTATTTGCTTAAACAAAGCTTTTCATCATAGGAAGCATTTTTGTACAACCTGCAATCTCGTAACCCTATCAGTTGATTTTATATTTCACTAGCTGAAGTACCCGTTCTTCGCACGGGAATGAATGGACTTTTTGATATTACGATTTGTGGTGATTACTATTTATTGTAATAAAGAGATATAGCAAAATGGATATCGCTTTATATTGTGTTCAATAACCATGCATACCGAATTTCAAGGCAATCGTTTGTACGGTGAAGAAGGTCATGCGGCGTAGCGCAATCTACTGGCGAGTTTTAGCAAAACGGATACGGCGGAAATATTCTTCGCATTCAGATATCGATGAATACGAAATTTCAGGACGATCGGCTGGACAGCCCTGTGAAGTTCATATGTTGACGCGTCATCTAGTGCCAAATTATATAGGAAAATGGATAGCGCCAAACTCTTCCCCGTGTTCAAATATCTATGTATGCCTATTTTCATAGCGATCAGTTGCACAGTCAAGAAGTGATGCACTGCAGCGCGATCTAGTGGTTAATTAAAGTAATGATTTGCTACAGTGCCGTCAAGTGGCGAGTTATATAGCAAAATGGATAACGCCAAAATATTCTCATTGTTCAAATAGCTATGTATACTGATTTTCATAGCGACCGTTTGAATGGTCAAGAATTTGGCCTGCTGCAGCGTCATCTAGTGGCGAGTTAAAATAATAATGCATTGCAGTGACATCTAGTGGTGAGTAACATCAAAAGGAACACAGTTAGAATATATTCTTCGTGCTGAAATGTGTAAGTATAAGAAATTTTATGCCGGTCAGTCGAACGGTATAGAAGTTGATGCGTTGCAGCGCCATTTAGCGGCAAGTTACAGCAAAATGGATACTGAAAAATATTCTCCGTGTTCTAATATCCGCGTGTACCAAATTTCATCGAAATCGGTTGGACGATATTCGCATAGTAAACGGCTAAACGGAATAGAATTCGACGTTCTGCTGCGCCACCTAGTGGCAAGTTAGAGGAAAACGGATAGCATAAAAAGCTTCTCAATGATAAAAGACTTAGGTGAACCAAATTTCATGGTGCAACGGTGCTAGAGTTTTTCAACCTCATACACACATACCAACATTCATTTTTATCTATAACCAGTGTCATTATATATCCCAGTCTCAAATAAAACCCAGTTTCAAATCTAAGCCTCGCCAAAGTGCCAACATACGCCATTGTGCAAGCGTTTTTTCAGGAAATCATTCGAAGCATTGACTTAGCAGCAATCAATATGGGAAATGGTTCGACCGCGAAAAAGTAAAGCAAGCCTTTATTTCAAAAGTGGAATCCCTTAATACAGCCGAAATTTTTAAAATTATCAACTATAACGTGTTTTATTCATCGTTACTCCGATGTAGTAAATGAGAAGATTTCAATTTTCTGAAATTTGGCGGAATCCCCCCAACTTAAAACAATGTACTCAATTGGCGAGAATTCTGGAGATAGATCGCTTGAAATCCCTTAACAACTGCATTATTTCTTCACGGATCATTAAAATTTAACGCTGTATTCTAATAAAACCTTTACACTTGTTTTCAAAAATCTATTTCCTTAAGCTCTCAATAAATTGCGCCAAGCCGAAATCTGTGCAAATCGCTAGAACTCACTTTCTCAAAATCGGAATTTGAGCCATTTTATTCTTTCGCCAAACTAAAAAAAATTACCTATTAGCCTCGGAAATCTTCAATTCTTATTGTTTTGCGTATAAAACATTTCATTCCTGCTCCGATTTCCCATGCACACGATATTATAATTTAAAAAAAATAACCTTACGAATATAAACTAACAAAAAAAATCATTATTATTTTATTTTTACTTTGAGAATTTAAAACATCTTATTCGACAAAATCGCCAGACATGGCAACCACGATCCTTATTTCACACTTTTTTCACTACAGGGGTTACAATTACGGAAAGCTTTTTGCGTGGAGAACATAAAAAATCTCTTAAATTCCGGGAACGGGTGGACTTTCAAAGTTTTAAAGTGAACTATGATTTATTCTATATTATTTTACATATCTGTGCAAAATTTCAGGCTGATATGTCCATTTTTGTGGATTTGTATACAACTCAAATCCACAAACAAACAAACAAACAAACAAACAAACAAACAAACAGAATTTCATTTTTATTTATAAGATTTTGAAATGTGTCAGGGACTTTTTGTACACCCTGTATATATATATAATATATATATATACAGTCGAGTGCCAAAAATCCGCCGACCTAAAATCCGCAAACGTCCGAAATCCGCACACCTTCTCTGATGTAAATAATGAAATTTGCTGTCATTCACTAGTGATGAAATTGGTGAAAAGTGCCTTGAATCTAGATAAATATGATTCTGATGATGATGAAAACTTAATAATAATAGTAATTATATGGTAATAATAATAATAAAATCCGTTTAATAAAAGTTTAAAGTTAGGAGAAGAATACATTAAATTTTTAGAACAGCAAAGTTTGGTAATGAAACAAGAATTAATGATAATTTACTATTTGAAAAAATAAATAAATAAAAGAAAGAAAAAGAGAAGAAAGAAAGAAACTGAAAGTAGAAAAAAATACTTTAAAACAAATCACCATAGAACATGCTTTCAAAATTAGAAAAAGGAAATTTTTAAACCATTTGCTTGTCTTTATGTAATTTTTTCTTTTTTCTCCTATGCTTTTGTATTTAGTGTGAAAATATAACTATATTTTGACTGTGTTTTTATTTCATTGTAATTGCATTCTACTTTTTTAAAATCAGAAATGCAATGATTTTTCTTTTATGGCCCAAAATCCGCAAAATCCTAAAATCCGCCCTAGCCATGGTCCCAAGCTGTGCGGATTTCTGGCTCTGTACTGTATATATATACTGCCAAAAGTCGTCTAAACTTGGTGACATTTTGCACGATTTTTGAGAATACATTTGATGACCGTCGTCAAACCGATAGCGAAACACTCAACTCCCGCTAATCCGTTAACGCCTGTAATCTGCGATATATTTCAAATGTAAATAAACAAGTTTCTTTACATTTTGAGCGGCATTTGACTGGTAGTGTTACTATTTTATAAGTTATTTGATTGGCTGAATGTTATAAAGACATTTATTAATGCTTTTCCACAGGTATTTGAAGTAAATAATTTCATATATTTGAGCATATTATCTTGTAATTAAACGTACAGAAACTTATATCCTAAATTGCATGTGTTCAGTGAATGGATGTAAATAATGAACTCCGAAGCAATGCACCATCCAATCACACAGCTTCACTCTTTTGCTGAAACCCAACGAAAACGTTTGCTCTATGAGAGAGCGAAAAACTTGTGATTGGTTGTCAAAGACGATCGTAAAGATTGACCAGATTGACCGTTGCAATTAAAATTGGGTGAAAATATGTAACATGTTTAACTTGAAATGCAAACCGCGATTTGGCAGGTGACACAGCAGTTGCGCAATTTTCAGATTCTTCCCCCTACCTCACCCTTTTGAATTTGATCTTCTGTCTAGCGATTTATTATGCAACAAAATCTTTATCCACATAACTGTAGTTCTGTAGGAAGAAAGAAAGAAAAGCATAAACAGACCACAATGCATTTCTTTTTGTTTACATTTAACTGCCGGAAGAGCACCAGCAGGAAATAATGAATCATCAGCACTTGAAATGTAATGCATGTGTGTGAGGAGGATAACATTCTTTTCCTCTTTAAAGCTTATATAATAGCATAGATTATTTTTACATAACAAAGAACCAAAAATTACCTCGCAAGATCAAAAATTAATGTAATACTGAGATATCAAATATACAAATGATGCACCGCATGCCCCCCCCCTTCGCAAAGGGGCCAGTGAAATTTCCCCCCCCCTTCTGATTGAGCTTGTTTATTTTATAATGGATATATTTAGTTAAAAACGGTCTTTCAAAGAAATTAAAAACAACAACAACAACTGCCCTTTAAAAAAAAATTGTTTGTTGAAAATCTTCAGGATTCCGGTTTTGGGGTCCCCTACTCATGGGTGCCGATTGAACATTTCCTGCCCCCCCCCCACCCCCTTGCCCTATGCTGCCAGTGCTCATGCCCCTACTGTACAATTACTTTTGAAGAAGGGTTAGCTGTGGGAGACAAGTATTTAAACATTTTGCAAAAGCAATCAACAATTAGAAGGCTTCAGGACAAAATTTCTGAAGAAAAATTAAAATCTCTTAAACAAATTACAATCACTGCAATGTTTGAAAAAAATGAAGAATAAATAAAAAATTTATACTGAGAATTTATTCTTTTAATTTTGTATTAGTAATTGTATTTAATATTAAAAATAGTGTTTTAGTTCGGCAGCATAAATATTTTCTTTCATCTTTCTTTTAGTAAATGCTCTGTAAATTTAATTATATTATTTATTGTATTTATATTGACATTTAATTGTGTTTTTATTCAACAGCATATGCATTTTCTTTCATCATTTCCTATTTGTTTACAGTAAATTGACTATAATTTAAAGGGAAATTCTAAATATAAAAATGTAAACAAAAAAAATGACCTATAATTCGCAAAATCCTGTAATCCGCACAACCCTTCCTGCAAACGAAACCCTTTTGCAGGAAAAACTTATTAAAACAATGCCAGGAAGCAAATTACCCGCAACATATTTTCAATAAACTGGTCAAAGAAAGACAAAAGAAACTCAATACAGTTAGCAATAGACAAAAAACAAAACTAAAATTCACTACAGCTATTCCTTTTTGCAGGGGAGCTGCTAATAAAATATCACATTCCGGAAATATCACATTAAGAAAAATATCAGGATCCCAATAAAACCAAATCAAAACATTTTTCAACATATCAGATCCAAAAAAGACCAAATAAAACCCACTGACACCGCAGATATTTATAAAATTAACATAAAAATTAACTAAAACAAAATAGCCGGCTGCTACATTGGGGTTACTAAATGAAAAATTAAAGATCGCCAAACCGAACACATTAACGACATTAAATTCAATAGACAATCTACAGCCTTATCCCACCTCTCGCTAAACACACCTATCGCAATAATTTCCATGGAATACAAAAAATAGCTAATTTCAACAACCATACATATGCTTACTTACGCGAATCGTTGGAAATAATATCAACAGAGGGCAGCATCAACGATATGACTCATGCCACAATAGACGAAACCTGGAATGACGCCATGCGCAGAAAGAACGGCGAGAAAGAAGAGGAAGCAGGAAGCCACATCATTCACACGAAGACAATGTCGGACTGAAGATGGTCGTGGGCCATGCGACTGAAATATATCTCCAGAGGAAAGCGGTAGTGTTTTTAATAAGTTAACTATTAAACAAAATGCTTTGGGTTTTTATAATAGTAACTTTTTATGTCAAAGCCTTTTAACTAAAGCTCGGATACAGACTCTATTTACTGCCATTAGAAACCAGTTTATTGAACGATTCTAGTTTTATTATTGGTTTAAAAACTATAATCATGAATAAAACTGGTATATAATGGCGGTCAATAGAGGTCTTAATCCGTGTCCTAACTCATTTTTAAACTCATGACGTCAAAAGGACATCATTCTCAGTTGCGATATCTAACATGAATTAGTGGATGAAGAAGAAAAAAACACGTTATTTTACTTTTCTACATCATCTGATAAGGTGGAAGTTTATTATTTCGCTCATGGTGTAACTTTAGTAAAATCTTGTTAACCTAGTTAGGATTTCTAATACATTTTTACACCCATGACATCAAAATGATGCCAATCTCACTTGAGTTATTGAAGGTAATAAATAAATAAATTTGTCAACTATGCTCACTCATGTGCTCAAATCAGACATTTGACTAGCTTTCTACCCTGAAAATTGCGAAAAATCGTTAAAAGTTAAGGAACAGGTGGATTTCCAGAATTTTAACGTTGACTACAGACTATTCTACGTCGTTTTACATATTTGTGCAAAATTTCAAGCCGATCGGTCGGATGGTGTGGAAGGAATTCCCGGGCAAATATGTTGTATTTTTTTGGGGGGGGGGATTATGTTTTTACAAATCAAATGCAGTAATTTTTATTTTAATTGTATTAACCATTAATTGTTTATTGTCTAATGTTAGTAATTAACTTGGAAGTTCCATTTAAGAACCTTTTGTCAGGAGATATAATGGTCTGGGTGACTCTTCTTCTATAGCTCAATAGCTTGTTTCTTTAAAATTGCTACTAATTACCCCTTTTCATTCTGGTTTTTTTTATGGGGGGGGGGGTCTTTCTAAATAATTACCTTTTTCTTTAAATTAATTCTGCCTTTGTTTTCCCTGTCTCCGGAGGTGTAAATTTAATTATCATGTAAATTCTGCCGATTCTCTGCTAACTATTACGTTTTCCTTTTTTCCCTTCAATAGCCTAACTCACTTCTTGCAATAATCTTTTGTTCAAGTCCGGTTTTTAATTATTTTTACCCACTTCTGATTTAAATTTTAACTCCAAATTTTACCCAGGGTTGTCTCGGACGATTAGCTATCTCCTGCTAAAACTTTAGGGAATTTAATAACGTTTTTAATGCATTTTTGATCAATAAAGTATTTTTCCCCAATTCAAGATGGCCGCTCTGCTCAACCTAGCCAGCGTTTCTTCTCGGCCAAGATCGTTTCTTTTCCGCATGTAGAAGTCTCTTACCGGTCGTTAGCAGCCATTTTTTTTTCTTCTCCCTTCCTTCCCCCGACACTCGAATGTTCTCGAACTTCCGCGGCTGAGATGGCGCGCTCTGATTGGTCCCCGGAGACGGCGTCTCGGCGAAGCTCCTCCTCGTGCAAGCAAGCAAAAAAGATCTATCTGAGAGCTGACGTGGTGCTGCTAGGTCGATTTTTCCTGATCTCTCCGCTCGCACACTAGAGGTCTAGCCCGGCAATTTTGTCGCCCCGTAGTACTTAAATAAATATGTAAGGGCAGTGATCTTAGGCCAGAGGGCCTGACACAACGTTTGATCACCAACAATGATTTTTTTGTTTTAACAATGCTGGGTTAATAGCCCCCTTTTTTTAATCTTTGGGGCAGCGAGCGAGAGAACTCCCATGAAGTGTTTCCACGATCTTTAGCGGCGGGTTGCGCCTCCTCCGACACCATTGTTTTGATGCAGCGCTTGAACCTGCGCGGCCTCTCGGAATACCATGACCGAGACCACAGCCCGGCCCGCGATCGAGTCATCTTAGCCTCAAACGGAGTTGCCTGAATGTCCTGCCAAAAGTTGAGCGACGTCCTGCCGACCGATGTACTCTGGAAATTCTCTTTGAACACCTGCAGCTGATCCTGCGGTAAGACCGTTGCTTTTCTTTATTTCCATCAGCAAGGGATCCGGTACACCCAGGAAGTCGATTCACTTCTCTGCTAACCTCAATGTTCACCATTTGTAGTTGAAGAACACTAAAATTTTTATTTACTTTTCATCTTTAAAGGGGGGGAATTGAAGACAATTGTAAAAGCAAAAATTTTCCTTTAAGTATTATCCTGTAGTGTAACTCACCTGTAACGCCATGTTTAAATATTTTGTCTAATGATAATTGTTAATGCTGTTTTTTTTTTTTTTTTTTTTTTTTTTTTTTTACCTAGCTATTTTTGGAAGGTCATAAATCTTGTTTATTTTCTTGTCATACCAATACTGTTGACTGTAATTTCTTGATTGAGTTGGTCTGCATTTCATAAATCAGTTGCACAAGTTGGTGTCATAATAGTAAAGTTCTTTCTTTATTTGGTTAACAATTTATGCTCATCTGTTGGATTTGTAAATGAGGGGATATAAGAAACAGGTTAAGATTTTGTGTGGGATTTTCATTTGATGCCTTGAGAAGGCGTGGAGGAGGTGGGGACTTGATTGCCCAATTTTTCTTTTGATAGGATAAATATATATATATATATATTTTATGCTGCAGCAATATCTTTTAGCTTAACTTTTGCTTGGGATCCCAATCGAGCTACTTTCTGTCATGGCAATTTTAAATAAGCATTTTATTTTTTTTATTTTTTACCTTTCCTTTACCTAGGGCTAATTATGGGAAGCTAAATCACACTAAGATTTTTTTGTGTGCATATTAGCTCGCACTGTAGTACCCCTGCAAAGTGATTTTTCTTTTATTTCTTGTTATACTAATGTTGTGAGGCTACTAGATGTTTACCCTTTTGTTGTTAAATAAAAATTGTATTTTGGTGATCTTAAGCATGTCTCTGTGTTTATTTTACCACACCTCAAACACACACTTCCGGCAAGGCTGAGAACTTTGGGTTATTTATCAAACTTTTGTCGACACAACGCATGGACGATCTGAACTTTATCTTAATTTTGTTTTGAAGACTTGCTTAACTTGAAATCTAAATTTTACCTTTTCTAAGTCAATTTTTCACGGCCGTGGTAGTAAGATACCACAAATAAGCAAACAAACTTTCACATTTATATAATAGATACCAGATGGTTCAACAAAACAAAATCACCAGATAAAGCCACTTTTCTGCTTAGGCATGCTAGGCATGTGCCTGGGGCACAAAAAAATTGATGAACAGTCCATACAATAATGTGTACTCTACAGTTTCATTAATTTTCTGTACTAATATACAAAAGGGTAGGTGGGTTATCCGTGATGCTGTAAGGTAAGAAATCCCTTTTATGCCAATGGTAGCAAAAATGCTACCATCCTTTAAATGCTACTTTTTTACCGGAAAAGTGTTCCAAATATAATTTTGAAGTCATAAAACCATTAACTGTACCTTTAATTAATAACAGTAGTTGTATGGATCCACAGATGCTTGCATTAATGGATGAAAAGTATTAAAATATTTTAGAAACAACATGTTTATACTCTCTTGTTCTGCCTACAACATGTTGTACTATCATGTTTTTCTACTATTTTAATAATATTTGACATGAAGAAAATTAATAATTGCCATTTACATTTAAGAAAATGTATGCTTTTTCCACTAGATACAAAATAATTTAAAAAAAAGTTTCATTTGCAATGTTTAGAACGGTTTTAAAAATCACAGTGCTGCTATTGAAAAAACATATAAAAAATAGCTTTTTTCATGATTTTTTTATTGTATTTATGTTATTTGACATAAAAGAACACCATTTCAACAAAAAAAAATTTTTTTTGCTTGGGAATTTCTCATAGTGGGAATAAAAGGGTTGACAACAGTGGTGCCAAGCCATGCCACTATCCTTTCCTTACGGCGGTCGGTTGCCAGTCCGGAACATGACAGTTCCATAGGTGATGGATAATGGAAAAACTCTCTAAAAAGCAAAAACAAGTTAAGATAAAATCCCTCCCAAATGAAAACTGGCAAGGTAAGAACTGAAGGAGGGGTGTGCTCATTCTGTGGTGTGTGTGTGTGAGGGGAGTATGACAATTTGAAATGTTTTGGGTTCCAGGGTGGTTAAAAACAGCCCTGACACCAGAAAAAGGTTGAAACATTACATAGCAAGGGCTAATTCAGTACACATAATTTTTGAAGAAAAAATAATTTGGTCATGTTGAAACTTTACCAAACACGACGAAAGAATCAGAAGATTTTTTAAAAACATTTAGATGGTAATCAGTCAAGAGCATTTAAGATTTTAATTGAAAAATTCAAACATATCTTCACTAAGCCCGTGCAATTAGCCCAGGTTAGCACATATAAAATTGAGTTCACATCTAATACTGTATATAAAAGGCTTCATTATTGTAGTGTCCCTATTGCTTGTTGAAAGGAAGTTAAATGTCAAAATGTAGAACTACTAGACTTAGATTTAATGGGGCCCTCTGAATCAGAAGTTGCTTGTCCAATAGTTTGTGTAGCTAAAAAAAGCTGTACTAATGTGTATTGATTTCCTCTCTTTAAATTCAGTTACATAAGTGCTCGTTTTCCTGATGAAGCATAGGCTGCAGTTAATTTTTATAGCAAGTGCTGCCCATTGGTTGATGTTGACTAGCTTAGATTTGCTAAAGGGTTACTGGGAAATCAAAATGAAAGAAAGTAGCAAACTGCTGATGGCATTTACTACCCACAATGCTGTATACCAATGAAAAACGGTACTTACGTATTATTCCGGCGGTCATTCTCGCCAAACTGTTTTTTTGTCAAATAAGTTGCCAAACTGTTGCCAATCGTATTCAAAACCATTAATAATTTCATGTGCCCAGCATTTATTTTGGCAAAAAATCGCTTGTCTTGGCAGACTGCTGGGATAATACGTAAGTACCTGAAAAACTCTGCCTTATGGTTTTTCTGGGGCATTTCAGTGGGAGATAAATTGTGTTTTGAAGTCTCAAAGTATGTGCAAACATACATGGATGATAGGGGTCAACTTTTCAAAGACTTTTTAAGACCATTTGAAGTCAAAATTGATCTCTCCGTTAGGTTAGATAAATGTATTTTTGCAGCCAAATAAATAAATAAATAAAATACTTAGGTCATGTGATAGGACGAGGTAGATATGTACCTCATGTCTACCTCATGTCATGGGGTAGACATGACCTCATGTCAGCCTGTCATGACATGACAGGCTGACATCATGTCATGACAGATGTCAGATTTCTTTCATCTTACAGATGAAGGAAAAATACTTGCAGTCTGTAAGTTTTCCAGACCTGCCAATAAAAAGGAGGTATGCTCGGTACTTGTATTAATGGGCTTTTATTGCAAATACATACAGAGTTATTCCAAGATGTCGAGTCCACTTTCAGATCTAACCAAGAAAAACCGAATATCATTTTTTAGGGGAGAAAATTAAGAAAATTCTTTTAATAAATCAAGAGATTTGCTTTGTGAAATAACAGGGTTAGATACTCTTGATGCCAAGTTGCCCTTTCAAGTGCACTGAGGTGCATCAGACATCAGTGTAGGTTGTTGTTTAACTCAAAATGCTTAGGGGTCATATAAGCCTGTAGCATTTGCTAGCCACAAATTTACTGTCACACTAAAGAACGGGGCAAGTATAGAGAAGGAGGCCTGGGCTGTGCTATTTGGTATGAATAAAATCGATAAGTTTATGTGTAGTGCTCAAGTCGAGATAATATCAGACAATAATCCATTAAAGTTTCTGAAAAGGACCACTCCAGAAAGTCCCAAGTTAATATGTTGAGTTTTAACTTTACAAAGGTAGAACCATTCCATCACAGACCGACCTAGTGTACAACACCCAACTGCAGATGCTTATCTCGATTAATGTGAATGTAATGTTATGTATAGATTTTGCATTATTTTTTAGAATAATATTTATATTTTGTAGTTTATGTCCCTTTTATAATGCAAAATCTATGTTATGTAATTTTATGTTGCGTAATTATGCCATGTTATGTAATTTTCACAGATTTTCATCTAATAGTGTATTTGGTAACTTGGTTGTACTTTATAAATTTAATATGCAATGCGTTTCTAATATGTGTAAATAAAATCAGCCACTAAGGGCTAATTTTATGCTCAGATAGAACATGTTATGTTAACCAACTGTGATAATCTGTCTGCTGGAATATGGTTGGCAACACCATTTTTTTTTTTTCACAGTTTTGACTCCACGTACTAGAGAAAAGCTGGGAGGCAAAAGCAGAGGTGCCTGGCAAGACGAGCCAGTATGCTGAAATAGTTTTAAATGTACATTTTTAGAAAGTGATTCCATCAACCTTTCAAGTTAACTTGAAAGGTTGATGGAATCACTTTCTAAAAATGTATAATATCCGCGGCGTAATGGAGTTGTCGCGAATTAATTGTTTCATCTGTTCTATCTGTGGTTTGCAGAGGAAGATGATAAATGCCAACGGCTCTAATGCGAGAAATTTCATCTGGGAATAGTCCCAGAGTAGCTCAGTGGTAGAGCACCCGTGCGTTATGCGGCAGTCCTGGGTTCGATTCCCAGCTCTGGAATTTTTCGCATAGTTGGTAAAAAATAAAATTAATCAGCCTAAATAGTTTTAAATGTTTTATCTTATTGTACATAGGGAATTGTTTCCATTATCAACATATTAATAATAATATCTTAAGACTAAATAGCTGGGTTCATCGTCAGTTTGTCTCTGATCATCAGAAGAGAACCCAACTTCTTACACTAATTCTAAAGAATTCAGGCAGGGTAGGGTAGATCCCAGTATCTCTCTTTGACTACACCCCTGCTAAAATGCATATATAGTACTTTACACATACCTGATCTCTGAAATAGCTTCAACAACTGTCTTTCTCTATACACCTTAACAGATTTCTGAAAGCGGAGCAAGTCAATTTTTGTTAAACTACTGTCTCTTATTTTGCCAGTGAAGAATAATAAATATTTAAATTCAATTAATGTTTAATAAATGTTTTTGCAGTGCTCAAATAAGAATTCTTTTCTATAATTTAAAGTAGATACAGAGTACCAAATACTTTAATGTTAAACATTTTTAATTGGAATTACTTTAACACATGCTGTTGGTAGATTTTGCACTATGTTTTGTTTGATGATTTACAATGTTTGTGAGATTTAAGCAGTGCATATTATTTGTGAAAGGAATAAATATTTTTTGCCCGAGTTCTCACTTAAATGAGATTTGACAAATTCTATCAATGATAATATATGGGTTTGAAAAATGAATCGAATAGACATGACAAAGCTTTATTCTAATTATTTCAGGTCTTGGTGGGAATGCTAGCATGAGAAGAAGCATTTCAACATTAGGCGGCTTGAACAATCTTGCTCCAAAGGATCTGGCTTCTGGCCATGCATTTGACAATGGCTGCAAGTGTTTTGATAGCTGCAAAAGTATTTGCAGCGATCTGAGAGGCCAAGTTGTCCATTGCCATTGCCAGGTAAAGAATTCATTACTTAAATTTTAGGCAGTTTTTATTTCTGTGTTTAAAGTAAGCAAACAAATCCATGTACTGGAGCTTATATCATTTAACGCATCAAGCACCACATTGTACAAGTCTCACCTGTAAAACCAATTTATTAGTTTTCTTCAGTAAAATTAATGGTCTTAAATTTATTTATTTCACATTTGCCTTCATTTTTGTGGGTAAGCACACAGCACTAATTGCATAGTTTATAAAATGGTCTAAATGAAGAAACTAAAAATGACTACCAGCAGGCATGAGAAGCACAACATGTTAACCAGGGGGTACTACGGCTGTGCCAAACTGCACCAAATGGAATCTCTTGATACATCCTGATAAAAAAGCATATTTTTGAAGGTCTCTGCACCAAAAGAAACTCTTGGTGTTTCCCAATACAAAAAGTTTAATTTTAAACAAATCCATGCTGTCCCAGGGTCCAAAAAAGTAAATAAAACCAAAAATTACATGTATGTATATATAAATACTCTAAGCAAAACATTAGTGTCCCTTTTGCAGCACACTGCGCAAACGGATGACCGTGAAATTCAGCACAGTTGAAGTTCACATGGAATTGTTTGTGCGAATGTTAAATTTTTGTGTAGTATGCTGATGCATGGTAAAAAATTAGAGAAGTAATTTGGCATGCAGTATTTCGTGCCAAATCGGGTGATGGTTCCATTGTTGTGTCAATTTTGAAATAACAACACTTAGTTTCAGCTGTACTATAGGGTTATAGTATTACAACAAAATTTGCAAAAAGTGGAATTATTCCCCAGTTTGGTGATATGCCAATGACTAAAATGTGCTTTAGCAATGTGCTTGGCGACTGTTTTAGACGGCGATAAGTGTGCGAAGTGTTGTAAATTCCATGTTTAAAAGTTGTAGAAAAACCTTGGAGGAGAGAATAATATTCACCATTCGTTCCGGGCAGGTGGGAATCCAAGAGACGCTACACAGAAATATGCCAATTCGACAATTTCTTCATAACCTCCCACCAAGCAGTATGCTAAAGCAAATTTTCTCCAAAAATATTATTGAAGAAATACTTCAGCAATTAAGAGGGAGTGAAAATAATATTATTAATGAAGTGTATGGAAATATTTCCGAAAACATACTCTCAGACAACATATTGAAGTCAGTTATAATAGAATGTAAAAATGATGATTGAACTTTTATTAATGTTGGCATAATCGAATAATCAGGCGCAGATCCAAGGGGAGGGCAGTGGGGGAGGGGCGATCGCCCCCTCCTGGGTGAAGTCCAAAAATCTGTTATAATCTGTTAAAATATATTATGAAACTATAATGAAAATTATGTAGCCTTTTTTTTAAGGGGTGTATTGCAGGTACTACTCCCTGTCCTTTTTAATCCTCGCTCATACATAGATTTTATCAATAAAATAATTACATTAATTGGTATAATTGATTATCCGCTCTTATATTAAATGAGGAATGTTTGTGGGTGTGTGTGTATGTCCGAACGATCTCGAAAACTGCTCTAAGGATTCTTTTTAAATTTTGTACCTGGGGGGGTTTTTTGGGCCCCTGAAACGATTGAGCTAGGTCAATTTATTGAAAAAACTCTAAAACGCTCAAAATTTAAAATTTAAAATTTTTGGACTGTAGCGCCATCTATTGAGCGTTTGAAAAACACACTTGATGCAATCTTCCTAAAAGGGACGCTCAAATAAGTTGGGGCGGATTAAAAAATACACGCCATCGATATATAATAGTAAAAATTAATTTCGCAAAGAAACAAAATAAATGGAACTTGATATTCAGTACACAGACAAATAAATATTTTAGTAACTAGATATATTACACCATTCAGCTACATAAATTTGTTAAGAATTAAAAAGTTATTTTTATTTCAAAATATCGTCCTGGCAACCAGCGAAAGAAAAAGAGAAAAGAGTCTTCGTTGCCATCCCCACAAGAACCTTGATGGAATATACGTAAATAATTTAATTATTCTTAATTCATAGTTATTAATACAAAACTATTCGTAAATCTTATGTGAAAAATTGCCTGATTTTATTACAATTATCCTTTTGTAACTAACGTAAAGCTAAATGTATTTTCGCGTATATACTAAAGCAATAAAGATTTTTCATGTATTTTATTGATCCATATGCTGCGAATTTCAAAAGTGCATAAAAGTTTCAGCTTAGTCGAATAATTTAAATGAAAATGACACCCTTTTCAGTCATTCACAGTAAGAAAAAAGATCCTGTGACGTAACATGAAAATTCCATTTTTTTTTTTTTTTTTTAAATAAGGGCACTAGGTTGAATTCTATTTTAACTGCCTTATTCCGCCAAGTTGACGATAAATATTTAAATGTAGTTACCCTGACGATTTTTTTTTTTAATGGATCAACCGTTTATAATGAAACGATGTTCGAAACTCCGATGAAAAAATGATACGATCGATTCCTAAATTGGGCTCGCAGCCGATATTCAAATTAATTTTGCAGATGATCAGCCATCAGTTTAGTTTTCATTCACTGCAGTTGATGATTTCAACTCATTTATTTTATCATCGTATGGACAACCTTTTAAAAGTTGCAGGCAGAACTTTACGATAGTGGCCTCCTGGGCCTGACTTCAGGATGTTAGCGAAATCGCGGGCCGTATAATTCGGATTTATATGGAAGTTTGAATGTTTTATATAGGTTTTATACAGGATTATGACTTGTTCTGAGGGCTGGTCCAAAAGCCCTGGCGGGCCCCATCCGGCTGCAGGCTGGGAGTTGTCCATGTGGAAGCAGTAAATTGGGAGGCTGAAATCTGGTTTTTTCAGCCTCCCAAGATAGAAAGATTTTTTCTAATAAATTTTCAATTCTTATTTAGACGTGGATTAGACTGTGTTGTATTGTATTGTGTACTATCATTAAACTAAAGGATAAAGCCCTTTGTGGAGACAATTACAGCGGGCGATAGAATGTCTACACTCAGGATATTTAATATTTACCCACTTAAAATCAAATAACTTCATATTCAATTTTTATTATACATCGAAATTCGAATTGTATAATCTGCAGAAACATTTCGTATTCGAAACATTTTGTTTGGTATCAACATCCTCTCCTATATCCATGCTTAATGCATAGAAAACCGTTTTACTTTTTGAAAAAAAGTTAAACTGAGTAGTAATTTAGAAAAGCTATCTTAAGCGAATTGGAATCGTAATTTTTCCTCCAAAGCCTGATAACCGTGACTTCAATGTAACGTCAATGTCACTTGCAATAGATAATTCTGACGCTCAAATGATTAGCTTTTTTTATTCTCTTAAATGAAATAGAGCTAAAAATAAAAAAAATAAATAAATAAATAAACGCTTAAAAATCAGGGAACGGGTGGAATATCAGATTTTTTCTTTCTTTTTTTTCTTTCTTCTTTTTCTTTCTTTCTTTTTCTTTTTTTACATAATTATGATAATTTTCAGGCTGATCGTACCAACGAACCGTGTAAATTTTAAGTTATTAGACAATACATTTGTAATCTGTTTGGATGGTAAAAGTTTTATTTTGAGTGGTTGAAGTGGAATTATGACAGAGTCAGGGATCAGCGTAACTATAGGAGCGATGCATTTTTGATTTATTCGAGGTTAGAAGTCCATTTTCTTCAGTCCATCCGTTTGTTCTATTATTGTCAACGTTTAAGTAGTTGTTAGGGTTATTATAAAAGAATATTTTTGATCTATTCTGTTTTTGATTTCATGATTTCGAAGTGTCCTTTTGTAATAATAATTTAAATTGCGTTACACTTTTTATTTTCTTAAGCGTGAGTTTATAAAATAAGATTATGTTTAAAGCATATTTATGTAAGATTATACTTTTATGGCATCTATATCTATGTATCTATAAGATTGAATTTACGTTTGTAGAATTTGTTTATGCATGATGTATTTTCTTTGAATTAGAAAAAAATAAGTATTTTATGTTTGAATTGAAGCACTATAGAGAAATTTACAATTTCAATCGTAAAGAATTATCATCATAGATGTATTATAAAGACATAAATGCATGAAAGTGTAGCTCAGAAACGAGCTGTGGAAACATATGATCACCGGCAGCAGCACTTAGCCCAAATGTGTGAACGTGCAGTTCAAACACAAGCAGATGAAACAGATGATTAGTATTTGGAAGGAGAACGACATGGAACAGCTAGGCGTCGACAAATACTTCAGGTAAACAGTCTAAGTATCTGCAAAGCTGCCACAAATGTGGGTACTTATTATCATAGTTTAAAACTTTTTAACATGGATTGCATTCACGCTGGAACTTTGCATTTTTCTGAAGAGTAAAAACAAAAATTAACCGAAACCATTTTGGGGGCTGTAAGATTGATGTAGGACATTCCGAATTTCCTAATGAATTTGTGTGGTTGTTTCTTTGATGTCACCCACATTTCAAAGAATTCGAAATTTGAAAGCATACTTTACAATGGCTTTGTTCACAGTGTATGACGAGTGAAACTATTAACGATTTTGGTGTGTACTGCTACGTGGCGAACAGTGTAGGACTTGATGAATTTTTTTTATAAACTCATTCATCTGACAGTTCAACCAACTCCAATTCTTGATGCTGAATTTGAACGTCCTCAATATGGACAGATATATTTCTGAGGTATTGAAGACGCTGTTAGTGAATGCATCGCTCAAGATCTTCGCTGATACCCTCGCTGATCTGCTACAGAAGGAAAGGAGGCACCTTACGTTGAACTACTTTTTGCTCAACTCTGATGGCACCGATCATCGAATATTTAGCATCCCTCTTCGAAACAAAGTATATGCCATTGTAACATTGAATGCCGACCAAAGCTTACCTGATAATGTATGGGTGATCCGACAGCGATGAAAATCTTTGGCAAGCATGAAGATTATTGATACGTGCCAAGGCATTTACGTATTCATTATTTTACACTTAAGGAGCCTTTAGATTCTGAGCATGGCTCGGTAACCTGGTACTATTAATTAATTAAAAATGATTTTGCGCATTCTACCCCCCTGTTTCAGGTACAAAATTGCCCCCTCGAGTAATTTCTGGATCCACCCTGTCGAATATCTGATGAATAGAGAACATATCACTGTAGCTACAATAAAATAGTTTGCTATGATGACAGTGAAATCAATAATTATCCAGTAGAGTTTTTAAATTCTTTGACTGTGAGTGGTTTGGTTATTTTTCTTTCTTTTCTTTTCGGTTAGCCGGGAGCAAGTGAAAAATTGCCAAATAATTGTGATCTGCGCGAAATTCTTACAAACCTAAAGCGATTTCTAGTACATAGTTGTTTATTCCTGTCTATATTTTGGAAGTTTAATTTAGTTTCGTATTTTTATTCAATTTCACATGTTTTCAGAAATTCCCCATTATGTAACCAATAAGCATACAAATTGCTTTTTAGTATATTGATATTTTTGTATTTATTTAATTCTGTATCTAAATACTATTTTGTATACGGATTAAAATTGCTGCCTTTTTTGGGGGGAAAAGACAGTGTGTCAGAGGTAGTCTTTAAACGTTTCCCAGAAAAAACAGTTGGCGGGATTTGCACCTGGCTAAAAGAAGACAACAGAGTTTGCCATAGTTAGTAAATAAGTTAGTAAATTGCATCATTATACTAATAAGAAACATAAATACAAAGGAAGCATTAGTCCATGGAACAGGAATGCGCATCAAGTTTATAGACAATAATGCTATTGATTGCAAACTTTGAACAGGAACCGCAGGCAATAAAAGAATTTTAATTCCACTTAGAAAATATTCTGGTAATATTTTACCATATCCTTTCAAAAAACTCAATTTCCAAATATACCTGCATTTGTGATGATAGTAAATAAATCCCAAGGACAATCATTCGAAAAAAGGGCAAATTTATTGAGGCAGCAAGGTTTCATACATGGCCAGTTGTACGCCTCAGCAAGTAGACTTGATTCATTCGACTTTTTAAGATTTTATAACTCCAAACATAATGGGCGTTTAGCCGAGGATAGTTTCAGGTTCAATTTTCGGAGGGGGCCACTAGACTTTTTAGATTAGCTTAAATTATTCAAAATGGAAACTGAATGCATTAAATCCAAGGTCGGCAGAGGGGTATGACCCTATGACCCATTCGCTGGAGCTGCCTTTGTATTTAGCAAAATATGAGCTTTTACAAAAACACCGTCTTCACAGAAAAGTATGGTGGTTGTAAAGTGAAATTGTACAAAAGTGGTCACTAAAGACAGATAGTCTCTTAGCCTAGGAGGTCACTTTAGTAAGTTCCAGTGTATATGGAATGGTGAGACATATTGACAGAAGAACTTTATTCACACTCAAATTTAAAAAAATTAATGCTTTATGGTCGAGTTTCGACCACTGGCAGACTAGTACTAATAAATCAATTTCCCATTTTCATCAGAACACTATTCTCTTTTTCATATCAGAAAGCACATACAGTCCGAAACTGATCTTCCCCAAAATCAACAAATCCAAGCAATATACACCATTGCTTTAAAACCAAGCATAAAGTTAATAACTGTTTGCAGAGTTAAAGTTTTTATATTTCAGAATTTTTAGAGCAGTGAAAGTTAGTGAAAAATGAACTGAGGGCTTGCCAGGATGACAAAAAAGCATTTACCTTGATACTTCTTTTATTTTAAGAAATGGGGCGTGAAGCTTTATACAGATGGAGATGAACAGGAAAAAAAATTTGTAACACAATATCCATATGTCGTTGAACGTTTCTGAGCAGTGACGGATCTAGGATTGGGTAAAGGAGGAGGCTAACTTACTGGGTAATCAATAATTTGGGTACAGTTATCCATAGGCCCTACGAGAGGGGGGGGGGGCAGACGGGGCGCCGCCCCTTAGCCTGTACGAGTTAGAGTGGATCCGTGTTCAGCTAAAGTGCGTCCGTGAATTTTTCAGAATCTGTTACGAATTTCATTTATAGATCTGTAATTAAAATTTTTTTAAAAAAATAGACTAAATATTGAATACATAATCTAGAATGATTTAGATGGCAGAAATGTTAATTCTGCCTTTCAAATATTAGTATTTTTTTCCAACCTTTGAACATGAATTAAAAGTACTACTACATATCAGAAAAATTTCCCTCACACTCTTTCCTTTTAGCATTTTATATAAAAATCATTAAAAACAGCAGTTTTACAAAAAAATTCCTTTGTTCCCTCCTGTTTTTTTCGAAACTTTTGTGCTTTACGACAGGGGCCGGGAAGATTTTCATCCCGCCTTATAAAATTTCTCTAGGAGGCCCTGTATCCAAGCTTGACGATATTTGGCACGATTTTTTACATGTCACTGTATATTTTATTTTTCTGCCTACATATAGTATTAACGTAATCGAATTTCGAGAAAGGTGTGCGAATTTCCATAAAATAAAATGCTCGAACCTGCTAGGACTTACACTTCATATGAAAAACAATATATGAAAATATTAATTTAAATCATACCTCTTTTTTCCATTATGATATCATTCTATTCCTTCTAATTATGCACCTCTTTACAAACTGCCTGATAGTGATACAAGTGTATTTTGTGAGTGCTGTTCCTCTTGAAATAGCTTGTTCTGGGGCTGTGCCCCCCCCCCCCCCCCCCCCGTAGATCCGCCTCTGTTTCTGAATATAATCTAGTCTATGGTACGAGGTCGGCAGCGTCATCTTAAAACAACTTGCAGGGACAGGATCAAAAGCTCTATTGAAGACGGCGGCGCACAGGCTCCAGGTCTGACAGCATCGTCGGTTGTTTGCTGTTGCAATAGTCTAACACATTTTGTCTTAGCTCCGAGCGTCTCACGGCCAGCTACCAGCTTCCTTCCATTTTATCTCATCTCCCTCGATCACGACAAACGGCGGACTTAAATACTGCCGGCCAGGCAATGGCGTCACGAATTACTGCGGACCTGTGATGCGAAAAGAAAATAGCTCCGCGGCGAATCGCTGGGAGTACAGCGCCTCTAGTGGCCAAACACAGAAACACATTATGCAAAACGTTTTGCTAGCAATTGGGTGTTTGTTTGAAGCTTTAATATTAGAATAGCGTTAAGTATGAACTTTAGTTAAAGAAATAAAAGCTATAAGGGCCTTTAGATTTAAGGCAGATAATTAAAGTTAAGTTATGCAGCGTTCTGCTATAATAAAGAAAACCACAACTACATGTCATGGAACCTTTAAGGTAAGGTTTACAGTTAATTTTCCTGACAATGGCCCGCCTTCCATGACATGGCAAAAGAAATTGCTTAAAACAAGTAAAAAAAAAAATTTTTTTTTTTTTTCTTTCAACAAGAGAGTAAGTACTTTTCCCTCTGATAAAAACAAAAGACAGCGATGAACACAGACGATAAAGCACAGAGGGTTACTACAAAATACACATAGTTACAATATAAAGTACGACGACTGTAAAGTACGACTACCCAGTCAAAAAAACATTAGTCAAAAATACACTTTTCAAAAGATTCACATAATGCAACACATTTGCATTCACTTTACAATGAAAAACAACAAGCTTGTATTTTTTTTTTATTTTTTTTTTAGAGGTGGGGTGAGGTGCACCTCCAAAAAAAAAAAAAAAAAAAAACCTCTTAAGAAAAGAGATAAAAATAGAAAAGTTTGTTTGAGCCATTTACATTCACAGAGCAAGGTGGGCATATAGGAGCTTCCATGCAACATACTGGGACTCACAAAATTAAAAAGATAACATCTCCTGCGCCAAATGACGAAAATATACCGTCTAAGAACAATCCACCTTCTCCACCACATTCTCTGGCTAATTACAATGTCACCTCATGAGACGTAACAGAGGCTGCTCGAATGAGCGAAAAAAGGTCGTGACCCCAGAACAGTATACTCCGTTCGGAACTTTACTCCTCAAATCTGTAAAAGTAAAGAAACAAAAAGGATGGTGACGAGTCACCGTTAAAGGAACAAATCCTCTTGACCAAGGTTTTTTTCTTCTTCTCTTTTTTTTTTTTTTTTTTTTTCCCAGAAAGATCAAGAAAATTTTCCTTTCCCCCCTTTTTTTTCATAAAAAGGAAAGTCTTTGACTTGACAAAGAAATAATTGTGTTCAAAAAAGGAAGTCGAAAGTGACTTTTCAGAAATATTTGCCTAGATTCCCTTTAGCGGGAGTAGGACTTCGAAATTATCTTTTTCAAAACAAAACCTAAAGCGACTTTTCAAAAAATTTGCCTAGATTCCCTTTAGTGGGAGTAGGGCTTTGATACTGAACAAAAAAGTCTCTCATTGAATGTTGTAAGTCCAGTCTTTGGAAGAGGTTTTGTGAAAATATCTGCATAGTTATTCTTCGTATTTATATATTTTAAGGTAAATAATTTGTCGATAACTAAGCTTCTTAAAAAGTGATACTTTACATGTATGTGCTTCGTGCGGTTATTTTCAATGGGTGAGTTGCTGAAATCTATGGCTGCAGTATTGTCCCAAAAAAGTGCAACTTTATCCAGGTCTTTCGGAAGTAATTTTAAATTTATTAGCTCATTATAAATTCCTTGTATCCACAGCAACTCTTTAGAGGCTTCTGTCAGAGCGATAAATTCGGACTCCATTGAAGATAAAGCGACACACTTCTGTTTAAACGTACGCCATGATATGGGGGTTTGATCCAGCATTAAAATATACCCTCCCATTGACTCACGGTCATCTCTGTTTGAAGCAAAATCAGCGTCTGAGGTGTAATTTTTTTTCAAGCTTTTTTTTAAGCTTTGAAAATCGGCAGGTGTTATTACTTTAATTTATTATTAATCTTCCCAAGGATGCAAAGACATATTATAACAAAAGTCTTGTAACGTCTTTAAACTCTGCAACATAAACATGAATTAGCATAAATTCAATTAAAACTTTGTTACAAAACTGCATAAATAAAAATTGGAGCAATATGCACACGCATTATGCCCCCTCCCCCTCTGGTTTTGCCGACGAATCTTTCTATCTTTTTTTTTACAAGCTCAACTATCCGGAATTTTCACTTATCCGGCATTCAACGCTTTCCGGATAGTCGAGCTTTTACTGTACTTATTCAGTTGGCAAATATCATAATTAAATTGAGACTTGGGAAGTGGCACCGCTATAAATATTCAGTTTTTGAAACAGAATTATGATTTTACAATATCATATTTGTATTCAGTAAAGAATATACGGCATTACTATGGACCATAGGGTTGTCCGACGGGTACCCAGCATTGCCGAAAACTCACCCTGTGTATGTGGTATACGTGCTCGTAAAGTCAGTGGAACCAAAAACACTGTGGTTGGTACCTAACAGTTACCATGGGTGCGGAGATCAGATTTGCTTCCATCTAGATTAGTCTTTTGCAGAGTTCTAGTGATATGGAATTCATTAAATTCAAGCGCGGCCTTGTCAGGTATCCTTCAAGGGGTTGCCTGTTCTTTACACCACAAAAAAAAAAAAAAAAAAAAAAAAAAGAAAGAAAGAAGGGGGAGGGGAGAATAAAGGGTATTTTTTTTCAACAATAATTATAGAACACTGCCATTTAACGAGTGAATGTGCTTCACAACTAGTGGAAAGCTCACTTTGGTATAACGTTTCAGATTTAAACAGAGACACCAGGACATTGAAGGATTTCTCATAACTTTTAAATCAATGTTAATAAGAAGCATGAAAATATTTTAATTTTATATGTGCACTGTTTGTTTATAAATAAAGCAATGTAATTCAAGGAAAACTATAAATGACAAGTTTTTGCACTGTTTGTTTATAAATAAAGCATTATAATACAAGGAAAACTACAAGAACAACAAGTTATGAACTATGTTAAAAGTTGTTTGTAGTTTTCCTTGTATTGTATTGCTTTATTTATAAACAACCAGTGCACATATAAAAGCTATATTATCAATAACTAATTAATTAATAGTTAATTAGTTAATAATAATAACTATATTATTAACTAATTTCAAAAATTTTCCATATTATTTGAAAGCATCAATTATTGTACAGTATGGGACCTTTTATCCGGCAACCTCGGGACCGACCTCATTCCGGTTTATGGAATTTGCCGGTTTTCGGGTCGCTGCCGAAAAATTAACCCTTTGTGCACAGTAGAATTAAAAAAGTACCGGTCTTTAAGTACAAGTAGCTTTTATGATAATTACTGCATATAATTATGTAAATAGTTAAGCATTCATAATAGATTTCAAAATAAAAATAATTAAATTTATCAAAACTTACTGTAAAATAAAACTTCAATGCTGCGAATCACGGTATCCACCATGGGCGCCGGTAGAATATTTCCCGGGGGGGGGGGGGGGGGGCAAAGACTATTTTAACGTATGGTTACCATGTTGGAAAGAGCAAAAAAGCAAGGGAAAACACTGCATACAAAAATCCAGGAGGGGGGGGGGGCTTGGCTTGCCCTATGCTGCCGGCGCCCATGGTATCCACGTATTCTGTCAGATATGCAGAACTATCGCTACGGGAGAGAACCATGTTCCCCGCTCCCGCCGCTGCGCATGCTCGCCTTCGCATAATGATTACAAAGACGGTAGACATATAGCTTACGTGATGGCCAAAAACAATATACCTCGCTTGCTCCCTTGATAACATCATTGTGATGAAAATTAAAATCAGTTGCAGCCCTTTAAAAATATGGTTAAATATTGAAGAAAAAATACTAACTGAAAAAAATATGCGTATAACTATTGAAATCTCCGTCAGAGGTATTGGCTTCCGTAATTGGAGCTCCCCACAAAGCAGCTCGAAATTTCAGCTTTAATTATGAAAATACGTTGAGAAAATGCCCACTATTACAAAACAAAATTTAAAAAACGAGACCGTACAATTAGATCATATACAATTTTGAGAGGGGAAAAGCTAACATTTAAACATTTATTCCTTATTTTGTTTGAACATTTCATTAATCTTTAGCTGTTTCAATGTTCCCCACAAAAATGTCGAGACAATCTGAGGCACGTCGAAATAAAGTAATCCACCTGCTTTCCCCCCAACAAACGCAGCGGCAACGTAACCCATAACAGGAAACGGAAAAACAGTTTAATTAAAAGGACACAATTTAAATAAGTAAAAGCTCGACTATCCACGACTATCCGAAAGCACGGGAAATGCCGGATAAGTGAAAATTCCAGATAGTTAAGCTTGTAAAAAAAAAGTTTGTCGACAAAGCTGTTAAGGGGGGGGGGGGGAATCTAATCGGAAATGTTTTGGAATGATAATCAATGCATGTTGAAAAACACTAAAAATAGATCGGTGCGTACTGATCTATTTTTAATTGTGTGTTTTTAACAAAGTTTTTAATTGTATTTATAATGATATTTGTTTATATTGCAGTATTACAAGGCAATAATACCTTTGCATCGCTGGGGAGAAAAATAATAGTAAATTAAAAATAAAACCACTTATCGATTTCTAACAGGTAATTTCTTTAAACTAAGAGAATGATTAATAATAAAAACAGTGATGTTTTCTCTGTCTTCCCTCTCTAGCTTCTGTTCAGAGATAACACTGTTGAATCATCAGAATGCAGATGGGCAAAATAAGTAGGCCAGGACTCACTAGCTATAAATATGTAATCAGCACTTTTTCTGTTTTGGCTATCGGTACGGAGCTGATTTTTCTCCGTTCTCGCCCGCACAGCTGTAAAATGTTTTGTTTTTGTAACATGTGTCCATCATATTTGTTTTGTGAGCATTTTGTCTGTTTATTTTCTTTATACTACAACGATTCGTGGAATTATTGATAACCTCTAGCAGTTAGAAATTTGCATCCTCTTCCCCGTTCTAAGTTTGGACAGCTGTGATTCACAGTAGGAATTGGTCATTTGAGAAGAAATCCCCCCAAGGGAGGGGGGGGGGGGAGGCCGAAATTTTCTGGTTACTTGAATGCCGAATAGTCGAGATTTTACGTAGTGGGGAAAAAATGGTATCTAGATCAGTGAGTCTTTAAAAAAAAAAAAAAAAAAAAAAAAAAAAAAAAAAAAAAAATCTGAAATCGGAGGAAAGTGCCGGTTTTTGGAACTTTCCGGTTTTCGGAATTCCGGATAAAGGGTCCGATACTGTAGCTTCTTTTGTTTATCCAGATTTACATGAGATAAGTTTGAAATTCAAGTGACCGATTTCATAGAAGATTCTGGCAGATGATTATTAATTTCCCAGCCAGCCATGATACATCGAATTAATGTCACCGTCGACGTAATCATCGACATTAAAAATCCTTGGATATATCCACCTGTTTGCCCATCGAGCTCTGAACTTCTCGACGGCGTATCACCCGTGAGGGGTGACCATGAGAGATAACAATCTCGCTTAACTACGGCGCAAGAATGAAAAAGGGTGACCGACAGGAAGAGAAAATCCCCGATATTGGTCAAACACTTGTCGCTATAATGGCAAAGGGAGACAGATTCTCGGAATCCGTTTATAAAATTCAGCTCATAGTGGTTGATTTTACGTTGTACATTGTCGAATTGCTTCAACAGGACAGAGAAAACCGGCTTATATTCTTTTAATAGAAGTCGTTCCTTAAAGACTTCGCAAAATTTGTCGAATTCTGACCATTTATAAATGTAGTAGTTATGCCGCAATTCCAGATATTTAGAGAATGGGCACATAGCATTTACATACATCGTGAAGGAATGGAAATTCAATCTGTTCTGATCTTGTGCACTTTTGCCGTTTAAAAGGAAACACTTTATTTTTCTATAAAATACATTTTACTATTAGTTTGTTAGCTAATGAAAAATAATTTTTAATCCAATATGCAGAAATAACAAGTTTTAAATTAACTTAATAAAGTTACAAAAATATAACGTTACAAAATATACATTCATAAAAATTTGAACACTTGGTAATTAGTAGGTAATTGAGGTATAATTAGAGAAAATATATTAAAGAAAAAATTTAATCTTGATTTTATGAATTTAACTGATCAGTAACTCGCACTAATTCAATTTTAAAGGAAGACTGAAATTTACATTTTAAAGGATTTACTTTTTTTCTCCCGGTACATTTTATGAATTGTTTTAACTGTATTAGGTATATTCAATAAAAAGGTGGGGGGGGGGGACGCTGTTTAATTCAAAGTTATGAACAATCTAAATATTTTCATATATTGGTGAAAAATGGTGAAAAGTAACTTAAAAAATTAAATAAATATTAGTACATTTAGTTAACTAATACAGTTTAAAATGCAATTTTACTAACAGTAAATATAATTTACTTGTTTTATATAAAAAAGTTGCTTTTTCACCAGTATATGAAAATATTTAGATTTTTTATAACAGCAGATTAAATAATTTTTTATTAAAAATACTCAATACAGTCAAAATGATTAATAAAATGTACCAGGGAAAAATGAAAACCCTTTAAAATGTAAAATAGCGACATATGCTGTTTATGCGAGTTACTTAAGAGTTCAATTCAAAATCAAGATTATATTTTTAACTTTAATATATTTTTTGCATATGTTCAAACTTTTATCAATATATATCTTATAACTTTATCTAAATGATTAGAAGTTAATTTAAAACTTGTTATTACTGAACATTTAATTCAAAATTGCTTTTCATTAGCTAAAAACAGTAGTAAAATGTTTTATATTTAAAAATATAAAGTGTTTCCTTTTTTTAAAACGGCATGTGCGCAAGATTAGAACTGCTTGAATTTCCATGATTTCACGATGTATGTAAATAGTATGTGACTCACACATTCTCTAATTATCTAGAATTGAGATATAATTAGTACGTTTATAAATTGTCAGGATTCGACGAAATCGTCAAGGAACGACCTATTGGACGAATAAGCCTGCTTTTTAAATTACTTTTTCCCTGTAATAAAATGAGAACAAGTTTTCTATCTATAAATTTTAGTCTCCCCTGTCCCACGAGAAAAATCTTGTCTTCTTCATTACACAAACAGTTTCTTATTTATCTCTCTTAATTCTTTGATTTGTTAAATTTTACTACTCCAAGCAGGTTTAAATTACATACTAGATGCATACATATTAGTATACAATAAGCCCCTCTGAAGTGTAACACGAGGGGAGTTTTAGTTTTATTTACATCTAATTAACATTAGTAATTCCATTAACTAATTAATTAGCCTTAAAAATAAATTTTAATATAATTAACACAATTTAGTTAGTTAATATACTTCACTTTATGGGTGGTAGAATGAGGCGGTTTCCGGCCGCTAGAAAATAATTTATCATTAGTCATAAATGTACTTGACCATAGAATTAAAAAAAAAAAAAAAAGATTCTATATTTCCAAATATCGAAATTCTTCAAAATAAAATACAATTATACTACAAAATTGATTTCAAAATCAGCCGTTTGTCTCGATTTTGAAAGTTTTAATACGTGTGTTGCTGTTAAGTTTATATTATGTTTGTTTCCCTTTTAGTGGAGTCTCTTAATCACACATCATTATTTTAATTTTGATGCATCCCATGGAAAAATAAAAGAAAAAAATAACACATCACCCACTTATCAATCTGGCGAGAAAACGGCGTGATAAGTCACTTCAAACTTTAGTCATAGCTGCGCGAGGCTCAGTGGCTGAACCGATAGTGCGCTCGGCAGGCAACCCAAAGGTCCCTGGTTTTATTCTAGACGCGAACACTTTATGGAAACAGATTAAATTAAATTGAAATTTCAGCATAGAGGGGAAAATGTGTGGCAAAGTAAAATATGTGGGGCAAGTTTGCCGACCGGCCCCCCATGCATTTAGGAAATTTTTTTTTTGGAAAATTTTTTAAGCTTGAAATTAAGCTTGCTATGTCAAGCTTAATGCAAGCTGGACACGTGTAAACTAGAACACTTGATTCAAGCTTGCATTAAGCTTACACGCTTGAAAATTTCAAGCTTAATTCAAGTTTACTGACTTGATAAATCAAGCTTGCTGCAAGTTTGCTGTGCTGTCTGGATTATGAGAAATAATATTTTATATGTTTAAGGTAAGCAGTTGATTTTATAGTAATTGTACCTGTATATTTCGCTCTATAATAAAAAATAACAAGACTTATAATTAGCGATTAAAAAGAATGATTAAAAGAAACAAAGCACGTTTTAAGTATTAGTTAAGTAATTATTTAACTCACCTCTAAAATTTTGACGGCCGGAATTAAAATTAGTAGTTACCTCGACAAACTTTAACAACACCGGCCAACACAATTTAAAGAGAGCCAGACAAACTTATTCATATATGTCAAGCTAACCATAAATCGTGTTAGCATTAAACTTGAAAGTATTCCAAGAGATTCTTGAAAAATATCCACTTTTATAGTTAAAAGTATCGAAAATGTACTCTTCTGTGCAGTGCAGCTGAGCTCAGCCATTGACTACTCGATGAAAATGGAGCTTTGGATGTGCTCTTGCATCAAAATACAGCAAAGCAAACCACGACCGAATACACACACAAAAAGAAGAGGGAAAAAAGGAATCTGTGACGTGACGACAGCGTCCGCAAAGTTCTAAGAAATCTAGTGGGGTGGACAGGTCATAGGTCGTGTGAAAGGACCGGGTAACGTGTGTCTCCCCTGCACTATTTCTTCGATGCTCAACTGACAATTAACTAAGCTGAAAAAATTTCTCGATGCTCCATCTGTTTCTTCTTGGCTGGCTGGGGGGGGGGGGGTCGTCTCAGACCGCCGAAGCCATGAACGGAAAATCCGGCACTCTATTGTCGGAACATAGACCTCGTGAGAATGACCAACATAACTGTCGAAGATCAGCCGCCTCCCTGACCGACATACAACGGCTTTTTTTAACTTTGACAACACAATGTATGTTTGATCTCTTTTAAACGCTATTTTTTGCTGTATTTCCTTGACCTATTTTCGACATTTCAACATCGGGAATACGTAATTTATACGTATGTGCGCCTGCTGGGTTAATTTCAAGAACAGTAGATATTTTAATAACAAGTCAAACATTTCAAAGGGCCGATTAATTTACTTTTGCATTGCCAGCTAAAATGGAAAGTGTAGTATCTCTTATTGCTACAATATGGGACCGCCGAAGCCATGAGCGGAAAATCCGGCATCGAACGGAAAATTCGACATCGGGAATACGTAATTTATACGTATGTGCGCCTGCTGGGTTAATTTCAAGAACAGTAGATATTTTAATAATAAGTCAAACATTTCAAAGGGCCGATTAATTTACTTTTGCATTGCCAGCTAAAATGGAAAGTGTAGTATCTCTTATTGCTACAATATCAGACCGCCGAAGCCATGAGCGGAAAATCCGGCACTCTATTGACGGAACATAGACCTCGTGAGAATGACCAACATAACTGTCGAAGATCAGCCGCCTCCCTGACCAACATACAACGGCTTTTTTTAACTTTGACAACACAATGTATGTTTGATCTCTTTTAAACGCTATTTTTTGCTGCAATATTTCCTTGACCTATTTTCGACATTTCGACATCGGGAATACGTAATTTATACGTATGTGCGCCTGCTGGGTTAATTTCAAGAACAGTAGGTATTTTAATAACAAGTCAAACATTTCAAAGGGCCGATTAATTTACTTTTGCATTGCCAGCTAAAATGGAAAGTGTAGTATCTCTTATTGCTACAATATGGGAAAATGGAACAAAAAAAAAAGTAAAAAGAATATAGCTTATGTATTTTATTAAATTCTGAGTTTTGTTTTGAATGTAAAATACTTGGAAAAAGAATAAATAAAACTTTCTACTACAGAATTAAAAAATTTGCACCCTGTTCAAAATGTTTTCAAAGGCATGACAGTGCATTAATAAAATGTTTAAAAGTGTAGTTAACTTATAAAATTGATTGCCACATTCCTCCGGAAATATATTTCGACCGCACTTTCACGATCATCCTGTCCTTCGCTTCTGCAGTGTGAATGGCACCGATGACTGTCTCGCCTCCTTCTCGGATCTTTCGCCTCATGACGTCACTCTATATGTCATTTATTTTGATTTTATTTTTCTTTCACCTTTCAAATTCATTTTTATATGCAAACACTTGTAAGTAAACTAAAGGGGCTTCTCCCCATCCCCCCCCCCCAAAAAAAAAAAAAAAAAAAAAATCTAATAATAAAATTTTAAAAATTGCTATATTTATTTTTATAAGCTGTATTATTATTATTATTATTTACCGTAATTTCCTGCCGATAATCCGCGGATTATCTGTTAAAAAACGTAAAAAAATTACGATGCGGATTATCCGCCGCCGCATATTATCTGTGACATTTTTTTTTTCCTTGAGGAAAATTTTGGCCCTTGTAATTTTAGTTTTTCTATCAGAAAATAAAAATTGGGACTCTTTTTGCTACTAGATGGTGCTGGTAACCAACTGCAACACGAGTATGCACGTACACTAAAGAATAGATTCTTTTTTCCTACACATGGTTCTCAACTTGTGATATCTCAATCTAGCTTTTTATTGGTCAAAAGTTGTACCACGGGGCTACAACTGTTCCTATTCGTCACCGGGCATCATTAAAAATTTTAGCAGCTTGATCATGCGGAAAACTTTCTAAATTGATATTTCCATCAGCTATTCTAATAAGATTGCTTAAATTGGCACTTGAAAGTTTACTGAAATTTGCACTTGAATTATTAATGAATATTCAAAGAATCACATCCAGTTTAAATAAGCAACAAAATTATTAACTATAATATTTTATCTAGTACAATAAAATTATATAATATAACAATATTTATATAAATGTTAAATTATATTATACTACGAAGTTGGTAAGATACAAATATGTGTGACAAAGTTAAAACAGATACAGGGATCACTCTAGAAATGAAAAAGGTCAGGGTGCACATTACAGAAAAAGGGCAACTTTTTTAATTATTGTCTACAAACACATAAGGGTAGCTTTTATAAACATACTTTTATGTCCGAAAATGTGTTTTCTTAATAGCATTTTTAAGCGAATGATTAAACAAATTTTGAAACCAAATTTTTTCATTCAATGAAATCTACACTTTTTCAAAAATTGTGTAAGGCGGCCATTATGCTTTATTTCAACAAAAAAAGCATAAAAAAAATAAATTTTGTAATCGTAAAATAATGGGAATCTGGTTTTGCCGACAAATTTTTAATAATTACGCCAATTTTCAAACCCGAAAATGACAGAAAACATTCCATTTTAGATTCAAATTTTATCATATTCAGCGTCACTGCAACTTTTCTCTCTGTATATATGCTAGTCTGCAACGAGTGGAAGGGAAACGGGACACTTGCCCAGGCATAGTGCTGTTACGTCAAAATTGAAATGGAAAGAAGGGAGCGCCAAAACAAAGGTTTGTCCCGGGCAACTTGACCTCTAGCAGGGGTCAGTCCAGGTTTCTTTCCCAGAGTCCTATTTTTGTGAAATTTTACCTAATTTTGTGAATTTTTTCTATTTCTGTGAATCTTTCCTTATTTTGAGAACTTCTTCCAATTTTCTATTTCATTTTTGAGCAAGAAAGCAATCACGAAATAGAATTGAATATTTTTTTTTTAATTAAAAATAAAATGGGTATAGTTAGTTCCCTTAAAAAAAGTTGGCCAAAACTGAATAATTCCTGTTCACCGAACATCCGGAATAGTCATAACCTGGAACAATAATTAAAAAAAAAAATTGATTAAAATTAAAAACATAAAGCTTTAAATCTTTTACTTTTAAGTGATTAAAAAATAGATTTTATAATAAACGTAGGCCATGGTAGTTTTGATTTTAAATTGCAGGTACTAAACACTTTTATTTACACCCCAAATTCAAACTTTAGTAATTTTTAGATATTACAATGTCTGTCAGTTTCGACTGGAAATACTCTAATACTACAAAAGATGTGAAAAATGCAATTTTTAAATCTAGTTAAATTTCAACAATTGAAGGGAAATAAAAAATAAGTTGCAGATAATTATAGATAAGAGAAATTAGCTAACATTATATTTTTAAAAATTAATTTCAACTTGTACCATTAAAGAAAAATTACTTGTCAGTGTACACAGAATATCCCAAAAACACTGACCTGGGGTTTTATTCCTTAAATATTTTACAGTAAATCACAAATTTATGTTAAAAAAAGGGGGGGGGGTACAGAATTTTACAGTAATGATTATAATATTTGGAAGAGTAAATCTAAATAAATACAAATGTACATTTTTATATGGTCTCCAAACAGAAAATTCCCAGTCTGTAAGATGTGCCCATACATTAATTAAGTTTAAAAAATTTAATTAAGTTATAAATTTTCAGTCTTCTATCATTTTTTGCTCGCTACGGCCCTGCCTATGCCGATAGCATTTCTCTGTAGTGTACCCCTATGACCGCTCTTTAAAAAGACATTAAATCCCAATAAAATCACTCCTATGCTTTGTTGTTCACTCCCAAGAATGAAGAAATGCAGTATTACACTATTTCTACAGGGCCTTCTCTATTCTACTCACCGGGCCTGCTCCTTGAAAAGAAGGGGTCTAGAAATGAGTCCGGTTTGTTCCGCTGGAGATAAGGAATACTGAGCAAATACATTTAATGGAGGGATAATTCAAAGTGTTTAATTACGAAAAAAATGGTAAAATAGCCTTTTTAAAGCAGTAACACATTTATTGACTAAAAGGAAAAATGTTAATATTACAATTTTGTAATTGCCTTATTTGTTTATTTCAACTTTCTTTTGAAACATGATGGAAATCGTTAGCGAAACCTTTTGATTTGAAAATAGTTTTCTTTCTTCTGACAATATATTTATTGCTCACCATTATTAAATTAAATTCAGAATAATTTAATAATCATGTATAGATAACCGAAATGGATGGTATGAAATCTTTGCTATTGATCATGTTTCCAACTTTCCCAAAACTCGCTAAATGTAATTTTTCATTGCAAACTCTTTAATAAATATACCAATTCTGAAAAAAGCTAACTAAATAAAGCGATTTGAGTAAGTATAAATGCATTGCCTTTAAAGAAATTATTAAAAGTGAACATTAGCATAATTTTTCTTCAAAAAGTTCATATTGGAAATCCAACTCTGAAACGCTGATATCAGACTGACGATAGCAGACAATTTTTAACAAAAATATTATTTTACTATAGTTCCTAACTGGTTGTTGAACACATTTATTTAAGTGCAAACCTTCTATTTTCCTATTTTAAGAAAACCTTTTTGAACAAAGCTAATAGTATAATAACATAGAAAATGTTGAATATGTATATGTGTTAAAGAAACAATACAAAATATGAAAATACAATGTTTATTCAACAATATTTTGAGGCAACTTAGCAAATTTAAGCGTGGCATTAACATTTTTCATACACTTTTTTTTTTTAATCATAGTGTATTAAAAAATATTCATATGACTGTATTTTTCTAGAATAACGTGAGCATAAAATAATTGAAAAAAGGTGAAAAGTTTGACATTTGATTAATATTGTAACACAAAAATGTATTTTATCCTTGAGCAGTCATTCTTTAAAAAGCTTTCAGCTTAAACTGTTTTCAAATACTCTAGATTAAGGCATCAAAATAAAGTAAAAATTTGACTTACTCTCTTTCAGTTAAATTGGCATATTATTAATCAATAATTTCAAAAAAAGCATTCGTAAAATTGTACAGTGTTAAAGTTATACATGGATTTTTCTTCTTCCTTTTTTTTTTTTTAAGGAAAATGAATCACCCAGAGTTGACAGTTGAAAGTTTTTTCTGCATCTGTTTAGCATTTTTTTCTTTATTTTTGTCGTTTCTCTGCTTGCAATAATCTACAAGGCATCTGCAAAAATCGAAACCTTTATGTAGTGACCTTATTATATTACGTATATACTAAATATGTCATGCTTCAGAAAATATTCCAATGAAATTCTACATTTAAGAATTTTCCCAGAGTTCCATAACTGGCATAATTTATCGCTAATTATTGTGTGTAGTATAGCTTGTGAAGAGACATCCTGAAAAATTTCAAGTCACTTAAGAGATTTATTTTCTTTCCTAAACAAGTCGCATGAAACAATTTTTTTCCCCTTCAAAAGGCAGTCCCAATTCTTTCATTTAAAAAATGAAGAATTTTTAAAGCAGTATATTAACGAATCAAAATGTATGAGAGAGAATGGAACATTCAGAATGCCTTTTCCCGGTGTTTTCTTTGCAATGTTGCTAACATTAAGCGTATAAAAATGATTAAATACTCATACGTTTAAGAATAAAGTAACAAAGCATAAAATAATGAGGTAAAATCTTAAATGAGTAGTATTTTATAATAATTTTCACGTGTTACAATGCAATTTTTCTGTATGAGAGCTATATTTGAATGTTGCATATAGCCTTCAATTAGAAATTATAGGAATACATACCATTTTTCACCATGTGCTCTAATTAAATAACACTAAAAGATATATGATTGACTCTAAGACTGACTCAAATTATAACCTTTTTAGTTTTACTTTTACGAAAAATAAACGTACAAACACATATACTGAAAGAAATAAATTATGAAGCACAGGAAAAGACATTACATCCTCTCTATTATTTCTATTTTAAAGTACCTAGTTTTAAAATAGTTAAGATTCCCCTAGACTTATAACTCGATACATTGAAAAGTGGCTCTTCTTTTGAGGATAGCTTGAGTAAGTCAAAGAAAGGCTATACTAAATTTAAAAAAAAAAGGTAAAGATCACTTACCTTGTAATATTAAGGCAAAATTATCCACACTTTAGTGCACTTCACTTATAAATATTATTCATATTCACACACTAGAAGCTTTTAATCACATGCTTTTAACACATACCTAGCTGCACTGAACTTCCGACTAGTACATTCTTGAATCCTACGTAAAGTAAGCTGCACGTGGTGAGAAAGCAAGACCGGTTTCGTGACGTAGGACAGTGGGGGGAAAGCACTGTAGCAGGCCCGAGCAGTACAATAGAGAAGGCCCTGATTTCTACCCCCCCCCCTTTTTTGTTTCCAGCCTTGAGCAATGATTGACCTATATTTATCCCATTTCGCATTCCACAGTGTGAATTCTCGAACGATTAAACAGGGCGCGGTGCCCGGCAACCCTTTAACGTCTGGCAGCCCTTTTTCTCCACCCTATGGTTTGGTATGTCGGTCCGTTTTTCCATTCTTATTTGCCAAAACTTTTTCTCCTTCCTTACCATACAGTTTTCCTTATACAGGAGACAATACAATGAAGTCAAAATCGACGTTTAAACGATCCTTTACAAAACAGGAGGTATAACTGTTCCTTCACAAAATTCCAATCAGCCTTTTTTTTTTTAAATATACCCAGATAAAATGCCCTTTTATAAATAATTATATTTTCTGTTTTCTTTCATTTGCGTGATCTGAAAGATGCCCCTGGAATGCTTGTTTTTCAGCAATGTAAAAGGGCCATCCTGCACATTACGCTTTCAGTTGGGGGGAAAAGAAGGGAGTTCAAAATGATTTCCCGTAAGGATGTTATGTTTGATAAGTATGCAGTTGTGAATTAGTAAACAATAAGCTTAGACTTCTCTCTACTTATTATAAAAGAAGGTGTGTGTGTGTGTGTCGGCAGCGTTACGGATAAACGGCTACACCTACAAACACCAAATTTGGTACTCGGGAAGATGTAAATATGTAGTTGTGCACCTCGAAGCGATTTTTTCAAAATTCGACCTAGAATTTTTTTTATTTTATGTTTTATGCGATTTTTGGCATCTTTTCTCACCTAATTCATAATAACGGCGGAAATTACGCTCGCAGCAAAACGGCATTTGTATCATCGGATAGAGGAGGAAATTTTCTTTTAAAAACAGTTTATTCTGAATACGTAATATGATTTACCGATTTTTAGGAATTTTTTTACTAAGCATCTGCTTCGCGATTTTTTTCGTAAAATAATTTTAAAACTGTAGCATCTTGAATTCTATCCGTCATAACTTTTAGATATTTTGACAAATCGTGAAACATTCTTTCCTCCCTCTTTTAAAATAAAAACGAAAAAATTATGTAAATTAGATGATTTTTTACGAATTTTAATGCAGCCTAATGTTTAGAATTTAATAGCATCAACGCGATCTTACGCCATTCATTACATTGCGATCACGGCACGAGAATTTATGTTCGGTTGTTGCCACAGAAAGGATTAAAAAAAGGGTTTTTTCAACCAGAGTTTTGTAGTGTTGTTCCTATTTGGAACACCACAATTAAATTTCACAGCTAAAAAAAAAAGGAAAACAAATCAGTAATGCGTTGTTTTGAATGATGACAAAAACCCAGGATTTTTCTTGCCGCCCTTAGTGTTGATCGTTGTCAAAGTAAAGAGAACCAAAAGGATGGGATTGAACATTTTATTTAACCAATTGACATATTTGATCAAGTAAAAAAAAAAAAAAAAAATTTAAACTTAATATGCAGCACAATGAACACCTTATCAATTTAAGCAAGTCTCAGCAGCAAATAACAATGAACCGTGAAATTAAAGGTGAAAATTTGCACATTTCTATGGTACAACTCACAGCTTAATTAAAACAATTACAAAAGATTTTGATCAAATTAACACCTGCTTCAGTGCTGCAAAAGAGATCAGGTAGCACTCATAGATGTTGGTGAAAAAAAAAAAAAATGTATAACCCCTGGGTACCCATGGTTGCAAACCAAAAATTTAAATTCAGTAGATAATCATGTTTTGCTTGAAATTCACAATTTACAATATTTAAGCTTAGATGCTACTCTTGTAAGGGAATTATCACTTTACAGAATGGTACATTTCAACAAAATACATTCAATCCCTATTTTAAAATTTTTTTAGAAAGACCGATGGTCAAAAAAAATTTAAACAAAACAAAAAATATAGGCTCAAAAGAAAAAAAACAAAATGACACCTAAACAAAAGTAAAAGGAAAAAGGGGGGGTACATTTAAGAAAAAAAAATTAAAGGGGAGTGAAAAAAAATGGCGCAGAAGCACGCCCACGTCAGTACCGCTCTCCTCCGCGTCTGTCATTCATCTTTGACTCCTGTGGATCGCCCCAGCGACAGTCCCATGTGGTTGAAGATGACGGCCGGGATGCTTGCCGAAATGCAATAAAAAATGGAAAATGGGTACCTCACCATTTGCAGGCGCGCAGAAACCATCGGTGGCTTGGGATCAGGGTGGCATCTAGAAGCACCGTCAGCACAAGTGCCGGAACGGCAAATCCATGCTCCAAATTTTGGCTTGCAGATAGTTACGTGCTCCGGGTGTAAGTGGGAAGCAAACACACTAATTCAGCATCTCCATCGGCGGGGCATACAGGTGCTGGTATCTAGCAGATCTTCATTTCAGATGTGGCAGCAGGGCAGGACTGGGCTGGCATTGGGGTGCTCTTTCACCCAAAAAAAATTTAATAATTACACAGGATCCATCGTTGCCTTTTTTTTTTTTTAGAAACTTGTTGCTTAAGGCAACATCATTGGTGTCAGTCTTGGTCACCCAGGCTTGGGGTTATCAAGAAAAGATCGTTTGCTCCAAGAGCCACAAGACGCACCTACATCTTCTGCATCTCCAAGCGTAACTGCCCAAAAATCGCGCGCTTGCCTCTCCTCCTCACTCCGGAACCGCTACACTCAGCCAATCCGAGCAGAGAGTGCACCTAAAGTCATTCCGGGATACTCCGATCTGGACCGCAAGAGGGGGGGGGAAAAGAAGCTTCTAGAACAATTTTGGAGGAAAAGCGCGGGAAAGATAGCGTCCTCTCTGAGATCTGATGCAGCAGGCACAGAAAATGATGCAATAGCATGAAATTGTAAGCAAAACTTAAAAGATGAAAAAATTTCACAGGAAGATGCCTAACCGGAGAAATAAAGTAATAAAAAAAAAGGAAAAGCAGGATTACGGGAAGTTACGAAAATTAATTTAAAATAAAAAAAAATCCCATCAAAACAACTTTAATGAAAAGGGAGATGTGAAGTATAGCCACTATATTTTAAAGTGCTGATTACCCACAGAATGGCAATTAAAAGGTGAACATTAATTTTAAACACCCTGAAGGCAAAAAACGGCCGGTGAAGAGAAAATTTAATCACACAAAAAAGGTAAACAAAAGGGAAAACTTTACACTGCCAAAACAAAATAAATAATTAACAGCCCCCCAAAAGTAAGAAATTACACAGTGGTTATTTAAATTTTTAACTAGAAAGATCTTAAATTACTAAAACGTTCTGGGTGGAGGTAAATTAAATTAATTATTAACCAAAGAAAAGTGATATTATAGTGACAACACCACATATCCTCCCTGTTCGGAGAAAAAAAAAATTTTTTTTATACCCAAAAAAAATTTTTTTTTTTTTGTAAACAATACATTAAACTAGAAAAGTGCAGTGAGTGTATAGACAAACCCAAACACCAATAAAATAACCACTTATACTGACCTATGCACAGGACCAAACACAGTGGCGAAGAAAATATCAAGGCAAAATACGCGCACTGAAAAAATTCTAACATCCCACCAATAGGTGAGGAAAGAACCTAAGCGTGGCTATTAATACCACACAAACAAAAATTTGACACACCCAACACATAAAAGTAAGAACGTAAGAAAAATTTTCCGAAAGACCCAGCCAAAAACAACATGACTTGCACATTCCGCACATTTAACATAAAACACATATTAACCATACACAAAGATCTCGAGAACATTTAAGTACATAACACCAAATAACGATGACGCAGAACACCAATTTTTGAAGTGGCTTACTGAGATGTTTACTGTCGAAAATCAGTAGCCATAACACGACACACTTGGTAATGGGACGTAATTAGTAATTTTTGACACAATCTTAAGTAAAACAGCACAGAAATTCAAACAGCAACATCACCACATTGCAGGTGAGAAATTACCAGAATTTTGACAAAACAACAAGCCAAAATTTCAGAAGGGTGTTGACCATGGCAAGACAATCTCAGCAAAATTATGATTTTGAAACAACTTTTTTTTTTAAGATACATATTTAACTTAAGCAGTGAAGAGGCGAGAAAAAAAAAATTAAAAGTAAACAGTATTTAATTAAGGAGAGACAAATTGCCTTAATTGGTTTTAGACAGTTACATACTTTAATTACCCAATTACACAGAGGAATGATCCCTGAATTCCCCTGCACTCAGCAATGGATGAAGGGGGTACAGCGGCCTAACACCAGCCCAACAGGACCCAACTGTCATCCAGAACCAAACACAGAAAGAAATCCAAGTGACCACGAAGGCCTGCAGAAACCCACAAGTCACTAACCATTCCCAAGTGTCCCATTTAAAATTATCTAAACTACATGTTTAAATTTAAAAAAAAGAGCAAAATAAGAGATATGACACTGGTTATAAGTTACTGGGACACCCAACTAAGTACGAAAGGCAGATAAATTGGCCAAATCTATCTACAGCAATTAAAATTTACAACAAGAGGAAGAGAATAGATTGCTCGCACAAAATTTGTCAACCAAAAATTTCCTACACAGGAGGGTTTGATGAAGACTTATCAAATCTCAAAAAAAAATTTCTGTGCTGTTCAGGTAGACACAATTAGGATGTGGTTACTTAGTGTAACCAAGTATTTCACACATTGCACATGACCCCTTGGCCATATACAGATAACAATCAGTAAAATACAATACATATATGCAACAAAAAAAAAATCTTTGGTATAATAGGAATGCAATAAAAATAGGAACAAATCATATGTGGTTACTTGTTTCCACATAACTAAAAGAATGTGCAAGTTTACCCTTTGGCAGGTCAAACATTAAACATAAAATAGTGTATTTCACACTCCCCAAAAATACCCATAAAAGAAATTTGTATATTAAAAAGAAAACACAGATGCTAACACTAAAAATGAAAAAATATATATAGTAAAATTATATGGCACAACCTCGAAGAAAATTTCTGCGCAAAAATGTAAAACTACTTCTTGACAAATCCAAAAGCATCCCTGGGTCTGAGACAATATCCATGTTTAGGCATGGATCTAGTGCGAATAGGAGAAAAGGTGGATGTTGGTTGGGTATCAGAATCATCAATATCAGAATGAGGAGAATTTAAAAAGGAAACTGGAGATACTGAGGTATCCCGAAAAAAATCAAATGAGGTATCTAGTTGTGAATCTGTCATATCTACTTCTGTTGTAACTACAGGAGGTGGCATGTAGATAGTATCAGCTACCCAAGACAAATCTAGCGGTAAAAGGGGACAAGGGTATTCTCTTATTAACCTATCCTCTGAACTTTCTTGAGTAGGGCTAGTGGCAGGCTCTGGAATCACTGGAGGCGGAGAAGACAAAATTTGACTATCTGGTGTTGGAAAAACTTCCCTGTCGATAACCTTAAAAATGCGATTTACATGTACAACTTGAGTATCTGAGGGATTCGAAATGAGAGAAATTTTAAACAAGACAGGAGAAAGTTGTTCTAAAACTCTATAAGGACCCTTATTAAATTTACAAAGCTTCTTAGTTAAATGTGGCTTGCTAGCGGGAACGTGTAAATAAACAGTATCACTGACTTTAATGTTTTTAAAGTAAAAGTTAGAGGTAGGAGGATGAGCCTGAGCATACGAAGCCTTTTCTAGGTTGGTCTTGACGACAGAGAAGGTACGTTGAAGATTGGTGACAATCTCCTGAGCGTAGGATCTAGTATCAGCATATGATCTGAATTTCGAAGAGAAAACCAGATCATATGGCATCAACAGATCTCTACCATAAGTTAGAAAAGCAGGAGATTCCTTGATGGTGCGGTGGTAGGCAGTACGAAAAGCTAAGAGAGCTAAGGGAACCTGTTCACACCAATCTTCTTGAGATTCGAGTACTAGATCACTTAACGAATCAATCAGACATTTGTTCAACCTCTCCACTAAACCATTTCCTTGCGGATTATAAGCCACAGTGTGTTGTTTTTTAATACCCAAGATGTCATGCACCTCCGCCATAGCCTTAGAAATAAAATTTGAACCCCTATCTGAATATAACACTTCCATTATTCCGTGACGTGAAATAAAATCAATTAAAACTTTTACAACTGTTGAACTTTGCATATCAGGGACAGGATAAGCTTCGGGATATCTTGTAAAATAGCCAGAGATTACCAGGAGTCATTTATTGCCATTTCTAGAAGCCATAAAAGGACCCACTGCATCAATTGCACATTTCTGAAATGGGCGATCAACAACAGGAATCTCTTGCACAGGAGCCTTTTGATTTTTGTGGTAACCCCTTCTTTCCAAACATGACTTACAAGATAAAACATACTTTTTTATGCTGTTATAGAGACCTACCCAAAAAAAACTTTGACGTACACGGTGTAAGGTACGAGACAGGCCAGCATGGGCAACAGTTTTGTTGTCATGACATAAATGCAATACTTCTTGGATGAGGGTGTGAGGCACAACTAAACGAACGTTCTCCGAATTACTATTTAAAGGCTGACAAACAATAGCATTTTGCTGAAAGAAAAATTTATTGGATCTTTGAATATAAGGAGACTCATTATTGAGGCAAGCAGCAATCTTTTGACAAAAGGGGTCAGATTTTTGAAGCCGAATGATATCTTGCATAGGAAACTTAGGAATTTGAAATGAAAAAGGTTCGGAATTAAGAGTATTAACTTCACACGAAAGAAAATCTGCCATTATGTTAAGACGACCAGGCTTGTGAATAATTTTATAATCATATTGTTGCAGGGACATAATCCAACGAGCAATACGTGAAGTGGGCTCTTTTAATTTAAACAACTGCGAAAGAGATTGCTGGTCACAATATACTGTGAAATGAGAACCGTAGAGGTACTGTTTAAAATGTGTTATGCCAAAAACAACAGCAAGAGCCTCCTTTTCCACAACTGAATAATTAACCTCGGCAGGAGAAAACTTTTTTGAGGCAAAACAAACAGGATGTTGAAACCCCGAATCATCTTCTTGCACTAAGACCACGCCCATCGCATGTTTGCTTGCATCAGTGCAGATTGAGAATGGTTTAGAAAAATTTGGCAAGGCCAAACAGGGAGACTGGGTTAAAGCAAGTTTTAAACGATCAAAGGCATCCTGTTCAAGATCTCCCCATGCAAACTTACAAGTATCCTTCGTCAAATTAGTGAGAGGCAATGCAATATTAGAATAATTAGGAATAAACTTTCTGTAAAAACCCGTTAAACCAAGAAAAGATCGAACTTGCTTTTTAGTACGAGGAACATTTGCTTTTAAAATAGTGTCTAAATTTTTTGGATCAGGCATAACCTTACCTTGTGTTACACGATGGCCTAAATAAGCTATTTCATCTTTTGCTAAAGTACATTTCTTAGGTTTGAGCTTCAGATTGGATTGTTTTAATCGTTCAAAAACTAATTCTAACCTGTCAACATGTTCCTCAAATGATTCTGATGCCACAACTACATCATCTATGTACACTCCTATTTGAAAGTCGGAGAGACCGGACAACACCACTGACATGAGTCTTTGAAAACTGCTACTCGCATTGCGCAAACCAAAAGGCATCCGGCAAAAGTGGAAAAGGCCTTCCTCAGTGGCAATACCCGTTAAGTGTGCATCATCAGGATGCATGAGCATCTGATGGAAACCCGAGGTGAGATCAAGGGAAGAAAAGAACTTAGCACCTGACAGGAAATCAATCATTTCTTGAAGATTAGGCAAAGGAAAGTTATCGGGGATGGTCTTGGCATTTAACTTTTGGAGGTCAGCAACAAGGTGAAAAGAACCATCCGGTTTCTTGACAAGAAGCACTGGGGCAGCATAACTACTCGTAGAGGGTTCAATTATACCAGCATCCAACAGTGTCTGAATTTGTTTACGCATTTCGGGCTTAAGATGGTATGGGACACGATAAGGTTTTGATCTTACAGGAACGTCATCGGTTAAATGAATGCGGTGTTTAATTATTGAGCAAGCGCCTAAGTCAGAAGGAGTAAGAGAAAAAACAGATTTATATTTAATAAGCAAAGATTTAAGGGTCTCACGCTGCTGATCGTCAAGGTGGGTTAAGTCAATATCTTTTGCCCATAGGCTAAAATCATCTTCCTTCTCTTCTTGTCCCTCAACAACATTAACAATTTCATCAGGCCTTTCAATATTTACAGGAGTTACGTAGACAAGCTTCATATTTTTATTTAATTGAATTGATTCGGAAGTAAAATTAATGACCTGAACCAAACATTGGAGATCTTGAGAAATTTTAGAAACAGCGTTAGCAATTAAATACGAATCGAAATTTAAATTAGGATTAGGTTCTAACAAAATGTCTTGGCCAATAAACGAAGAGTCAACATTATTTACATTTACATGAAAAAGTTTTTGAGAAAAAGGCGGCACTGTAACTCTTATTGGTAGGCTTCCGAAAAGAGAAAGAGAGGACACTTGACAAGGTTCAGTACTCGTCACTGGGACAGATAACTGAGTATTTTCAGGCTGCTCATGCTGCCAGCTGACACACACATCCTTATTACTTAAGAGACAGTCATGACAATTTAAAGTAAAGCCAGCTTTTACTAAAAAGTCTAATCCAATTATAAGATCAAAATTTGGAGATAAAATACCACGAGCAACTAAAAATTTACAATCAAAAGACTTATCAGAAATAAATAAATTGGTAGCGATTAATTTTTCAGTATTGATATCTACACCGGTTACAGCTCTAAGTTGAAAATTTGGACAATTTAATTCCTTAGCATCTTTCAAAACATCAGCTACATGGCTGGAAATTACATTTACTGCAGCTCCACTGTCTATGAGAGCACGAAGTGAAATATCTTCAATTTTGACACAAATTATAGGTAAATTAGCTGGCAAAAGGGACATATCAATGAATGGATCTACATGGGGACTCATGGAGTGTTGCGATCCAGTACAAACTCCCCCTCAATTAGTTTGGGTGCCTACTGGATTCATCACTTGTACTCTGAGCTTGCCCTTGATTTGAAGTAGACGGGCTCTGATTTGCATTAGCAGAAGCTTGTGCTGCCATATCTCGCTCCTTTTTTCTACAGACCCGACTAATATGACCCACTTTTCTGCAATAATAGCAGACAACTGAACGCTGAGATTGTGGAGCATAAGGCCTATGTGGCAAAGAATTCCGTTGGCCCTGTAATGATGCAATTTGCACCTTCATTTCTTCCATTTGTTTCGTCAAAAGCTCCAATGATTTTGTATACTGATCCATAGTGGATCGAAAAATCTGCGCTAACTCACTGTCGCTAGTGGTAGGTCGTGCACTAACTACATTAATGTCCGAGGCATAAGATTGAAGTGCCCGCTCAACACGTTTGGCCAATTCGGTGGCCTCCTGAAATGTTTTTGGGTCCGCTATCACTACTTGAGCACGAATGTTTGCGGCTAACCCTGCCTTGAATTGCGAGAGAAGCATGTTGTCACTAAAACGTTTTGGAATTTCTTCCCCAGCTGAAGACTTAAGAGCCTTTTGCGCGATACCCTCTAGCCTGGTAGCAAAGTCCCTTACAGTTTCGTTTAAATTTTGTTTGCAGTTTGTAAGGTTCGCTATTTGTTGAGCTACGTCACTTGCCTCTGCAAAATGGCCCTCAAAACATGCCCTAAATTCTTGCAGGGACTCAAAAGTAACCTCTTTCAAAGTGGAGGCATAGAATTGAAGAGCACAGCCCTCAAGTTTCAATTTCGCCACTGCGATGGACTGTGCGTCAGTCCACGACGCCAACGGTGCTATCTGCACCAGGTAATCGAAAAAGGATGTCACATTGTTACCATTTAAATTAGGTAACATACTAATGAAAGAGGGATTTGGAAAGGCAGTGGCATTGCCACTGTTACCACTTGAATTAGGCATGACTTAAAAAAAATTTCTAACATTCACTGCAAAATTTTAGAAGATACGGAAAAGTACATTTATGAATGTCAAAATTTTAGTTCGGTTTACTTCGACAACACACACAAGGGTAAAAGGGCAAGGGCTTTCACGGCACCATTTTGTAGTGTTGTTCCTATTAGGAACACCACAATTAAATTTCACAGCTAAAAAAAAAAGGAAAACAAATCAGTAATGCGTTGTTTTGAATGATGACAAAAACCCAGGATTTTTCTTGCCGCCCTTAGTGTTGATCGTTGTCAAAGTAAAGAGAACCAAAAGGATGGGATTGAACATTTTATTTAACCAATTAACATATTTGATCAAGTAAAAAAAAAAAAAAAAACATTTAAACTTAATATGCAGCACAATGAACACCTTATCAATTTAAGCAAGTCTCAGCAGCAAATAACAATGAACCGTGAAATTAAAGGTGAAAATTTGCACATTTCTATGGTACAACTCACAGCTTAATTAAAACAATTACAAAAGATTTTGATCAAATTAACACCTGCTTCAGTGCTGCAAAAGAGATCAGGTAGCACTCATAGATGTTGGTGAAAAAAAAAAAAAATGTATAACCCCTGGGTACCCATGGTTGCAAACCAAAAATTTAAATTCAGTAGATAATCATGTTTTGCTTGAAATTCACAATTTACAATATTTAAGCTTAGATGCTACTCTTGTAAGGGAATTATCACTTTACAGAATGGTACATTTCAACAAAATACATTCAATCCCTATTTTATAATTTTTTTAGAAAGACCGATGGTCAAAAAAAATTTAAACAAAACAAAAAATATAGGCTCAAAAGAAAAAAAACAAAATGAAACCTAAACAAAAGTAAAAGGAAAAAGGGGGGGTACATTTAAGAAAAAAAAATTAAAGGGGAGAGAAAAAAAAATGGCGCAGAAGCACGCCCACGTCAGCACCGCTCTCCTCCACGTCTGTCATTCATCTTTGACTCCTGTGGATCGCCCCAGCGACAGTCCCATGTGGTTGAAGATGACGGCCGGGATGCTTGCCGAAATGCAATAAAAAATGGAAAATGGGTACCTCACCATTTGCAGGCGCGCAGAAACCATCGGTGGCTTGGGATCAGGGTGGCATCTAGAAGCACCGTCAGCACAAGTGCCGGAACGGCAAATCCATGCTCCAAATTTTGGCTTGCAGATAGTTACGTGCTCCGGGTGTAAGTGGGAAGCAAACACACTAATTCAGCATCTCCATCGGCGGGGCATACAGGTGCTGGTATCTAGCAGATCTTCATTTCAGATGTGGCAGCAGGGCAGGACTGGGCTGGCATTGGGGTGCTCTTTCACCCAAAAAAAATTTAATAATTACACAGGATCCATCGTAGCCTTTTTTTTTTTTTTAGAAACTTGTTGCTTAAGGCAACATCATTGGTGTCAGTCTTGGTCACCCAGGCTTGGGGTTATCAAGAAAAGATCGTTTGCTCCAAGAGCCACAAGACGCACCTACATCCTCTGCATCTCCAAGCGTAACTGCCCAAAAATCGCGCGCTTGCCTCTCCTCCTCACTCCGGAACCGCTACCCTCAGCCAATCAGAGCAGAGAGTGCACCTAAAGTCATTCCGGGATAGTCCGATCTGGACCGCAAGAGGGGGGAAAAAGAAGCTTCTAGAACAATTTCGGAGGAAAAGCGCGGGAAAGATAGCGTCCTCTTTGAGATCTGATGCAACAGGCACAGAAAATGATGCAATAGCATGAAATTGTAAGCAAAACTTAAAAGATGAAAAAATTTCACAGGAAGATGCCTAACCGGAGAAATAAAGTAATAAAAAAAAAGGAAAAGCAGGATTACGGGAAGTTACGAAAATTAATTAAAAATAAAAAAAAATCCCATCAAAACAACTTTAATGAAGAGGGAGATGTGAAGTATAGCCACTATATTTTAAAGTGCTGATTACCCACAGAACGGCAATTAAAAGGTGAGCATTAATTTTAAACACCCTGAAGGCAAAAAACGGCCGGTGAAGAGAAAATTTAATCACACAAAAAAGGTAAACAAAAGGGAAAACTTTACACTGCCAAAACAAAATAAATAATTAACAGCCCCCCAAAAGTAAGAAATTACACAGTGGTTATTTAAATTTTTAACCAGAAAGATCTTAAATTACTAAAACGTTCTGGGTGGAGGTAAATTAAATTAATTATTAACCAAAGAAAAGTGATATTATAGTGACAACACCACAGTTTTTAAATGGGATATCAGAATTTCAATTTGTAAGTGAGGATCTATGACGCCAAATGCTTTAAGATAAGTAAAAAATACGCCATAATTTTAACTCATTTATTCCAGCTCCATTTTCAATACAGGGAGACGATATTTTGATTAAAATTTACTGTAGAAATAAACTAAGAAATTCATGATTATTATTATTAGAAGTGGTATTTTAATCCGGTGCTTATTTAAGAATTGAAATGTCTTCACGGCGCTGAAAATGTTCATTTTAAAAGTTACAAAGTTCGTTTCAAAGAACGATATATTAAAATTATTCTATTTACTGTTTTTATTTTTGGCATTTAATTATGGCGCAGGCGTTGCCTAACATACGCATCCAGGTTGCAAGTATAGTTTTATTTTAACGCTGAATTACGTTCCTCCATAAAGGTCCTACACGCTTAAACCAAACGAGCGAAATTCGATCAGTCGAAGCAAAAAGTGAGCCAGTTTTCAATTCAAAAGTGAGCTTCTCCTTTAGGAGCGTTTTTCGATCACAAGAGCGGAGCGGAATATAACAATAAGCGAGGACTGAAGTTCTCCGAAAAATCAGGAAGGGAAGAAAGAAGTTCTCAGAAAAAAGACTACACTTTTGTGGCAACACCAGAAAGCAGTTTCGTGGAAAAACCTGTCGGTTTCCATGGAAACTGATCCCTCTGCGATGTACCGTTTTTTTCACTCTTTGGGTTTAAGCGTGTACATAACACAAAGTTTTAATGATACCGTTTGAAAACTACTATGCGAAATATCGAAATTAACTCCCTCATCCTACCAGGGTATCCTTTACGGCAGTCAAACAGTGACGTCATAAATTAAAAGAAATGCGTGAAATGTGTAAACTCTTCAACTCTGCAACTCCCTGTCACAATTAAAGTGGGAATAAGTAGCTCCTCGAGATTACACAGTTTGATGTTTTTCAGGAGACAGGACTATGGAGGATATAAAAGATATCGCTATATTAGATACATGGATATTTAAAATGGCACCTCTTGGATATTTTCTCCCCACAGTAAGATGAAATGGTTTGTGGCGCTAAATACGCCAATCTTATAAAACTATGTATAAATTAAATATATATGGAGAGATTCCTTAATGGCAACCATTATGTGAAATGATTATTATTTATGCTAATGCGTAAATTGCAAAGAATCGCCACAGAATCAAAAGATCCCATTGAGGCCAAACAATCTAACCTGTTTCTTTTAAGGGAGCCTTGAAGAGGGAGAAGCGAATATAGATAGTAATGTACGTAATAGGTAGTATTATTAGATTTGTAAAGATAATATGAATAAATCGCAATATACCTCGTTAATAAATATTTCATGAAATTAAAAGTGTTTATCCTTTTTCAACGGTTGTCTTATAACCAACTAAACGAAAAGTAATTCTAATTTGCATTAATATATCCCGCAGTAATTTCAACAGAGGAGATTACTTGAACTTTTAAAAAAATGAAATTCTGTTTTGTCACATGCAGATATGATTTTAGTAGTAAAATATTCGCTTCTTACTGTATGAAGAGTGGGTGCGCAGCTATTTTAAAAACATCTCCTTGAAAATAGCATAAATGAATTCAGAAGATCTCAAAACGCGTAAATACACCAAAATCTCGAAGTCGAATTTTTTCATGATTACAATACTTTCCTTATATGGTACATGTTCGGAAAGAAATAAATGTTGCTCCATTTCATGTAGTGTCTTAGGTATTTAATGCTACAACTTGAGCCTAAAAAACAGTATGATGTAGAAATAAGACATTTTGAAAGCCAGGAGTTCTCTGCAAACCATTAAGCTTTCCACTTTTTTGATAGTGAATGACACTGACGTAGTTTTTTGAGTCATTATACTGCAATGATTAGGTTAATACTCATGACACAAACTTTACATTAAGAGTCAAATAATTTTGCTCTTTTTATATTCCACATCACGAATAATTTCGAATTACACACATAAGGAAAATTTTCGTTTCTTACCGTGCGAAGAACGCGTACGCAGCTAGTAGCCAAATCACGGCAGCTTCCGTTGTTTTGAAATGGATGTTATGCACTCTTGCAAGTTGTTCTTAATGATTGCTTTTAGTGTAATCATTGCATGGGCTTTCTACTTCAGATTATTGGTCATCAATTTGGCCCTGATGCCTACCCGAAATTCGATATTTTCAAGTAGTATTTCCTGACTGCTGCACACCCTGTCAATGAATCGATTTTTTCCTATTCTTTTTAGTACACCAACGGGGAGGAGTGTGTGTAGGGAGGGGGGGGGGTGTCACCCTACACTTCCGGAATTGCCCTTGTCTTGAACTTTCCGTGCAGCCAGCCTTAAGTTTGGATGAATGTGTTTTGAAAATCTGAAAAAATAAGCAATAACCAAGTGGCGTTTATAAATTACTTACAGCATTTATAAAACGCAGTAAAGCGTCATTTACAGTAGGAAATAATTTATTGTTATGACTACTCTTCTGGATGACAGATTGTTTCTCTAATGAGATATTTTATGACCTCAAGCTACAGCGAACGGTTTTAACCCTCTCAGGTCGGGAGGGAGAAGAGCAACGACTCAGAAGATGCCCCCCCCCCCACTCCTCCCCCACACATCATTGATAAAAGAAAAAAACAAATCAACTTCCTTGTTGTTGTTGTTGGAGAGAGGCTTTTTTGGGGTCTAGCCGGGACCACGTGGCCCCAGTCTAGCCGAGCGCCAGCAATGGTAATAAGAATCAAAGAAAAGGGGAAACAAAGAGGGGCGGAGAAAAGGAGAGCGGCATTTTGATTGGGAAAAAAAAAAGCAGAATTTCATCAAGGAAAAGGGCAAGGAGGGCGGAATTTTATCAAGAAAAAGGGCAAGGAGGGCAGCATTTTACCGGGAAAAGGGCACCAAGGCGGGCCGCCCCCCTGAAACGCTCTAGAGTGATCCCTGCAAATATATTTAAGATCAAATTCTTACTACAGTAAAAGCTAGATTATCTGGCATTTAACCGGAAAATTTCAGCTTCCCTTTTATTTATTTATTTTTTTGGGGGTGGGGGTCTTCTTAAAAGATTGATTAACACTTACTGTGAACCATAACTAAACTTAGAACGGAAGGGGAGCACAAATTTCAAACTGCCAGAAGATATCAATAATTCCATGAATCGTGGTGATATATAAAAAAACAAGCAGATGAAATGCTCTCAAAATTCATGTATGACGGTCCTACATACAAAAACAAAACATTTTACAGTTGCGGAGCTGGAGGAGAAAAATCAACACGTCAGCTCAGTGTGCATTAATTAATATTCCCCTTCTGCATTCCAATGAGCAGAGACGGCCCAAGGGGCGTGCAGGGCCCCAGGCGAAGCACAAGAACGGGGCCTCTTCTCTATAATGTCTTATGAGATAGCAATAAAATGGTCGAGGAGCGGGGCCTCTATAAGCGCGGGGCCATAGGCGATCGCCTACATTCGCACCCCCCTTGGGCCGGCCCTGCAATGATTCAACCGTGTTATCTCTGAACAGAAACTCAAGAGAGGAAGGTGGGGAGGGGACGCTTATTTGTGGCCACAGCAGCTCGTTATCGGTTTTTTGTTTTGTCTCCGGCTCGATTTCCACAGTAGTAGAATGAAAACAAATTTTTGTATTTGTAAACTGATGTTTTTAAACTTTCAAACAGCGAGCAAGAATTTTGCGCTGGTGGTAAATATTTTGCAGTGCGAGAATACCTCGCATAGTAATATTTTTTGAGCGAGACTTTAAAAAAATTATGCGAGATTCTCGCTCTCTAGCGGGAACCCTGTAAAAATACCTTTCACTCTCCTCTCTCCTGTTACATCATTAGATGACGGGCAGAATAGCATGGGAAAGAAATATGCGCTGCGATGATTCAAAACAGGGGAACAGCTACAAAATTATACCTTTGTTAACACTAATTTTTTTTAAGTGTACAGTAAATTTTCTTTGTATTTATTTTTTTTTCAGTACAAATTTCAATTTTTATAGTTTATTTCTCATTAATTTAGCACAAAATGTGTTGTATGCCGAAATCGATGTGCGTTAACAATAAATACCGATGTAATTTTGAAAAATATTGCTAGTCTGCTTCAGAATATCCGCAGATAATACGGCGCTGCGGATTATACGATGTAACTTTTTTTTTCTTCTGAGCTAATAAAGCCGCTTGCGGATTATGCGCCGATGCGGATTAGGAAGGCAGGAAATTACGGTATTTATTTTTTTTTGAGTTCTCAGTCACCGAAAAACATAATCTTGGCTACCCTACTGGTTCCAACTTTTAAGTATTATCTTCTAATTTTTTGCACCTTTTTTAAAAAAAAAATTTTTAATCTGCAAAAGCACCCCATTTTTGGTTACATTTTTCAATGTAGGAGCCGACGCTCACCTTGACAGAAGGGGAAAACCTAGGACAGTCATATTGGGATATAACTAAAGCTATTAAAACAATAAAACCTTAACTAACAATTTTTCCACCTAGAACTACCAAACTAAACTATTGTGTCTTGTCCTTTGAGATTTGTGAAAAAGGGCATATGTTCTATTTTTATAATCAGCTATTTTCTGTAAGTTTATTGAATTTTAAATCTTTAAAATATGTTCAATCTTCCTTTCCTTTATTTTCAACTTTGTCATTTCTATGCAACTTTATAAAATGTTATGTTAATTCTATAAATCTCTGAAATTAATTGTAAATCAAATAAATCTTTATCAGAATATACTCTTTAAAAAACATTTTTGTTCAGATTTATAGGTATCTGGATTCCTTTTTCTTTAAGCAGGATTTACACTTTTGTAGCTGTTATATGGCTAAACATAAACAAAATAAATGATGCGTGGAGTTGGCAAAGTTAACCATATACTTGTATAGCTATGAAGAGCTATAGAAGTTAAATTTCGATTATTAAGATAAGTATTAGAAATCTGAAATAGAATGAAACAGATAATAATAATAATAAACAAAACTTTCCTATGCAAGGAAAAGAAAATTTTTTATAAATGTTCACTCCGTGTGGGTAATTCTGCAGAACTGCACTGGCAAAAGGAAGAAAACTACCTCTACCTTCGATGTATCTCAGTTTCAGATATTGCTGCACTATTCTTAGTTTGGCATTCCGTCGGTCCTTATTTTTGTTTTTAGCTTGCTGCATGGAGCAAATTGCTGCTTCTGATTCCCCTTACTATGCTACTGCTAAAGTCCTGCTATGTTATGAATGAGCTTGGAGGCAACACAGAGATTAAAAGTTACATATGCTACTTTTTCAAGAAGAGCACAGAGAATTTTATCACTATGTGCAATTCTTCAGCTGGGAAGGAGCAGAGAGCTTCTTGATCACAGAATTCACTTCCAGGAATCTGCTGGATTCCCACCATCTACTGATTTAAAAATTGTTTTTTTCCTGAAAACCTACATATTTTTCATTGCAACATAGTCCTGTATTGGCTTAAAATTATCAATTCTACTTCAGCTGTAAAATTAGTGCAACAAAGGGTAACTTTTAATAACCCTATTCGTCTAACCTAAGGCATAACATCTGGCTGAGATATTTTAGAATTTTAAGGAGAAAAAGAAACAAAATCTGAAAAGTGCTGGTTTCTGGAATACTTGAGTTTCCAGAATTCCTAATAAAAGGTCCGAAACTATAAATTTTTATAAAGTAATTAAATGTAATTAGTAACTGCTATTAAGTACTTATTATTGATAGTTAAGTATGGCTACTAAGAAACCATATAATTGTAAATCAACTGCTTCCAGTGTCTGTTTGTTTGCCTGAATCAAAACATAAATTTTTCTGCTCTTGAAATTGCTGCAAAACAGTTTGCAGCAGTTGGACAATTTTATAAAACTTTCAAAAAGAAAAAAAAATCTTAAGCACATAATTATCTTGAAATGTTTGCAAAATCCTGATGCACTTGACAAGGTATTGCTTACATAAAATTTACTCATTATTAATGGGTTCTCTGTTTGTATAGCTTGCTAAAAGACGTTTTAATTTATGTATGTAATGTATTTTATTTGTTTTTCATACACACAAAACACAAATAAGTTTTTTTTTTTATAAATTAACTATTTAAAAGTACATTTTTTGTAATTTCAGTTATAAATAAATGGCAGTGTTAATTACAGATTTCATTAATTAAATTCAGTATATTTTATTTTAAACTTTCTGTTAATAGATTATATGCTCAACATCTTGTGTGTGATATATTTCCAATTTTCTTTTCTCCGAGAAAATATTTACTTTAAAAAGTCAATCAATCAATTAAGGACAATGTTTACATTTTGATTAAATCTTTAGCCATATTTAAAATATCTTTATCTCATTTGCTTTTATGTTTTTTCTTTTTTCTTAGGCACCTCGTCTAGGAGCTGAACAAGATTTTGTCCAAGCACTAATGTCTATTGGTCTACGTCTGCAACCTGTTCTTACCAAAGAATTAAAGAGTAATTTCAAAATTATTAAATCTTTTAATTGAATTATTAATATCTCTTTATAAAAATAATTAATTTTACTCCTTTCCCCCCTCCCCCCCCCTTTCACCTACAGCTCAGAAACTTCAAGCTGAACTTTCCATGTTGAATTTAAACTTACCTGCTAGAGTATGGCTTCCTATACATTCAGAAAACATCAAACATTTAATACTTAGAATCCCTCCTCAAGCCTCTGTAGTTTTAAATTCAAAAGATAAAGTAAGTATATCATTAATCAATACATCCATAGCATGATTCCAAATTTTGGGCATTGTTAAATATAATATAATAATTATTCTGATAAACTTGCTAAAAATCACAGACTTAGTTATGGTAAAAATTATAATTTGCTATAAAAAAATGAGGAGATTCATATTTTTTTGTTGTAGTTTTTGCTTATGGTTCTATGGTCGTAATTGTTCCATTCATAGGCTCCATACTTAATCTATGTTGAAGTGATTGAGGTGGATGATGTCCAAGGTTCTGCTGTTCCCCCCAAGATGATCAATGCTTTACGACAAACTCGCTCTGAAGAAAACTTGCCAGATTATTTTGGTGTTCAAGATTTCACAGGTATCTCTTTTTCTCTTCATCCATCTGTGGATGATGATGACGATTGTTGGACACAAGAGGATGACGCAATTTCCTTACAGGTAAATAAAGCTTATAGTATGTATATTTCAAGTCTGTAAGTAATCAACATTTTCAAAGACTAGTGGCAGTTTTATTGCCTTAATAAACTAAAATGGGCTTTTAAAGACCAGTTGTGAGAAAATACATTAAACAAAAACAAAATTAATTTTGTAGATTTCAAGTTTCTCGTTTATTAATACTATCTTTATCAGTTCTTTTGAAAAAAAATTTGTCAATCTTTATTAGGATTTATATTTTTCTTTAAACCAAAATTATCTACTTTTATGTACATGCGTCTGCAAAATGGAACTGCATTTGTAAAATTTTGTTTTGTTCTTTCTCAATTATTACGGTTAAAAAATGAATAAAAGAGCATTTATTCATATAAAATATGGCAAACATTCCACAAAATTATTGTGTCTTGCCCTTTTACAACCTCAATTATGATAGATTTAAATAATGTTGAAAAACTGCAAAAACGGAATTTATGGCTATGAATGCATATCTTTAGAAATTTTTTAAATATAATGGGAGCAACAAATGACATGGCACATGAGCAATTGGAGGAGGGCCGGAGGAGACTTCTGCCAAGAGGAAAATCAGCTGAGGATGTCAGCCAAAAGGGCTAACTCTAAGATTTTAGTGTAATTTAAAATAGATTTAAAATGTGAATTTAAAAAAAAAATTTACTAATACAATTGATAGTTTTAAGAGTATTTGACTACTGAATGTTTGTGTATTTTTTTGCTTATTGTTCAAACTTGACAGTAGTATTACTACACATTTTTAAATTCTTTATTGTATTTTAGATGTTGCATGGGCATAGGGCAAGAAATCATGATCTCTTCACATCATCAGCATACAAACTCTTTAATTTCCAGCTCTTACATATTGCCAATGCTAGACTACTTATGGCCAAGGAGAGTCACACTAAGTGATCGAATGATGCCTACAGCGCCATCTCTCGCACTCGCACAGAAGCAATACTATCTCGTAACATCCTCTGTTTACATATAAAACAATAAATACAAACAATCTCAGAAACACAATAAAATGGTCTGGACATTACTAAAACTATACGTGCTGAGGCTTAGATCTAATTCTGGAATAAATACAAAAAGTTTCAGAAACACAGTAAAACAGTCTGGGTATTACTTGAACTGTAAGCAAAGCAATGAGGCTTAGATCACTCTATATGATCTCCGAGGTAAGATACCTTCAGAGTTTTTGTTCTGCAGGGGCTCTGGATTTCCAATTTGTGGTGTAAAAGCCGGAGGTTGTTCTCTAGGAACTGGCACACCTCTCTGCAGTGAAAGCACTGGCAGACATGCCAAGTCTCAGAATTTTGGCCCGAGTCTCCAGCTTTTTCATCCTGTTTTGGGCCTCAGGGTTTTTCTTCATTTTCTCAGGCTTTTTCTGAGTTTATCCAGAAATTGCAACTTTCTTCCTCTTTTCTTCATCAGGTTTGCAAGATTAGTTTTGTTCTTTCCATATTGATCAGACTCCACAACCTGAGAGCATTTGGTTTGAAATAATATACAGTCAACTCCGGTTATAGTGAACCTGGATATAGTGAACTTTTGCCTATAGTGAACGCAAACCATTAGTCCACATTCACATACAGTATATGTGTTCAACATGGGGACACTTCGGTTTTAGTGAACTTCGGATATAGTGGACGAAATCTGATGGTCCCCAGAGGTTCACTATAACCGGAGTTGACTGTATATCTGAAGTTCAAAAAAAATTAAATTACATAAATCAATACTTAGTGTTATGCTCATTATTTCTCTAGAAATATGCTAGAAATTTTATAGCTGTAAGAGAGATTAATAAATGTATGTGTACTTTTTGTTGTAAAATTAGATATTATTAAAGCTTTGAGATACATTTATATAATTTTTAGGTATGAATAGCTTACATCATATGCATTTGGATTGATGTTTTATGTTTTCTGATATTTCTTTGGCAAATTTTTGGAACTGAATTTATTTACATAATACAACTCAAACAATGTTTTCTGATATTTCTTTGGCAAATTTTTGAAACTGAATTTATTTACATAATACAACTCAAACAATAGGATACTGCTAAGTTTCTATGAATAAGCATGGAATTTGAGAAAATAAACAAATTATTATGTCTGCATGATTATTTGTGAATTTTATGCTGAAAACATGTTTGTAAGAAATCTCAGGCTTTTTGATTTTGGAAACTTGGTACGTCTGCACTGGTGGATCAGAGCACAAGCTTGTGTGCTTTTGGATGTTTCCTTCTCACCAATCAGAGTTGCGTGTTGATCACCTCTTGACAGAACAGCAACTGATGAATCAGGATGTGCAGAATATGGGCACTCTATCATGTCATTAATGACCCGACAACAAATCTGATCTGCATGCCAAGTCCATGCAGGGATGTTAATTCTGCGCCGATTGCGCTGAAACACAAATTCTTGCGCCGAACTGCGCTTTTAGCCGATTTTTGCGCCGGTCTGCGCCGAATACATCATTTTGACTCTTTCAGGGTGCGCCGAAACACAAATATTGCGCCGAACTGCGCTTTTAGCCGATTTTTGCGCCGAATACGTCATTTTGACTCTTTGTTAAATTTTTGCCACGCTCATTTATCTTTTAAAGCGTGTATGGAAAGCTAGTTAGCTGTAAAGCAAGATTCAAACTGCGTACGAAAGCTGCATTCCGAAGCCATTCTACCTGCCCCGGATCGGACCAGTCGGGCTTTGTTAGTCACCTCAATCAGGGCCGGCCAGATAGGCAAACAAGTACCGTAATTTATGGAAGAAACGCCGCGGCGTTTATGAGTTTAAAAGTTAAAAAATAGTAAGTGCGGCGTTTCTACCGGGTGCGGCGTTTACAATATTTTTAATTTTTTTAAGCCGATCTTCAACGAAAAATCGAAAAATTTGTTTCGTGATAATTTTCTCAAAAGATGGCGCCACCACCGACAGGTACTCTTTAGCGTGCACAGATCACAGCGTAGCGAATCAGAATGCGAACCTACCCCCATAGAAAAGAGGTTTGATCCAGTTTTGGAGAAAGTCAGAGCACCCTAAGATGGGTCCATGTCCCGTGCTCTGAAGTGGATGGCTTCATACATCCAACCAGTCGCGGATACAGAAATTCTCTTTTGGGAGGGGCTAAATTTTGAAAAAAACTTATTTTACCCAAACAAAATATACAATAAAGCAAAATTTTAGTCTAAACCAATGTAAAAACTTTTGGGAGGGGCTAGGTGATTAAAAAAGATCACTTTACATATACAAAGTGCATAAGGAAGCAGAATGTTACCCTTTAGAAAACTCTTTTTTGGGGGGGGGGCTGAAGCCCCTTAGCCCCTACCCTGAATCCGCTACTGCATCCAACCGATGTCTCCTCAATTAAGTAAAAAGAAAAAAAAATAGAAGTAAATCTTTTACATCTACATTTTAGAACTATAATTAAATTTTAATGAAGTTTTGAATATATATTTTGAAGGGTTAAAGTTCTGTAAAATACCGCAAAAGTGCACTACCCTCTATTAAATGCACCCGTTTTTCACATGAACCTCTATTGTTCTTAAAATACTGAATTTCACCCAAAATTAGTCAATGTTGCGCACGGTGCGAGTTTAACCCTTCCCCCCTCCCCCCCCAAAAAAATAAATAAATAAATCCGCCACAGCTCTATGTATATGTATTTTCCCGATTTGAACTGGCACTATTTTTTTCGGGCCCCACCACTGAAGCAGGTCACGAGCCGCCACTGGCTGTTATAGAAAGTGGACAGATTCTATTAACGGAAGGGAAGGATAGACTTGCAAAAACATTAAAACTATTAGAAGAAAATGAAAAAGCTCAAGAAGAAATTAATAAAAATAAAAAAAAGAATAAATAGAAAACTAGATAACTTATGATACTTAATTTGTAATCTCATTAATTTCTTATAATCTTAATTTTTAACTTCCCATAATTCTTAATTTATCTCAACAGTCATTAAATATTTTTTGTTTACATTTGCGTTCAAGTATTATATATGAATATGTAAATATTAGATGAGGTTAAATTACTGATACAAAAGCATATGCTATTAAAAGTACACACATTTAATTATTCTAACCATCAAATTTATTTTGTTTTCGATACTGCTTACCAATTACGTGTTGTTGTATAAGAGGTATAATATTTAGGTTTTCAAAAATCTCCATTTAGTACTACTTGTGATTTGTAATAGAACCAAAGAATGAGATAGAAGCTTTTGTTTTAAAATTTAGTTTTCATTTTATTTGTGCTCTCTTTTTCGAGAGGAAGATTCCCTAAATGATTCTGAAAAAGAAAAAAAAAGGGACAGGGATTGGCAACCTGTGGCTCGCAAGCCGCATACAAATCATACTCATGGTTCTTGAGTAGGAAAAAAATGACTTAACCACAGAAAGGTTGCTGACTCCTGATATGTATTGTTTTTACCAAGTTGCTGATAGCATAGCCTGTATACACCCTTTTTTTTTCCAGAGCTTTCCTAAAGTGCTTTGAAATAGTGTTTTGCTTTTAGCAAATGGTGTTTGCTCGCAAACTTTGCTTTTCTTGTATGCATTTATTGTGAACCTAAATCTTCAATTTTATGCTCCAAAATCATGTTAATTCTGATCTCGAATCTTAGTTTTCCTCTCGGAAACTATTTTTTTGTGCTCCCGAGGTGCTACCAAATGGAATTTTTCTGCTCCCAAATAGAATTTTTCTGCTCCCAAATGGAATTTTTCTGCTCCCGAGGTGCTCCCAAATGAAATTTTTTCTGCTCCCGGGGTGCTCCCAAATCGAGTGTTGGAGTTAACATCCCTGTCCATGTACCCAAAGAAGTTAGGATTCAAAACATGATGTTGGCAACTGGCACTTGGATTTCTGCTGGAATCCATTTTGGACCGCATCTAAAATTCTGCACCCAAACCAGTTCTCCTATATTAAATTTGCTAAGTTTGGGCTTGTCACTAACTTCTTTGGACTGGATTGATTCCTTTAATATAAGGCCAAACGGGAACATAAAAGCCGACCAAACATGCCAAAAGCTGGAGATGTGGCCATAGAAGATGCATAGGGGGTATTTCTATAATTAAATAGAAACCTGTATAGCCTTTCTTAAAATGATCAGTCTGTAATCTTTTTGAGAGCTGTTTTTGTTGTTCTCACAGTCCGTTCTGCAATACCATTAGACTTCGGATGGTATGGAGCTGTTAATATTCTTGTAATGCCATTTTATGACAAAAAATTATGGAACTGCACTGCAAAATCCTGGGCCGTTATCACTTACCACACTTTTTGGTATACCAAAACGAGCGAATAGGGATCTCAAAACTGTTACAGTTGTACTTTAAGTGCTAGGCACTGGTACTACTTCTAACCAGGGGCGTAGCCAAGGGGAGGGGGGTTAGGGGGGTCATAATCCACCCCCATGAGAAATTTTTTGCCATACAAAATGTATATTCTTCACTACATTATCACACACATACATATATATGAGTTGTAGTAGTCGTAACATGAAAAATTTCTGGCTACGCCCCTGCTTCTAACCATTTTGTTTTGTCATCCACAATTATTAAAAGTGTACGACCATCCACTGGATTTGCATGGTCAATGTGTATACGTTGCCATTTTTGGTCTGGCACAGGCCAAGAGACTTGCTTTGCTGGAGGTGCTAAAGCATTTTGCTGACATGCCACACACTCCTTTACTTTTGCTACAAGATCCTGATCAATTGCAAGTCACCACACATAGGATCTAGCCAGTAATTTAATGGCTGCAATTCCCTGGTGAGCTGAATGCAACTAAATGCCCTAAACTTAGGAGGGATAAAGATGCACAAACCTCGTAAGATAATTTCATCTTGAACAGACAATTCATACTTTATTTTTTTAAATGTAGACAAATTACCTGGAACACTTTTTAGAAATCCTGTTTCGATGATGGACCTCAGCATGCATAAATCAGTTTCAATTTCTGTAGCAATTAGATGCTTGGTAACTAGGCTGTCATCAAATTGCTTTATCAACAGTGCAGATTCTGCAGGAACAGGTGGGTCAGCATAATTTGTTTTTAATGAAAGTTGACCACATGCATCAGCATTGGGATGTAGGCTACCCTTGCGATATTTTACTTTATAAGAATATGCAGACAAGGACAGAGCTCAACATTGAATCTGCGCTGCTGCTACTGATGGAACAGGCTTGTCCTCCGAAAGTAGGTTTATTAATGGCCAATGATTCATCATTAAGATAAAAGTTCGTCCCATTAAATATTTTCAGAATTTAGTCACCCTGAATACCAGAGCCAGTGCTTCTTGCTTGATGTGGCCTTAGTTCCTTTCAGCTTTTATAAGGAACGAGATGAAAAGGCAATTGGGCGATCACCATCTATTGTCTGATGTGATAGAACTGCACATAGACCGTATGGGCTGGCATCACAGGCCAGCACAACTTCTTTGTTGATGTCAAAATGCATTAGTAGTGATGAGTTCTTCAGGGTTTCTTTTACTTTTAAGAAAGCCTCCTGTTGTGCTCCCCACATCCATGCTTGTTTACTTTTTAGGAGCTCATATAATGGGGCCAAAACTGTAGCCATGTTTGGCAAGAATTTTGCATAATAGGTTATCGATCCTATGAATGAGCACAGTTCATCCACATTCTTTGGGTCAGGAGCTTTGCTAATTGCTTCTACTTTGAACTCGATTGGAGTAGACCTTCTTTGTCAGTTCTATGTCCGATATATTCTATCGATGGTTTTAAAAATTCACATTTTTCAGGATGCAGTTTAATGTCAGCTGATTGCAATCTTGCGAGAAGTGCTTTTAAGTTCTGGAGATGCTCTTCTTTATTTTTCAAGTGACCAGCAGGTCATCTAAGTAACAGGAAGAACCTTTCAGACCATGAAGGATTTTATCCATTTCATGCTCGTACACAGCAGGAGTTGATGCAACCTCGAAAGGTAATCTGGTGTAGCATAATAACCCTTTGTGGGTATTTATTATCACCAAATTCTTTGACTCTTTGTCTAATTGTAACTGGCAGTAAGCATCTTAAATCCAATTTTGAAAATGAACTTCCACCTGATACCTGAGCAAAAATATCTTCTATGTTTGGCAATGGATATTGTTCCGACTCCGTAACTTTGTTTGTAGTTAATATTTGAAGTCGCCACAAATTCTGATACAGCCATCATGTTTCAGGACTGGTACAATTGGTGCTGCTAACTCTGCCATGGTGACTGGCTCAAGAATGCCTTCTACAAGATTGTGGATTTCGCCCTTTACTTTCTCTTATGGTATTGAGCCTTGAAGCATTTTGATGTCACAGCTTCTTTTTTCTCTAAATACACCTTTAATATCCTTTACCAAGCCCAACTTTATTGAGAATAAATGTTTGAATTCTTTCAAAAGATTTTGTAGTGTCAAAGGTGCTGGAATCATGTTTACCTGGCTTGCGTCTCTAAATATAGACATTAAATCTAATGGGTAAACCCAATTACAACCTGCCAGGTTGACACTGCCTTGCTTAACTATCGTAAGAGGTAAGGAGCAGGTCTTTGATTTGTATGACACACTTACTTGTGACTACCCATAACATGAATAGGATGTTCCGTGAACTAATTCAACTTACTTTCAGTTAGCTCTAATGGATCAAAAAAGTTTTTTTTAATAGAATTTTAATTCTTCAAAGGCATCAGTGTGAAAGGAACTCCTGTGTCAACTTCAAAAGTTACTACTTTACCTTCCACTAAACATTCCACTTTAGCAGGGAGGAGGGTTTTTCCAATTTCTGGCACGTTGATGTTAAATAGAGTATATGTGCTTGGGACACTCCCAGAATTTTGCTCTTGGAGTTCTTGGAGTTCTAACTTGTGTACCCAGGAGTTTAAAATTTTTTGTTTGGATTGGCACATTTTCGTGATATGCCCGATCTTTTTATTGGAATTGCAAGTAAAATTTCGAAACCTACAATTTCTTCCCAAATGTTCTTCACCACACCAATAACATTTTTCTTGATTTGGCATTATTACTGAACCAGAGGAATTCTTCTTTGCTTGTATTGTGTTTACGTCGGTAGTAGCACCTGTAGTTGCCGTGCATAGATCAACTGCGTCACTGGCTGCCGCTTCCATCGTCACGGCGATCTCCGTAACCCGTGCTAGGGTTAGCTTGATTTCTGATAAGTTTCCATTGAATACTTTCTTCTTGAATATCACAGACACTCCAGTCACGAAGCATTTCATTGAGCGAGTCTCTATAATTACAATGCCTCGCTAAACTTCGTAGCTCTGCTATGAACATTGCAACAGATTCTCCAGCTCGCCTCATCTTGGACAGCACCATCTCTCGCATTTGCACAGAAGCAATACTTACCTCATAACATTCTTGTAGTATTACTTTTTGTGGTTGTTAAAGATAAACAGTAAATTTAAAGATTTACTTATAAGTTTGGTTAAATTAAAAAAGGTATTGCTGATTTAATGTTTGCAATTATACTTTTAAGTTATTTAATTTCATTCTTTCATTTATTAATATGAAATTTTTTTTTCAGTATGCTTCATGCCAAAAACCTCGTGACCGTGATGCACTCTCTCAAATGTCTCAAGATAGTGGTACAAGTGCAGATAGCAGAGAACCAAGCTTTGTAGCCGCTGGGGATATTCGTCGAAGACTATCAGAAAACATTAATGCCCCTAAAAGTACTTTTAAGGTAGATGTGACTACTGCTTTGTGTTTTCATTTAGGACATATTAATACAGAAGATAGGAAAAAAATCAGTTATATTCTATTTTATATATATGTATATATTTAATAACCTAGAATTAAACTGAAAGCTTATTACAAATTTTATGTGTATATAAACACATTTCTGAAGCCTTGAAAAACTTTGAATTTAATTTGCAGGTTTTTTGTTTGTTTTAATCTGCCATCAGTTTTTTAAAAACTATTTATTATTTAAATGAAATTCTGGTTTACTGAAGTTAATTAAATAACATTTAAATTTAGTGCAAAATGAAATTGCTATCAAAATGTTATTCTGTATTTATGGCACATTTAAAGGAAAAAGATTTTCACGTGTGTGATATATATATATATAAAAAAAAAAAAAAAAAAAAAAAAAAATGTACTCTACATTTTTTGCAAACAAGAATCTATAAAAGGAATCTATTTAAAATGCAGGGTGGCCATAATTAAACTGCAAGTGTTCAAGGGGTGCTGGAGAGAAAACTACCGAGAATATTCCAGTGAAATTTGGGATCTACACGTTTCAGAACATGCGCAAGTCAAGTATGCAAGAAAAAAAAATCGTCATTTTCACCTGATAGATGGCGCTGTACCGTATTTCAAAGCTCACCGGTAGCATATACAACTTCCAAAGCCGATAGACAGAGCACAGTGATATTCTAAGAGGCATATAAACAATATAAAACATCATTTACAGTTTATCAAAATTCCATACAATTCACTTCAATAATCAAATTTTTACAGTAGCATGTAATCAAAAATTAACGTAAATTAAGATCACAAATTTAAACAATTCATAAAGACGCTTTGGAAAACAATTAAACCATTATTTATTCTCATTGACACTCATTGGACCTCTTCTTAATCGTTTCATACGCTGGTATTCTTTCAGAGTAGCTGAATAATTGCTACCATTCTGATGGAATATCTTCACTAACAATGCACGTTCCTTCTTATTCAGAGTCATGATTGACCATTACTCAATGTGGCCTTGTTTTTACACTGTTCGATGGGCTTAAAATTTGCATACATGACGTCCATAAGCATTGAAACACGATATAGCGCCATCTATCGGGTGAAAATTGTAATTTTTTTAATTGCATATTTGACTTGCGCATGTTCTGAAACATGTAGATACCAAGTTTCACTGGAATATTCCTGGTAGTTTTCTCTCCAGCACCCCTTGAACACTTGCAGTTTAATTATGGCCACCCTGTACTACATTTATTATTTTAAAAATAATTAATTAAAAATAGTGCATGAACTAGTACCTTTTCGGGACAGTAAGATTTTTTAACTTGTCTCTCATTAAAATGCCAAGATTTTAGTTTTGACTGCCCCCTTCAACTCCATGTCAGCTGAAACTGCTCTTTATTTTAACAATAAGTATAAATAACTTTTCCTCAGCCATTAAGCAAATGTTTATATATGTGGACATCTCTTCCCCTTGTCAAAAAACAAGTTAATAAGAGAGGAAAACCGTTCGGCCATGTAAACCAAGCCTGCCCTTTTAAGAGGTTTTATGATTGTTTTGAGTTGACCAGTTATCTTCAAAAGGTTAAATCAATTGTTATCCTCATTCATATGATCACTATTTTTCCTTACTTTGATGGAAACTGTAGGGTTTTTCTTATTCGAATAAAAATATTTTTCTTAGTTCTTTGATTTTGTCAAACATTTATGTGAATAAAATGTTGCAGGGTATAATTTTGGACAAAAAACAGTGGTTTTAGCAAATTTGTTGAGTTGGCATCTGGTATAGTTTCAACTGTAAAACAGTTGTTCAGGCATAGAATAAGAATATTTATTTTATTATATTAAAAATGTGGAACAACAAAATCAGGTCTAGGTTTGGGGGGACAAAAATTCCACATAAATTTTGCAGGTGCTAAAATTTGCACGCTTAAATGACATAGTATTTCTTTCTAAAATCACAATGCATGCTACATTATTATTGTTCTGTCCAAACAAAATAATGAAATTACTAGAAACACATTTTACTAATTTTTTAAGTTTCAAAATGTATTTTTAGCTAAAAAGACAGCCAATCCCTTCAAAAACATATAACCCTTCACTCCTTTTCAAAAACATATAACCCTTCTGATACACCACCCTGTATATGCAATGACAATCACTATAGGAACTTCATTAATAGGGATTATGGACACATCATTACTGGGGATCTAGCTATCATAAAAGATATTAGGTTAAAAAATCTCATGCAGAAGGGCTCTAAACACCGTATTCCTTCAAAACACTCTCTTAGTGGCATTGTAACACAATTCACATATGATTTAGATTTTTACATATATAATACTGCCTTAAAATACAGCACTCCTATTGAAGCCTTCACTACCTGGAAAGTAAAAGTACTTTCAATCTTTAAGCAAAATATTGCTAAATATGTAAAATATAGTTCTCCTGTCAATAGTCAATTTCATACTCAAATAGACTTTATAAAGCAGTATTTCATAATTACTTATGTAGATAAATCATCCAATCACTATGCTTTTATTTGTAAACAGTTATATCATAGCTTGTTAGCCGCTACAATTGTAAATAACAGTATCTATTCCTCTACTAATTTGTCTACTGTAGTTTGTAACAAAAAAATTCTGGCTTTCTATAAACTTCTCAACCTACAACATAATATTCTAAACTATCCTTATATTGTACTAATCCCTAAATTTCATAAATCGCCTTTAAAGTTTCGAACTGTTACAATAGAATGTAATACATATAGCAATGTAGCAAGTAAACTTCTATTAAAGATACTGTCTGTTATGCATGAGTATTATATAAAACCTAATGATTACTCTATAGGAAATAGTTATGATCTACGCAATACAATATGTACTATTAGTAATATTACCTCTTTATATACCTATGATTTTAAAGATCTATTCAACAATATTCCTCTTGGCGACCTTTACAATGTAATTAATGAATTATTTGAAACTTGTGTTAACAATATTCAGCTCCCTTCCCATGTTGATGTAACTTATTTCCGTTGTCTTGCTAAATTTATTATCTATAATAATTTTATTCTACATAACAATAAAATATATCTACAAAATCATGGTATACCACAAGGTGGTTCAGCATCTAGTTACCTTGCAGATCTTTACTTATATTACTATGAAAAAGAATATACTAATACACACATCATTCTTAAACGATATATAGATGATATCTTACTTGTAAACACTACTAATAATAATATTATCTTCCCCATAAAATATCCATCTGCTCTAGAATTAATTAAAAATGATATGCTTAACAATTCTGTTAGTTTTCTAGATCTAAGTATCTCCATCACTCCTAGAAATAGCCTTAGTTTCAATATATATGATAAGCGTAAAGATTTTAGCTTTAAAATAAATAGCTTTACTCATTTTTCCTCCTGCTTACATAAATCTGTATTTCGCAATATCATCTATAATCACTGCTGTAGAATCAAGTTTCTATGTTCTGATGATTTTAAAGTCTCCAATTTTAAATCTCTATTTCTGTCAGCTAGACAATACAACTATCCCACTAACTTCCTAAAATCTATTATATACAATTCTTGATAATGATGTGTCTAATGTCTTTGTTAATTTACTGGAGGTTGTGTAGGGTTTTGGTTTTAAGGTTGTAATTGGATGGTTGGGTCGGGTGGAGGAAGTTTTTCTCATTTAAAAAAAAAAAAAGTAATATGTTTAAAAACAATTTGGATGTGTATATGCATGCATATATATATCTGGAGGAATTTAAAAAGAAAAACGGGGTTCCTATATTGTGATTATTCTGTCCTAAACATTATTTTTTATTTTTTTCTTATTTACTAGATTAATCTTCTGTCATACAATAACTTATTATACATACTTTGTCAATAATAATAATCATTATATTTTTTTTAAACAATATGTTATATTTAATTGTGCTATACTATTTATTTTATTCAATCATTTTAATTTAATATTATTCAATATATATTTATTATATTAATATACCTGGATATTCTTAAAATTTAATAATATTACCTTTTAGTAGTTAAAATTTTTTATTTGGGAATACCTTATTCCCCCGTACACGATATATATTTCGGTTACACACATAACCATTTTCAGTCGTTTCTGGATCTCTCACTAATGGCGGCTTCTTTTTATATCTTCTTATTAATTAGTGTTTTATATGTTTTTATTATACCTTTTAATATTTGGCAACTCCTATGCTTTCTTCTTTCCACTTTTACACTTTTATTTAGTGGCAACACCATTTTTCACTTTTTACAATTCTTAGCATTGACAACACATATCAATTGTTCAAATGAAATTTCCATGTGCTCAAGGTCTGGTATGTAAAATTATAATTCCTATTTCTAATTTTTGTTATCTTTTTGATTTCTTCTTTCCTTTATATAGTAGGGTAGGGCCCAGATGTGTGGAGTTAATATCTCTTCTGCTATGCCACACAACCGAAACCCTACTATTTGGTTTGTTGTAAATTATAATCCACTGTTTGTGGCCCCTGACGATGGTGACAGTGGTTATAATTTCCGTTCCATTATATTATCACAATAATTCTTGCACTTTATTTGGCTTCAAAATCTGGTTTCTAATTCTTGCTAATAGCTGTTATATTTTTATGCGAGATATGTCTTATTTGTAGTATGTTTTGTGTTTTACTTGTTAGTTATATATTTATATATATATATATACAGGGGAACTCATTTATAACAAAACTAACCCTGATTTAATGAGAACCCGAATTTAACGGGGAAATCGAAAATATTTGGCTGGTGCAATGCAAAGTCTATGGGAACTAACTCGCTTTTAACAAGTAAACCCCGGTTATAGCAAGGAATATTTTTGCATATTCATAAAATTTCTATTCTTGGATAATCCTTTCTTGAAAATTTTTTTTAAGCATTTCAAAGTCTATGAAAGCGATGATGTAGGGGAGGGGTACGGAAAATATATGTTTGGAAAACTCTCGACTTTAATTGTTGAATTTATCAAGGTAAGCCTGGATAGACGCTTATGAATGGACAATTACCCATCAAAGCAGTATTGTTTTTAAGTAAGCAAGAACTGGCATTTAGAGGATATGCCGAGCGAGAAAATTCTTTAAACATGGGAAATTTTAAAGAGCTTTTTAAATTATTGATATCTGAATTAAAACAATATCTTTTTATGAGGACATCACTGACCGATTCGCAAGTTTAAAAGAAAGGAGGATTGATTTGACTTATAAAAAATAAGTAAGTTTTCTTTTAAGTAAGTTGTAAGTTGTTCTTTTTTTCTTTCCTTCTGAAGTTATCGTTACAAAAGAAAATTCTAAGGAAACTTCGAATCAGACACGGATTAATGCAATTTTGAGGATAAGAGCGGCTGGTTGAAATTTATGTAAATTTTATGGAAGTAAAATATGCATTTTTTATGAAATTTCTTTTTCCTCGGTGAGGGCTTAATCCGTTTTCGAATTCAGTAACAAAGATTTTCCACTGAAAAAACACTCAAAATACTGGTGTTAAACGATAAAGTAATTAAAAAACTTTGTAAAAAACACACATAAGAAGTAAAAGGAAAAAGGATACGCGTTTCGTTCAAAAATTGTTTTGAACTTCTTCAGTCCAAGCTCTTCGACGTAAAGAACACAGGGAACTGAAAGGAGAAAAAAAACAAGCAAGATGTTGCCACAAGGGGCAAAGAAAAGTCGAACAAAACCACGGAGAGGGGAGAAAAAATTAAAAAGGGGGATAGAAAGGAAAGGAAAGAAGCACAAAAAATACAGAAATAAAAAAGGAATAAAGAAAAATAATAAAAAAGGGAACACACAAGTACAAACACACACACAAAAAAGAGAAAACAGAACAAACAAACAAAAAACAAATAGCACACGATTTTTTTTTTATAAATAAAAACCACGAACAGGACAGCACAATAAATATATATATATATTATTATTATTATTATTTTATTTTATTTTTTTATTTTTTTATTTTTTTTTTAAATAAAAACGAAAAAGAAAGACAGTAACACACGTACATACACAATAAAGAAACAGGGGGGGGGGAAAAGGGGGGGGGTTAGACGAAGAAAGTGAAAAGAACCTTACAACAGCAACTTCCAAGCAGAATGAACGAAAGGAACGGAAGAACCATCGTTCACAAGTCGATCTAAGTGCTGGGTAATGGAAAAACCTTCCAAAAAATCCAGATGGGACAAAGACTGAGGAGTGCACAAAATCTTAGCCTTAGAAAACTGAAATCGATGATTGGAATTCCAACAATGTGAGGCAATAGAAGATTTGGAAAGATCGTGCTTAGAGACATATCTCTCATGCTCTTTGAGCCTAAATCTGAGAGCTCTTCTGGTCTGACCAATATAGCCCAAATCACAAGATTCACAAGGAATATAATAAACACCCCAACGGTTCTCAGTAGGAATAGGATCTTTAAGGGAAGAAAATTTAAGTTTATTAACAGGTTTAAAAATGACTTTGAAACCGAAATTTTTGAGAAGTTTAGAAATTTTGTAGCATAAAGGTGAAAAGAAAGGTAGTACAATTAATTCGTTGTGAAAATTAATAGTATTAGTAGAAGTATTAGGCTTATTAAATTTAGAAACAGCTTTATCAATAATAGAGGGGCTAAAACCACGAGAAACAGCTAAGGATTTTAAGTAACTAATTTCATTATTAAGAGAAGAAGAATCAGAGCAAATTTTGATAGCACGAAACACATAAGTGTAAAAAGCAGAAAGTTTTTGCTGGTAAGGATGATTAGATAGGGCATGAGGAGGTAAAGATATAGAAAAGGGCTTGCGGAAAACAGAAGTAGAGAAACCGTCAGGATTCCTAGAAACAAGAACATCCAAAAAAGGTAAAGAATTGTTGCACTCCTCTTCTAGAGTAAATTGGATACACGGATCAACAGAATTAACGATCAAAAGTAAATTAGAAATATCACAATTGGAATCCACTAGAACGAAAGTATCGTCAACATATCTGACCCAGCACGGAAAATTAAAGACCTTGAAGAGTTTCTCTTCAAAATAATGCATATAAATATCACATAAGAGAGGTGAGAGAGAATTACCCATAGCAAGACCCTCGGTTTGTTTATAGAAAGAGCCATTAAAAATGAAAGCAGTTTGTTTAATACAAACGCTTACTAAAGCTATAAACTCTTTAATCTCAATAGAAGAATAATGAAACTCGCGTAAACGCTTTTCCAAACAGTCAATCGCACCTTGGATAGGAACATTAGTGAATAAAGATTTAACATCAAGAGAAAGCATTTTACAATTAGTAGGAGAAAGAAGTTTAACTGCTAGAAGTTTGACTGCTAGTAATACCCACACTGTTAAAAACTCTTATGATTTCGTTAACAAAGTTAAACTTCTTTCTCCTAATTAAATAAAATATTTTCCAAGCTTAATTAAGAAGATACTGTTTATTATTTTTTTAAAGTTCCTATGAAAACAGTTGAGTGATCCAAAAAAGGTTTTCGCAGACAAATATTTTATTTTCCTGTGGGATTTGTATGCTAAAAATTCGTAACATACATCCTCCAGGCCTGGGCCCCAGAGCAATTGTCTCCCCTGTTATCCCCTACACACATTCCCTCTTGATGGGCTTGTATATAATATATATGTACGTAATCTGTTAGATTTGGGTTCAGTGACATTAAAGAAAGAAAAGAAAATATTGTTAATATAAGAATGAACAAATAAATAGTAGGATTTTTATAACTTATTTGTAAAAAATATGTTTTCAGCTAAACAGACAGCCAATCCTTCGACCATTCTTCTTCCTCTCTCTCTCTCTCTATATATATATAGAGAGAGAGAGAGATGTGTGTGTGTGTGTGTGTGTGTGTGTGTGTGTGTGTGTGTGTGTGTGTGTGTGTGTGTGTGTGTGTGTGTGTGTGTGTGTGTGTGTGTGTGTGTGTGTGTGTGTGTGTGTGTGTGTGTGTGTGTGTGTGTGTGTGTGTGTGTGTGTGTGTGTGTGTGTGTGTGTGTGTGTGTGTGTGTGTGTGTGTGTGTGTGTGTGTGTGTGTGTGTGTGTGTGTGTGTGCGCGCGTCCGTCCGTCCGTCCGTCCGTCCGTCCCCCCCCCCCCCCCAAAAAAAAAAAAAAAGAAAAAAAAAGGTGGCAATGGACTTTTATTTCTTTATCCAGTAGGGATAGGTGTGCAGTGCAAATTGAAAAAAATGTTCAAAATAAGGTCAGAAATAACCCTTTGTTAAAAAAAAACTCCTCTTGTTAATTTTCAAAAAGTTACACTTTTTCAGAGATGCCCAAACAAAACTACTGCGTATTCTCTGTAGTTTCTACAGAATTTTTTTTGAAAATTTGGTTTACTACAGACTACGGAAAAAGCATGTATTTTTACTGAAATATAAATTGATTTATTCTATAATATTTTTAAGCTACGTCCTGCGTTTGTAGCTGTGTTGTCTGCATGCTGCTCTTTTTGGCGAGGGAGAAAAGCACAGACCTAAGAACACACATAGACTGGACACTCCTATGTTTTTGCTGTTACCAAAATAATCTGAAGTAATTGTAGGGGCTGAAAGCTGCCATAGGGTTGCAAAGATGGACAGTTTTGTACTGTGGGTATTGGGTCGACTTCACTAAAATTAATTCGACTCCACTATCTTTGATGCGTAGTGAGTGTGGCTCTTTTGAGAATCACAAAAGAAGAAGTCCTTCGATGCAACAAAAATTATTTTATTGGTCAAAAGCATAGTTTAATGAACATTTGAAGCTTAACTTAAAAACAGTGAGTAAAAACATAATACTGATAACTAATATCAAATCTGCTGTGCAAAGACAATCTAACATTATGCACGAAAAACACATCACGTAAAAGCGAGATAACTTGTCTCATCTCTCCTTGCAGACACCAAAACTCTCGGTTGATATTAAGCACTTCATTAATTAAAAATGCAAAAATAAATAGCTGCTCTTTCATAGAAAAATTCTAATAAAGATCTAATTACACAAAATTCTAATAAAGATCTTGCCAATCAAAAGAAGCAATGAGTTACTGCTCTTTAACGGAAGATGACATTTACATTATGTCTTTTACCAGTATTGTCGAAAAAAGGTTGCTACCCAAAAATTCTGTCACCGTGAGATGGACTACTAAAACATAAGAAATTAGGCGCTTGCTTTAGACACCTGCCAATTTTTCCTATCTTAAAATTTAAGCACTAGGTTTTTTTCTTATCTAAATAGTGCCGTTTTCCAACAAGTGGTCCCCTTTTAGAAGTCTGTTGCATTAAAGGCCAAAAAATTGCTTTCATTGTCTTTGCATTTTAACAAAAATTACACTTTCTTACTATAAAGTTTCCATAATAGCAACTTAAAAAGCTCTAAACGAATTTATTTTTCTTTTCCTTTTTGTTCCATTATGTAGAAATGCAATATGCATTATCTACCTATAAAGCGGCTAATTGCCAACTTAGCTGCTTTATAGGTAGATTTGGCCACTTTATGAACCTAACTAACCACAAATTTTCAAAAATGCTTCAAATATATTTCAGCCATATCTTTTCTGTTTTCAGCCATTTCTAGCCATTTTCACCTGCTGTTGATAGTACTTTCCATTCCGCTAGTGCTTTGAACTGGCAGATGGAATGTGCCTAGCTCATGCCAGATCGAGTACACAGACCTAATTGCTCGCAGTTTTCCATGCTTTTCTCCGGAAACTTCATGTAAATACTAGTTAGGACCCTTAGAAAGTATCCCATGAAAGGCAATCCCATCCCGGGCTGACATCACTACTAAGGATAGACTAAACTACTACTAGACTCCAATGCCTAGACTACTGTCCGTATGTAGACAACGCAATAGGGCAGTTTCACTTGACATCACGATTCAGTCCTTTTAGGACAGGCATTCCACAGAAACGAGGCAAAAACAAAATGTTATTTTGTTATTGCAATCAGTTAGGCGTAGTTTATTTTTCTCTTAGCTTGAAATTCTTTTTAGCTACTTTATGCTTTGATTCTAGTTCATTTTCCCCCGGCAGAGTTAATAGAACTGATCATAATCCACGAAAGAGTTGTATTACTTTTGTGTAACGTAAATCATTATCCATCCATGGGTCCTACTAAGTGTACCATAATTCATTTGCCAGCCTGCCTTATTTCTCTTTTTGTTTCATTATAATGGGAATAGCATCATAATCCATGCTTCGGTCCAATATGTCTTCCTTGTTTCCTTATGTTAGAAAGCATTTTCTTACAAAAGGAAGTTTACAAAAACGTAACATGTTTTCAATTAGAAATTAATTGCAGTTTACAGCTATAACTCAGTGCATATCCTTAGACATTCTCACATCTTTCAATTTGTTCGATAGTGAAAAGAACCACTGCCGTTACTTTTATTAGAAATTGCCAAGCCTACATTTCAAGAAGAATTCTGGCTGAATTATTCTCCAGAGTTCGCCCATCTGTAGAGTGAACACTAACATAAATTAATGTCAGTTGAAAAGTAATTACATTTAGCTGACTTTGGCGACATGCCCTTATTTCTTGGCGACAAATGCCAAAATTTTAAAATTTATATATCTTGAAAACTATTCCACGTAAAAACACAGGATTTGTTTTATTAATTTTCTTAGGCAAATTCTTCTAAATATAAAGGGTAGGAAAGGAGGGACCGTATAAAAATTAAATTTCGTATTTTAATATGTATGTACAACCCCCAGTAAAAATGCCATATCTGAAAGCTACGCCTCACCATGGCACAGTGGTTATGCCACTGAAAATGGTAGACGGCCGAAGTGTGAAGGTCCCGGGTTCGGGTCCCATCGCGCGGCTGTCGATCTAACGGTCTGGAGTTTTGGTAGGTTTTCTCCGGATGTAACGTGAATATGCGTTAGAACCCCTTAGAAAGTCCTCCTACCAAGGCACCCACCTTGGCAGATCGCCCTAGTGTAGCGTTGCCATAATTACACACAAACAATCAATCAATCTGAAAGCTACTCTTAATTTGACGAACTTTTCTAATTGGAAGTATGGTTCGATCGCTTACGGTTTAAAACATAAATGCCTTAACATCTATTTTTAATCATCCGGTATATATATATATACATAATCTGGTAGATTTGGCTTCAGTGACATTAAAGAATGAAAAAAAAAATTAATATCTGAATAGATAAATACATAGTAGGTTTTTAATAACCCATTGTTACCCCCTTCTGCCCCCTGCTCTATGATATTAATCAGTATTTATATTTTACGATTTTTCAGTGTTCTATGTGCACTAGGAAATAGTTTTATACATTTTATTTAATCTGGTGTCTTATCTGTAAGATATTTATAATAAGATTTTATTACTCTAAATAGCGAGATCCAGAAGATCCATCTGCTGCTGCTTTAAAAGAGCCATGGGAGGAAAAAGTTCGTCGAATTCGAGAGTCATCTCCCTATGGTCATCTTCCAAATTGGGGTTTGTTGTCTGCAATCATAAAATGTGGTGATGATTTACGACAGGAACTTATGGCTTATCAACTTTTAGCTACATTACAGGTATGTATCCTCTTTAAAATGAACATACAATACTTCATTAAAACCACTCTGTCTTTCTATGTAAAAATATTTTTACAGCAATATAATGCAAACCTGTGAGCTATAATAGGGTTAATCTTAGATGATCTAATATCGTGATTACTGTATGACAGCAAATGTGGAGGGGGGGGGGGGACTCAAGTATCCCATTATCAAACTCACAGCATCCTATGTGGGGTGCAAGAAAGATGTCAACCTCCATCAGCATTGGCAAGGCATAGCGATAATTTAAAAAAAAGACTCAGCTGTTCGAGCATCATCAGGGCAGGAATGTTAATTCTGCGCCGAGCTGCGCCGAAACACAAATTCTTGCGCCGAACTGTGCTTTTAGCCGATTTTTGTGCCGGTCTGTGCCGAATAAGGCATTTTGACTCTTTGTTAAATTTTTGCCATGCTCATTTATCTTTTAAAGCGTGTATTGAAAGCTAGTTAGCAGTAAAGCAAGATTCAAACTGCGTACGAAAGCTGCATTCCGAAGCCATTCTACCCGCCCCGGATCGGACCAGTCGGGCTATGTTAGTCACCTCAATCAGGGCCGGCCATATAGGCAAACAAGTACCGTAATTTATGGGAGGAACGCCACGGCGTTTATGAGTTAAGTTAAGAAATAGTAAGTGCTGCGTTTCTACCGGGTGCGGCGTTTACAATATTAAAAAATTCGTTGAAGATCGGCTTAAAAAGCCGATCTTCAACGAAAAATGGAAAAATTCGTTTTGTGATAATTTTCTCAAAAGATGGCGCCGCCACCGACACGTACTCTTTAGCGTGCACAGATCACAGCGTAGCGTATCAGAATGCGAACCTACCCCCATAGAAAAGAGGTTTGATCTTTGATCCAGTTTTGGAGAAAGTCAGAGCACCCTAAGATGGGTCCATGTCCCATGCTCTGAAGTGGATGGCTTCATACATCCAACCGATGTCTCCTCAATTAAGTAAAAAGAAAAAAAAATAGAAGTAAATCTTTTACTTCTACATTTTAGAACTATAATTAAATTTTAATGAAGTTTTGAATATATATTTTGAAGGGTTAAAGTTCTGTAAAATACCGCAAAAGTGCACTACCCTCTATTAAACGCTCCCGTTTTTCACATGAACCTCTATTGTTCTTAAAATACTGAATTTCAGCCAAAATTAGTCAATGTTGCGCACGGTGAGAGTTTAACCCCCCCCCCCCAAAAATAAATAAATAAATAAATAAATAAAGTTAATCTGAAAGATTTGTTTTTTTTCGCCGTGCGGCTTTGCGCCCTGTGCACTCTATGGAATTAACACTGCAAACTACAGTAGAGCGCCGAAAATCCGGACGCCAAAAAACCGGACATTTTTTGGATTTCAGTTTTTTCTCTTCCCTCAAAAAAATAAATAAATAAATAAATAAAAAATAGATAAATAAATAAATAAACTACAGGATGCTCAAGCATTAGACTAGTTTGTTATCATAACAATAGCGTTAATATATATATATAGTATAGTATATATATATATCCAAAACCTCAGGGTAAAATCTGACTCGTGACCTAACTTTCCTTCTTTTCATTCCAAAGATTTAACTGTTATTTCTAAACAGAAACGCCAAAAGGGGGGTGGAGACACTTCCTGTTAGTGTAAAGCATTTAAGCTTTAATAATCGGTAGAGATATTATTTTTAATTTAATGTTATTCTTTCTAAGGAGGCAAAGAAATTAATTAAACTCTTTATAACATCATTCAGGTCTGCAGTAAAAACATACATTAGAGTAAATACCATTGGAAGCCTTGTTTAAAAAAACGCATAAATAAAAATATCAGTAAGCACCTGCAACGAAGACAAGAATGTAACAACTTGTTTGGAAAGCGAAAGCTCCAGTCACAGACAAACCGGCTCCAGTCACTCCGGTGAAGGGGAGGAACGTCTGCGCACCCACAATCAGTGTTTTAGTGCATGGGATGGTGATAAAAATTGCTGTTATATCTTTTTATCCTTTGATACTGGAAGATTTTTTTTAATTTTAAGTTGTGACTACGTTCACGTTATTGGGCAAGCAATATATACGCGGCAATTAGTAGGGCGCCTGTTTTTTTTTTTTTTTTCCCTTTTCTTTTCTTTTTTTTTTTTTTTTTTTAAGTGAATTCAATAGAACAATTTCTACAGTACAACCTACGGATCGCGGCTATTTCGAAAAACGTTATAAAAATACATAGTTCACGGCGAGACCCCGTAATCCATGACGTAGCCGCTACTTTTTTTTTTTTTTTTTTTTTTTTTTTTATGACCAATATTCCGGAAAATCCGAGAATCAGGAATCGCCGTAGTCCCGTCCATTCCGGATTTTCGGCTTTGTACTGTAATTGGTATGCTCAAGAAATGCTGAGTGCTTTTAAAATAGATCCCAATGTTATAAATATAAAAAATAATAAATAAATACCATCAAGGGTTGTTACACAACATTCAGTTTAAAACAACAATATGCTGAAGCAAGCTCATTACGTAATCAACAGCTGGCTATCCGCAGGGGGGGGGGGGAATGTTTACTTTTAACTGGAGCCTCTTCTCACACATGCGGATGCAAGAAGGTTTTTAGAAGTTATTTTTTGATTTCTATAAATTCACCTTTGTGAATATAAACATTGATATCTGATTATTTGAAAATAGAAATCGTAAGCTTCGTAAAATAGTGGCAAATACTTTAAAACATTCTATGGGAAGGGGGAGAAAAAAGGAGATTTTTTTACCGTTTATCCAATTTCTACCGAAATATATTCGATCAACTTAATAGCTTTTTTAATAAATTAGGTCTAATAAGTAATGCAACATACTTTTTATTTATTTTTTGTTAATTAAGAAATTATTTTAGAAAACATTGAATTTTATCTGGCATTGACTTCTGACCACGATCACCCCCCCCCCCCTCCACTCACACACACCAACGATCGCGGCTGCGGCGTTTATGCCGGGTGCGGCGTTTTTGACGATTTTCTAGCTAACTAAGCTCATTTTCGTGGGTGTGGCGTTTCTTCCATAAATTACGGTAATCATCGCAACGGGCACCGTTTTTTGTTTATGAAGGGGCACGATTTGCTATTTGGACATGAAACATTATGGACCAATTCGTTTTTCAACATGTACACATGCATTGGTTTTTTTTTTTTTAATTGATATTGTACCTTTTTGAGAAAGAAAAATGGAGGAAAATTTTTTTTGGTGCAAAATAAATCTGCTGTCTTAAAATGAAAACTTAAAGGAGAAATCAATACGCCTTTCATAACTTGTTGTTCGAAAAGTTTTTATGTATTCACACTGTTTACAAAAGTGATTCATATATTTTACCTTTTCGAGCTTAAAAAAACAAAAAAAAAAAAGCCCCCTCCTCTGAAATGGGTAACGATCCGCCACAGCTCTATGTATATGTATTTTCCCGATTTGAACTGGCACTATTTTTTTCGGGCCCACCATTGAAGCAGGTCACGAGCCGCCACTGGCTGTTATAGAAAGTGGACAGATTCTATTAACGGAAGGGAAGGATAGACTTGCAAAAACATTAAAACTATTAGAAGAAAATGAAAAAGCTCAAGAAGAAATTAATAAAAATAAAAAAAAGAATAAATAGAAAACTAGATAACTTATGATACTTAATTTGTAATCTCATTATTAATTTCTCATAATCTTAATTTTTAACTTCCCATAATTCTTAATTTCTCTCAACAGTCATTAAATATTTTTTGTTTACATTTGCGTTCAAGTATTATATATGAATATGTAAATATTAGATGAGGTTAAATTACTGATACAAAAGCATATGCTATTAAAAGTACACACATTTAATTATTCTAACCATCAAATTTATTTTATTTTCGATACTGCTTACCAATTACGTGTTGTTGTATAAGAGGTATAATATTTAGGTTTTCAAAAATCTCCATTTAGTACTACTTGGGATTTGTAATAGAACCAAAGAATGAGATAGAAGCTTTTGTTTTAAAATTTAGTTTTCATTTTATTTGTCCTCTCTTTTTCGAGAGGAAGATTCCCTAAATGATTCTGAAAAAGAAAAAAAAAGGGACAGGGATTGGCAACCTGTGGCTCGCAAGCCGCATACAAATCATACTCATGGTTCTTGAAAAAAATGACTTAACCACAGAAAGGTTGCTGACTCTTGATATGTATTGTTTTTACCAAGTTGCTGATAGCATAGCCTGTATACACCCTTTTTTTTTCCAGAGCTTTCCTAAAGTGCTTTGAAATAGTGTTTTGCTTTTAGCAAATGGTGTTTGCTCGCAAACTTTGCTTTTCTTGTATGCATTTATTGTGAACCTAAATCTTCAATTTTATGCTCCAAAATCATGTTAATTCTGATCTCGAATCTTAGTTTTCCTCTCGGAAACTATTTTTTTGTGCTCCCGAGGTGCTCCCAAATGGAATTTTTCTGCTCCCAAATAGAATTTTTCTGCTCCCAAATGGAATTTTTCAGCTCCCGAGGTGCTCCCAAATGAAATTTTTTCTGCTCCCGGGGTGCTCCCAAATCGAGTGTTGGAGTTAACATCACTGTCAGGGGGATACCCCCCTAATTTTTTAGTTTCATTAATGCCATATTAAAACGATATTGACTATGTCATTTTATCTCTCATCTTTCGTGTATTTCGCCTGGTAACCCTATTTTGAAATTTTTATGATTGAACCTATTTATAGAAAAAAACGTGATGCATATTCTACAGCTTACAAAATATTGTAACAATAGATTAAAGCTGTTGTGAACTAATAGTATCTAAATATACGTAAAATTATGCTGCATTTTTGGGATAATTTTCAATAAAGGGAGTGAGAGATAAAATTTCATAGTCATTAATATACTGAAACATTTTAAATTTTAGTTCTGATGTGTCTGAAATACTGAAATAAGCCTTCCCTAGTAGTGCAAGACTCCCCATGCCCACGTTTAAAGTTCTCGTGCAAGAGCCTAGTATTGATATGACTATATATCAAATTTACTATCATTAGGTAAATCATTGAAATCTTGGAAAAGAAATATGATAGTTCGAAATCTAGTTTAACAAAAGGAGAGAAGAAACCTCCCTCTTTGTGCATTTTCAAGCTTTTGTCTTTTCTTGATAAAAAGAAATGCATTGGTATTTTCAACAGTACAAAGTGCTCCTTATTACCAAATGACATCAATCACTATTTTAATTATTAAGAGTTTTGATAAATTTGATTTCTTTTGCAAATTATTTTAATTGTATTATTTAAATACAGGGATGTTAATTCTGCGCCGATTGCGCCGAAACACAAATTCTTGCGCCGAACTGCGCTTTTAGCCGATTTTTGTGCCGGTCTGCGCCGAATATGTCATTTTGACTCTTTCAGGGTGCGCCGAAACACAAATATTGCGCCGAACTGCACTTTTAGCCGATTTTTGCGCCGGTCTGCGCCGAATACGTCATTTAATAAACCAAATAATGAAAAGTTGCCATGGGTGGCAAGCTATCCTAGTTGTTCCATAGTTTTTATCAAAGAAAACATAATAAGAACTTTTTTCTTAGAGCTAATTATTAACTATACATATACACAAGTCGTCAAATAATGAAAAATCGCCATGGGTGGCAAATTCACAAGGTGTCCAATAGGTTTTACATAATTAAAAATACAGCTGAAACAGATGTTCTGATTTTATTACGCTTTAGCTCCTAATTAATATAACATTTGAATGGCAACATCAACCCATTTATGCCTAGTATCCCTTTTTTGGGACGGCATTTTCGCTATCAGTCCAAAATGTTATTTATTTTTCCTAGCCTTCATTCACGAGAATTGAACATAAATTCCACAAAATATTTAAACATGATGAAGTAGGATGTTGACATTTCAATTTTCATACATATTGATTTTAAAAGAAATCATCCTTGTTCAAGAAATTGATATCAGAAATTTATCTATTATTACTGCTATTAGCAAAAATCGAAGAAAGTCGCAAAAATGTCTGGGCACAAATGGGTTAAATATCATTGTGTTTTTGAGGAGTGCAAATAATTTTTCCAGCAATTGTATGCTCAGTCCGCACTCCAGGTGGAGTGTAGCTCAGGACCCGTACAACACGGATTCCTATAACAAAATATCTACTGTGCAGGGCCTCCGAGAGAAATTTTATAAGGTGGGATGGAAATGTTCCCCCCCCCCCCTCCCCGACTTGTTTTTGCCTCAAGAAATATATTTTAAATTCTGCCCAATTTTACTTTAAAAGTAGTTATTAAAAATAAAAGAGTTAATATTGTGCGGCGATTTTTATTCTTACCTAAATTATAATTTTAATAATAGTATTTGCAATCTGTAATAATGTATTATAAAAAATATAAAAATGAAGTATCATTACGGTATTTTTATAACCAGATTCCAAAATCTTCCTTTGCCGTACCACCCTAACATGCGTTGCAACACATGTTAGGGTGGTGTGTTGTCTAACATGTGTTGCAAATCACCATCACCAACAGTGTTATTTATCTGTAAATGCATCAGTTCATATTTTGCTATAGTTAAACACAGTTTCGAAAACTAATTTTTATATAGAATGCTAAAAAAAAAGAAAGAGTAAGGAAATCTTCATATTTAGCAATTTTTTATTCATGCTTGAAGGTTAAAAATATATATAAATGGTAGAATTAGCATATTTGGAAATTAGCATATTGGATTAGCATATTTAGTTAAATGGAGTAAACAAAGGCTATTTTGGTGTCAAGATGATTGGAAAAAGCGTGAAATGATCTTTTTAATAACTTTGTGAAACAGCAAACTGGGAAATTTATGAAAATTGTTTTTACAAAGAAAAGGAGATTATTCCCAGAACTTAGAGCCTGACTAAAGTCAAGAGCAAACTGGGCAGTTAGCCATTGAATAAGTGGCCCCGAAATTATAAAATGACACTGTTCCTACAGTAGAAATGTATGTGCATCACACATACGTACACACATATAATCAATATACTCAAAAAACTATTTATGTATTAAACTAAGTATGTGTGAATGCATATACTTCCACATAAGCAATGTCTGCTCCAGGCTTCACACTGGACATGAACTCTGCCAGACCTCCTTCTTTGTCTTCCACACTAGTCTTCTCCGAAGATTTTGATAGTAAAGTCTGGGTCATTTTAAATTCCGTTCCCAGGCCGATAATTCACAGGAAACAGTTAGTTTTAGCAACAGACAAAAGGGGAAAGAGGACTGTGCAGTGCACCTCTACCTCTCCAGTGCTGGGGTTCAGATGTTTTTTCCCTCCTTTGAAAAAAGGTGAAAGAGAAGTGATATGGGATATCCTATGGAACCCAGTAGAAAAGGACCTCTTTTTAATGATGTTTTAACTTTTGAAGATGTCAAGTAGTGATACTTTCATTCAACTAACATAATTTAATGAATCAAAATTTCTAGCTGTGTGTTAGATTAAATATAAGATTTTAAAAAATATAGTGAGCTATTTTCGATTTTGGGACCCCTCTGAAGTCGGGGCCCGGGTGCTTTGCATCTGCAGCACCCTGCTGTGGCTGGCCCTGACTATAAGACAGCTTCTAGAAATGTAAAAGATGATAATGTTTCAGCAAAATTTAAGATGTCTTAATATTTTGTAACTTTTGCAACTGTACAGCATTTAAACTTTTACTTCATTTTATCTGTTTTACTTCATTTTAAAATGCCACATAAGTGTTTAACAGGGTGTCGACAGATCAGGGAAATTATGGAAAAATCAGGGTACTTTATCGATCTGGAAAAATCATGGAAATATCAGGGAATTTTGTAAAAATATTTAAAAATCGGGGAACTTTCGTTTTTGCCTAGTGAACTAGATCATTTTTAGTTGTCAGTCAGCATCTGACTCGCGGCTCCGTTCCGGATCATACGATACTCAACTGATGCAAACATTTTAGGAATCTGAAAACCAGAATATAGATTAATAAAATAAGTTATTAGGTGGCCAGTTTATTTTGATCAGTCATCCTTACGCTTAAAATTGAACACTATCTTTAAAAAACGAGGAAACTTTCTGCTATATTGTCTTTTAGTGTTCAGCTAAACTTTATGTTTGGATTTATGAATTTGAATTACAATTTTATTAATATTAAGTATTTTTGTGGTTTTCTCATATTTATTTCCCTATATGAAGCATTCACCTGTTGGTGCATGATACACAATGGTGATTTACATGAAAGATTATGGTATGTATATAATTAGTTCTGGAAATTTGATAAAGATAGTCAGGGAAATCAGGGAACTTTTTTTCTCAATTTCTGTAGCCACCCTGTTTAAATTTTCTATGATAATAGTGATACATAGCAGAATTCTTACTGCATACATTATGTAAAGTTAACTATTTTTTTTTTTTTTTGTTGCATTTCAAGCTTCACATTAATTTTCATCATTAAGAAAATATTTTATAGAAAAATATTTAATTTCTTTTTAGAAAATTTGGGAAATTGAGCATGTGCCTCTGTGGGTTCGTCCATATCGCATTCTTGTGACCTCAGAAGATAGCGGCATGATTGAACCAATTCTCAACACAGTTTCTCTACATCAGGTGAAAAAGCATTGTAAAATGTCTCTGTTGGAGTATTTCCTACAAGAATTTGGTACTGCAACAAGTGAAGCATTCCTTACTGCACAGCGCAATTTTGTACAGAGTTGTGCAGCTTACTGTTTGGTTTCTTACCTTGTTCAGGTGAAGGACAGGTAAGAGTTATATTTTATTTTAACATTATACATGTAATTATAGAAATTTTATTATTCTGAGCCTCTTCCACATATGAATCAAATAAAACTATAAGACAGTTTCTAGAAATGTACAAGATAATAGGGTTTGGGCAAAATTTAAGATGTCTTAATATTTTGTAATTTTTGCTACTGTACAGCATCAAAACTTATCTTGCTTGCTTTTATTTACCTTTAAAACAATTTATAACAAAATTAATTTCTCTACATATACACAATTGAAAATTATTAAATCAAAAAGAGTATAAAAATGTTCTTCTTACTTTAATAAAGTATACTATCTTTAATATCAATCAATATGTTTGACTTATAAAATATTTTAAAATTTTGATATTTTTGTATTGCGAAAAACAGGATGTTTTTCTGAAATTCTCAAAACTTTTTTTGCTTTTTAGGGTAATTCCTTGAAATGTGTATGTATTTTTTTTTTTTTTTTATGTGTACCTTTTTTTTTATTTCTTTTCTTCTTTGCTTTCTAAAACTCTCAATTAATTTTTAGGCACAATGGCAATATACTTCTTGATAGTGAAGGTCACATTATACATATTGATTTTGGTTTCATATTATCTTCTTCACCAAAAAATTTAGGATTTGAAAATTCTCCATTCAAATTGACTCAAGAATTTGTTGATGTAAGTTTTGTAGTTTTATGGAATTACTTGTTACTGTGTATTTATGTATATCAGTTTTTTATAGGTGTAGATTTATTCATTTCCATGTAATTCTTAAGTGGATTTTTTTTTAATGTGATTTTATCCATATACCGTAAAAATCGGGAGAAGGGCCGCGGCTCATACGGAAAAAAAGTTAAACTTTTTCAGGGTGCGGCCCATCTATCGATGCAGGCCCATCTGATATTTTTTCCCCCTCAAACTGTACTGCTTATTTAATTATACATTAATTTACTGCTTATCAATTATATATTAATGTACTGCTTATTTAATTACAGTGCAGCACCGATAATCCCACATCGGCTGCAATGACGCGGTGCCGGATTACCGATTTTTCCGAATTACAGATGTGTTGAAAATTTCCATTAAAATCATCGTCGATCACGTGCTATTGACCAGTATATTATTTATCAATGAAAAGTAGTCTTAAAATATGCATACGATCGCTGTATAAACCGTCAAAAAAAAAAAAAAAAATAATACTAATAATACTAACCTACACTGGAACAAAAGTAATTTAGTGTTTAATTCAAACTAAAAACTATAAAGCAGAGAAGATCGTTGATTTTGGAACATTTTCATAAAATATAGCACAAATAGTAACTGAAATTTATTTAAATACTAATTTAAAATAAGTGTATTAAATTATTATTAGAATCTAATTAGCTTTTGTATTTACATTAAATACATCGGTTAATTCGACTTGTTTCATTTTTTTTTTCGGTATTTAATTGGTTAATTAACATATGCACATTCATCAGTTGACTCTCAGATATAAAATCGAATTTATTAAAATCTCTCCGTAGTTTGTACCCTAGAGTTTTATTTTGCAATCTGAATTATTCCCAATTTTACTCTCTTCACAGCTTCTTAATTACGTCGAAACATACCAATTCCCCCCTCCTTTCCCTCTTGCTGGCGAATTCCTTCCCGCGATAGTTATTGCATTTCGCACGGTGACAGGATGTCTAGAAACAAGGCAATGTGTCTGGAAGGAGCCGAAGCCACGTGTTTACGATGATGCGTAAACATGCTGTCTCGTTTTAAAAACTCATACATATTAATGTTCTATGAAAGCACTCGCATTATCTTTGAATTCTTCATTCAGCTACACTGGACCTTTGACTGCAATTAATTTAAATGTAATAAGCGAACCAAGCCGTATTTACTTTTGTTTTTATCTCGGTATTAGAAAATGCATTGATTCAAATATTTGCGGCAGTAATGGTGATCGGCAAAGACATGTTAGGGCTGAAATACGAAACAAAAAGAAAAATATTCGGTGAAAAACTATCTATTGAAGAAGAAAAAAATGAAGATAGCCATACATCAATTAAAATCAGCGTTCAAAGTTCCGGATTTTGAGATTCCGGATCCTTTGGGGAGGGGAAAAAAAAAAAAAAAAAAAACGAGACTAGTGCCAGATTATAGGTTCCCAGATTATGGATGCTGCATGTATATATTAATTTTCAATAAATTACGATAATCGGACTTACTGCGGGTATATTTTTACATTTTTACGAATGCGGCTCATACGTCGGTGCGGCCCTTCTGTGAGTATATTTTTACACTTGTTTACATTTTTACTGGTGCGGCCCTTACGCCGGTGCGGCCGTTTTCCCGGTTTTTACGGTAGTTTAATTTTATAGTATAGATGACAAAAACCTGAAAACGCATTACATGGATACAGTGGCAGATTCAGGAATACGTTAAGGGGGAGGGGGGCTACAGTGGAAAAAATATTTTAACCCTAAAATTTAGAATTACTTAACAAAATTAATTTATTATTTAACTTTATTAATTATCAGTTTTTAATTAATTTTAATTAATTTAAGTTTTTAAACTGTATACACTCAAAAGGTATTCAGGTGTAAGCCGAGTTTTCTTAGTTTTGTGAAAAACTAATTAGTTTTTTAAAAACTGCACACCTCAAAAGAAACATCAATCAGAACCAATTGTTATATATTGCATGATGCACTTTCATGAAAAATAATACTTCAATTATGAAACCAATCGTGAAAATTTCACTTACACTCGGATACCTTTTTATGAGAGTCTGGACCCCCTGAATACGACCTTGATAAGGGGATTTCTTGGCTCCTCCCCTCCTAGAAATTTAGTACATTGTGTTATGATGTAAACAAAACTGCACCACAAATTAAAATCAAAACTGAAATTGTTACAAGTGTGAACTCCCCCCCCCCCCCCTAAGTTTGACCTATTGTGTCACTTTTAAATAGAGTTTTAAAAAATTTAATGAAGTCTGAGATTTGAAAAAAATTTGGAATATCTTTTCAGAAGCTGCATTATGCACTTTTACGAACTGTGAACTTATAGTATTTTATGAAGCATTCAGAAAATTTTTTATATATGCATTATTTATAATATCTATCTATATTCATTTTGCTATGCAAATTTATTTGTAAGAAACATTTTTTAAAAAAGAGTTGCTTAAGGTGTTTAGGTTTATTGTTTATAAATGTGGGCGTTACTGTTTGTAAAGAAACACTGAATTTTTTTTTTTCAATTCTGTATGAGTTATTTTTATTCTTATTTCAAAAACTATTGATTTATGTATGAAACCCTAGTACTGATATGCATTAATAGCACATTGGTATAATATGTATACCACCTTGCTGTCGTAATGGTAATTACATAAAAATTAAAAACTTTTGTCTTTAATGGTATCCTTAAGTTAGTATATATAAATAATTTAGTACTAGTGAATGAAACAAAATTTTGATCATCAAACAGTTAATGTTAACACTCATGAGAAACAAATATTTATTCAAATTAAAATTAGTTCAGAATTATCCAAACCTAAGATATTAATTTCATAAACAAAACTTGACAGAACACCTAAATTTGCTCTTCTCTAACTTAAACTAGACATTTTCTGTACATTTGTATGAATTATTAATAAATGTTTTGTTCAGTCTAGTACTATAAAATAAGTCTCTACTAGGGATATAATGGATATCTGACAAGTATCCGGCCGATTTTTCAATATCCGAATCATAACTGTCGGATATCTGACTTCTCTGACAGATGTCCAGCTATATACTGCTAAAGTCTATCTACAATATGCATGGGACAGGATGAAAAATATTTAAACATTCTTGATAAAGTGATACATAAAACAGAGGGATATATTTTTTGACAGAAAGAACAGGAAATTTAACACTGGAAATGCATCATTCAAAATAAACACACAATTTCAACATTTGTTCAGTAGTTTTTGAGCACATTTATAACTAGCTAGGCTAATATTTAGAGTTGATTTCATTCTGCAAAGTGCTGCTCAGTGGACATTTTCTGAACACCCCAGAGCCCCCAGTTGTGTCCTCTATTAACTTTAGTCCTTATTTTATCCATCATTTAAAGAGTGCAAGGCTGATTCAATCTTTCCGAACCCAGGGATTGAGGCTCCAGACCTGTGGCTTGTCAGTACAATATCTTGGCTATTATACCACAAACATTACACGTAAACTCCAGAGCCACATTTTACGCAGGACAAAATTACCCTTTCTGCCAGAGTTTGAAAGGAAAACTTCACTAATCTGTGCACCAGATGTTTGTAAACCTAAAAGTATTTAATAATCATTCATTTTTAATGAAGTGGTGAAACTTAATTGAAACCAAGTTTTCTCTTCTTAATTTGCCTCTCTGTACATTTTGCATTTTTGGAATTAATTTCAGATAATAGAATACATAGAATATTTAAAAAAGGAAAAATCCTGCTTTGAAGTTATTTTTTGCTGGTATGAAAACAAAGCCTGTTGATTTGCCACGTCTTATAAATGTGTTGACCAAATCACATGGTCATTCCCAGCTGTACACCCTTCAAGGCCATCCCAAGGGGGGTGCGAATGTAGGCAATCACCTAAGGCTTGGGCCTTTTGTTTGTTTTTTTTTCCTTAATCAAATTAGAGTGAGAGTTCGAGAGTCCAGTTTTTGTGCAATTTTATTTGAACAAAACCATAGTTTTAAAGCAGTTTTCACCATGCTAGACAAGGGAATGCACCTACACCATTTACTAAACCTATCCTTGGCTCCACAAGCCATAGAAAGAAAATATGGCTGTATTTCATAAAAACATGTAAGTTAAATGTTTAAAATTTTTTGCTATGATTTTCTTTTTCTCATTCTCAGATCAATGTTTTCTGGATTTCATGCCCCATCAGTATGCAAATTGACAAAGGGGATAAAGATTATTGTGGATCGTCCTCCACTGGCATAGAATTAATGGGTCCAATTTAGGGACACATTATTTATCTTCTTAAATGCTGAACTACTGTGACTACACTTTTGTTCACAGAGAGGAATGCATTTAGTTTCAAACAACTAGGGATGGCTGGCTGCAAAATGAAAAAAGGACTGTTGTATAGAAACTGTAAATCTGTCTCATCTCATATCCATCCTGACACAACACTCATGAAATGATACTGCCAGGGGCACAGCATACAAGTGGATCCCCCCTCCTCCCCTTAAGTATTTATAGGCCTATAGTAAGAAAAAAAATGATTTTTCCCATTAAAAGAATTTGAATATTTGACACATATCTTGGCACCAAAAGTACCGAACAGATAAAAGAAAATAACATACACATAACTAGTAGCACACAAAAATTTTATTAATTTATAACTTTTTTACAATTATTCAGATTCTAACATAAACAAGTACTTATCAAACGCAGGAATGCTACATCACGTACTGTTCCTCTGTAATTTTAGAGACACAACCACAGAGCCTGATTAAGATAGTTTTGGACCCTGGGCAAGTGAAAGAAATTGGATCCCTCACAACCATTCCCCTTTCTGACAAATTTTGATTGTCATATTCTAAAAAGTTTTTAAATATATATTTAAAACTTTTCAGTTCAAAGAACGAACAGAATTTCTTCGATTTACCATATATTTTAAAAACTATTTCTTGAAATCTATATGTATTTTTATATCACTGTTTAATACAAAACTTAAAATTTTTGTGAGAATTTCTACTAGACAATTTAAAAGTAATCCATCTTTGTTTCATAAAATATTTTCTTATTATATATTTTCAAAGATGTTGTAAAAGTGTAATTATTTTATTTTCATTTTTCTAAACTTGAAAATAAGTTTTATATGTGTTATGCGTCATATATCAACATATCTTGTCTAATTGTAATATTCTTAATCTAAATTATTATAAGGCATACTTTAAGTGTTGTCAAAAAAAGAAAAAAAAAATTAAATACATTTATCTTAGTGTGTTTAAAGAAAGGAAAAAAAAGGACAAATGTTTGAAAGAAACAAAGTGACACTAAAAATAAGTGGAATATGAAGTCCACAAAAGCGTGTGAGAAAGGTCAGGGAAAATTGTTGCAGAAGCCAGGAAAACAGAAGCTTTAAAATCTGTAGAAACCCTGATATTTTTTACTGTCCCCCCCCCCCCCCCAAACAATTTGCAGCTTGTGATGCCATTGACAGCAGTTGCATTTACGACTCTGGCTCATTATTTATTGAATTCACCTTATAATTACATTCTCATCAACATAAGTAAGTGGGGGGGGGGGGGCTGTGTTTTACAGTGTTTAGGTTTCATTTACTATAATGATATTAACTTTTTTTTCTTTCTTCTTTTCTTAATAAGTTGAATTATGCTTTTTGTTTCAAGTTGGAAAATAGTTTATTTTTAAAAGTAGCAGTTATATAAATCACAGGCAGAATAATTAAAATACAAGTAAGAGTTCTTAATGTTTTTCCCCAACTATTGTATTTCATTTGAACAATGATATAAAATTAGCATTTTTCATGTGCTATCGGATTCTAATGCAGACCAGTTTGGCAAATGGTTGTGATATATCGTGAATAAAGCTAATATATCAGAAAAAGCACTCAAAATACTGGTGTTAAACGATAAATAAATATAAAACTTTGTGAAAAAACACACTGACACAAGATGTTACTTGTAAGTTGATACGTACATTTTGACCAAAAATTCTTTCGGCCTTCCTCAGTCAAAGCCCAGCAGTGCTAGTTGTAATTTACATTAGACATGATAGAAAAGAGGTCCTGCTATTTTGTTCGCCTGTGCCCTGCACACCTTCCAGGCTGGCCATGCACCCTTCTCTCAACTACAGGGTGACAAAATAAGAAGCCATATGGAGAGACAGAGGTCATACTGCTCAATGGATTTAACTTTACAGCTAAGAGGAAGCTTAAACTCAAATATGGAGCTGTCATAATGGTGTCATTCTATTAGAGAAGTTTTTGTTTTCTTTAATGTTCTTTATAAATATACATCTATTAATTTTTTTTTTTTTTTTTTTTGGCCAAATAGATACGCTTTTTTGTTTTTGGCGATTTTTATTTTTGGTCGCCAAATACTTATTGCATATTTATTTCCCATTTAGCATTTCCAATATCTTGAAAACAAAAATTTTTAACACAAAATACACAATAAAAAAAAAAGAGAGAGAGAGAGAGAGACAATGCTATTCTAAATCTAAAATGGTAATTGTCTAACAATTACCAATTCAAATCCTGGCGCTACATCTGCAAGACATCAATTTACGTTTTATAACAGCATGGCAATTAAAATACCTATGGGAGAAGACCAGTTAATTTATTCACCAAGCATCTACAAAGATTTTTTCCTGCTATATTCAATGCATTCTGCATTTTCTATAACATGAAAACATAAAATAGACAATTCGACACAAAATACACAAATAAAAATATTGCAAAACATACTCACATTTTCAGCTTTTTCTCGCAAGTTTTTACATACGTCAGTTCTTCACACGTACAATAAATATAAATCTGTACACTGTTTTAAAACTTATTTATTAATTTTCAAATCAATTATTACTTCGAATTCCAATGTTTCATGTACAGTTCATGAAGCAAAACATATGTACATGTCAGAAAAGTAAGAAATGTCCACCTAAATTGACGGAAGTATTATTTAGCCACTAAAACTCGAAGGCACTCAATTTTACTTTCCGAACCTGTACCATATAAAAAAGTATTGTAATCATGAAAAATTTCGGCTTCGAGATTTTGGTGTATTTACACATTTTGAGGTCTTCTAAATTCATTTATTCATCACCATCTCAGAATTTCATGATTTTTGTTTTCTTGTGTTGCCTTTCCCAAGGAAAGAACAAATCTGAAATATTTTTGATTTACCTCTTTTAGTTTTGGAGTTATGGGGTGTCAAAGTACCCCAGACGAGTGACGGAGAATTAATTTAGGGCCATTTTTGTCACTTTATTGTCTCAATGGCGACTGCCTCAGAGGTGCTTCAGAGAATTTTTTCATTTTATCCTATAATATACCTTGTATATTAACATCTCAAATTGAAAATTCATTCGAAAATTGTCAGAGCCCCAAATAAGGGCCTCCCAAAATACCCCCAATTTCATAAAAAATACAGTTTTAAGAATGCCGTTTCAGCCGTCCAGTCTGGCCCTGATAGGACTTGGGCTACAACAAATATTTCTTTTACATTATGGCCTATGGGAGGAAATTCTTGAAAATGCGCTAGCATTTAAACGGTACTTCCGATTGAGCTCAAATTGGGTATATATGTTATAAACCACCATCGTAAGACTGGTATTGATTTTGATGTCTATAGGACTTAGTTTTTCTGCAGGGCTATGACAAAGATGTCTTTTACATTATGGCATATGGGGAGAAATTCTTGAAAGTGGGCGGCTCCAGATTTTTTTTTTAAATCATGCTGCATTCATAAGATAAATAAGCATTCATTTTTTACAAGATCCTTCCTTCAATAACTCTTAACAGAACTTTATAGTATCTTCCTCATTCATTGACATTTCCCATAAATTCATATTTATCCAAAAGAAAATTAAACCAGCATTCACCAAAACTAAAATAAATATGGCAATGCATGTTAAGCCTCGTGGAAGAATACAAAACAGTCACAATCAATTTTTGTTTGTTATTGAAACACATGCTCAGGACCTAAGCACTATCAATCAAGGGTTACCAGAAAAAAAAAAGGTCTCCAAGCTTCGCCCTCCACTACCGGTGAAAAATTGCCAAATTTGGCTGGCCAACTAGCTTGTATGGTGGATAAAGCACCATACTACGGTTTCGGTTCGATCTCCGGCTGGCAGGGGCATAGCCAAGGGGGGGGGGGATATGAGGTCATCTACCCCCCCCCAATGAGAAATTTTTTGCCATACATAATGTATATTCTTCACTACATTATCGCACACATGTATACATATATATGAGTTGTAGTAGTCGTAACACCCCCCCTCCCCCCATGAAGAATTACTGGCTACGCCCCTGCCGGCTGGGCATGGATGTCATTGTGTCCATCCCTTCATAGGGGGTTAATGTTGGTTCACCTACTAGGTGCCCCCATAATAAAGTGACCAACAACTCTGGCCTTAGCTGTGGCCAATGCCTCCAAGGCATTGTTAAAGCCCACCATTTGAAAAAAAAAATTTTTTTTAATTGCACATTTAGATCTTCATTATTTAATTTCAGGTAATGGGTGGACCTGGCAATGATATGTTTGAGTATTTCAAAATACTGATGCTCCAAGGTTTGATTGCTGCAAGAAAACACCATGAGCGTATTATCACACTTGTTGAAATAATGCAGGCTTCATGCCAGCTCCCTTGTTTTAAAAATGGTGCAAGTGCTATCCGCTCTCTGCGAGATCGCTTTCATATGGGACTTACCGAGGAACAACTCCAGCTGTTGGTGGACACAATGGTTGAATCCAGCATGCACTCTATTACAACCAAGTTATATGATGGTTTTCAGTATCTCACCAATGGAATTCTTTAACCTCAGCCTTTTAACTAAAGTGCACTTTGATTTGTTTGATTATGCTGAAAAGCATATTCTGCAGAAATTGGAGTGCCATGTTCATCAACTGCGATACATTTTTTTTTCTCGTAACAAATTTATCTATCCCATAGTAATAACATTTACAAATATTCAAATTTCTGAGCTCTGTGTATATACTATATATATATATATCTAAGCTAATATGTTGTTGATTCTGAGCAAAGACGATATTTTTACAATATTTGAATAGTCCCTTTTGAATGTTAGATCTGCAATTATATTGTAATTATTCCAGTAGGTATAATTTAATCTCGCTACCATATTATTTCACACTGCTATTGTGAAAGACAAAGAAATATAGCTCATCAAAATATTGACTTCCACATTTAATTTTAATAATGGACATTTTAACTAGCTTTCCAGTTATTTATGGAATTGATATCTATGTATTAGTAAGATATCTAAGTAGATGTTGATTTATGTATTAATCATAATTTTTAATTGTTTTCTAACCTGACATGAATTATAATAATTGTTTTAAAAATTAACAGTTGATACACCAATTGTAGTTAAGTCTGTCTATAATCTTATACTTTTAACAGTCTCATGAATTTTTAACGATATTTCATTAATAGTAATTCATAAATATTTCATTAATTTATTCTAATTGAGAAACTTTACGTGTTTTTAAGTAATGTGGTTTTATTCAATCAATCAGACTTATAAAAGTTTGCATATATGCTGTATCATTAAAGAACTCAGAAAAAAAGGATAAACTTTAATTTTTCCTTATATTGTGCCTTTCTCTAACAATGACTTTCTATGACAGTATATTTTCCCGAAATATTTAGTTTCACTTAATTTAAAAATTATGTGATATGCTTGATTATTTTATAGAGCTTGCTGTTTAAAAGCATTTTTTTTACTGTTTCTGTAATTTTTGTATTTATGTTATGCATCTTATGAATTTTTGTGTCTTAAATGCTGATCCACGTTTGTATTGTAGTGATTAAAAATGTTTATCTTGATCTCAGTATATAGTATGTTAGATATCTCATTATATCATTCACTATCATTTAGCATCTCAGTATATCATTTTATCGTGTTGCTTTTATTAATTTAAACTTTTCTAAACCTTTTGTACACTTAGTTGTAGTTGATTTAGTAATGTCACTTTGCTACCTTTTTGAATTTTTGTAAGTAGCACGAGGGGAGGAAAAGCTAATATAAATTAACTCCTTTTTCAGAAGTACTTAGCTTTAAAATAAAATGTTAATGCTGTTTTTAAAAAATTTCAGATTTCATGCACTTTGATTTTTGTTGAAAAATGGTTCCTTCTGTTTTGATTTACTTAGATGTAAACATTTCAGTGATGAAATTCTTCAATCAGAACAGTTTAAAATTATAACTGTGCATTCACATATGAAATATTTTTTAATGATAATTACTTCCAGTAAAGTTTTCAGTTTTAATAATTAACAATTCCGTATAAAGCCAGTTTAAAATATTTGCTATCATGAAGCCTGGCTGCATTTATTGTATACATGTGATTGTATTTAGTTTAACATGTAAATTGTCTTTTCTATATAGCTTAATGAGTAAAAAAATTTAAAGATATATTAATTTTTCATAAACTTTGCTTTTGGGTCACTGTAGTGAGTAACTAAACAAAGGAAAGAAATGATAAGTTTTGTAAATTGTTTTCTTTTTTTCTGATTCGTTGTCGTACCGTGTCAGATTCTCTTGTATGCTAATGATTGGTTTTATTTTCCTAGTAATATTACATTTATAGTTAAAAATAGTTAATTATATTGTACTTCATTCAGTTGTAGAATGGAATTGTTTAAAAAAAAAAATATTTCATGCATGCTAGATACAGATATTAGATTGCTTCTGATGTCTTTTACAGTATCAAAGCAATAATTTTACATCTGCTATTCAAAACTACTCAAGGTATGCATACTAATATATGTCTCAAACATATATTAGTATGCAATTTTTGTAATAATAAATATTACTTAAACAAAATTCACATCAGATTGCCTTTTAGATAGGTACCTAAATGGTATCAAGGCTCTCAAAAATCCAGTCAAAAGAATTACCAATTGAATTAGATCTTGATTCATAGCTCATACCATAGGCGGCTTGTCTGGCAAGGCAAATGCCCCCTCACTCCCAAAAGTAAAGGGCCCTTGCCCCCTGCCCACACACACACATTTTTAAGTTCAAAAGTAACAATCCAAGAAAAGGAAGAAAAAAAAAAGATGGAGGGAAACACAATACACAAACCAAGAGAAAAGGAGTAAAAGCTAGCAAGAGTTTGTCTCTGAAGGTGATTTAATCAATAATGATGTTGATTTTACAAAATTATGCCGAATTTTACTGGAAAATATCAGCTCACCCACCTACCCTCGCATCTCTTTTGACCCCCCACTTTTTTGGCGCACCTATGGCTCACATATTATTCAATTTATGATTTGTCTATATTCGGTATATTATAGCAATGGTGTAGGAATGAAGAGTTCTTTTATGACTGCAGGGGGCATTGAAAAAGCAAAAGCAAAGATGGGCAAAATTAGTTAACTCATATAAAATGGTACTTATCAGAAAGATTGTCATTTCTGGTGGTACAAGGTGTGTGGACCTTTTGTCCTGTCCAAAATGATTATCTTGTTGATAAGTACCATTTTATTATACAAAGTTTTTATTTATTTTACATTCTAAGACTAGTTTTTCAAGTGTTTTTGTTGGGTGTTAAGACAAACATAATGGAAATCAACAAGCAGAGCCTGCAGTGGTATGGCCATATACAGATAGATGTGGGTTAGAATACCACAGCTTGTAATAAACTGGAGACCAGAAGGGAAAAAATGTAGAAAACATAGAAAAGGTGGAAAGACATAACATTGCATGGAATAGATGAGGAAGATGCTCAAGATATGGAAGATGGAAACAAAAGCGTGATATGAAAAGTTCTAACAATAAGCTACAACATCAATTTTGATGTTCTGAATGTAATTTCCAGGTGACAATCTCATTACTAATTCTATTGCGACCGTGTGAATGTTTTTGAGATAACAATATCTACAACAAGCAGTAGCAACTGAGTGTTTGTCTGTCCATAGCTATTAATGCTTAAATAAATCGGAAAATTATTTACATTTTTTTTTTTTTTAAGTTGAATCTTAGAAATGTATCTTCTAGTCATTTTATTGCATTTTAAAAAACTTGCAAAAATATTTATTTATGATTAATTCAGCATTTAAATTTTGCTAAACATCTAAACATCATTTAATATTTCATGCAGAATGACATATTTTTTAAGTATCATGGAGAACGACAGTTCTACGAGTGATGCAGCCAGCCCCAACCAAAAAACATTGTGGCACTATATTTACAGTTAATTTTCCCTATTTCGATTTTGTTTCTTCTGAATCTCGGAATCTGCTCTAACGAATTTTTTACAATTAATATATGATTTTAATCGGTGCCAAATTCTATGAGTGACATTGCTGGTTAAGCTAGGAAAACTCGTTTTTTTTAAAAATTTAATCCAGTTCAAAGAAGGGACTATTTAACTCGCGCAATAAAATACGGAAAATGATCTTCTTTGAGAGGCGGTAAACAAAGCAGGGAGTATGAATACAGTGCTGTTGCAGACGCGAAAGTGAGTGAGCCTCAGAAAATATTTTTTAAGGATAAATTGGCTCTTAATTTTTATTTTTGGTTCAAATAATCATCAATTTTCATCACAATATTCCAAATTGTTATAAATATGCCCTGGACAAAATTAATGCTTCACCTAAAAAATCTAAAAGGAAATGACTCTGCACTCAGTCTCAATCAATGATTTCATAATTTGTTTCATACACACATAATAATTCTGTCATTCTTTTGAATGTGTTATCCCTTATGTTTTAATTAGTCACTCTTTTAATAATACATCTATTTCCTTTCGCTTTTGGCTCTCAGCTATCCGAGATGTTGCGTAGATCTGTGACAAGATTTGTACAAGTTAACTTATAACATAAACCAGTTTGTTCCTAGGTAGCTAGTACATTTTGCATCTGCTTTCTGTCCAGATGTCTTGAGTTCTATCCCCGCTGTCGCACTTTTGCGAGATGGGCTTTGTGTTACTGTCGTTTTTGTTTTATTTCATTTTTAAAAATAATAACAAATTATTTTATACTTTACTTATTTTTTCTGTAATTTATTTTGCTATAATTAATAATTGAAAATAGTTAAGACTTTGTATTAAAAAATTTTAAGTATTTCGTTTCATATATCTCTAGTATTTTGATAGCTATTTCTAATTAAAATTAAGTCTTTATTTTTCTAATATTATTAACTCTATTTGGAAGATTCAATATGTAAGTAATATTTCAGTGAAATTTTTTTCTCTTCCTAAATCTCGCATAATTAATTAATGATTATTATTATTTAGTATTCAAAGGGAAATAAACAGTAGTTTTACATAATAACTAGTTTTAATAATAATTCTTTTACTTTTCATGTATAAATAAACTTTATTGAATTATAATTTTAAGACCAATATTTTTTCCAAATCTTAGGTCTATCTCACTTTTATTTTGTATTCCTTTAAATACCAGATTTAAAATTTTGTTCAATACTTTTCAGATAGAAATTTGATTAATTAATCTAAATTTATACATGCACTATCTTTTGTATTAGACATTTAAAGGCCAGAGATGGCACCTAAAACAAGATGTTGTGCTCACCCAAGCCGAGTTGATAAGATACTGAAGATGGTAGATAACTGAAGTATAAAGGTCCAGGTTTCTGGTCTACCAGATGGCTGATAATCTAAAAATTCGGAGTTCTGGATGGTTTTTCTCACAATGTAACGTAAATACGCTTCAGAAGCACTAAGAAAGTTATCCCTGCAAGACCCCCCCCTACATAGGCCATCCGAAATAGTCGTCATGTAGGTTTACCATAACACAATACAATACCTTTTCAGAAATAGTAATATACTTTTAGTGTATGTTAGAAAAAACTGAAATTAAATTAATAACATAATGTATTTCTTAAATTTATAAAATGCACCAAAAGCAGATATCAATATTCTATTAATTACTTACTTGGTGAAAGACAGCATGCAGTACGTAAATTTATCGAAAATGTGGCTGCCTTTTAAATCTATCAAAACACCTCAATTAACTTAGTATTTTAAAAACTCTAATTTATGGGAATCATTGACACCCAGTTTTTAATCATTCTAAAATAAGTATATGTGCTAAATAAGACAGTACCTTAAATAAATACAGTAGAATTTTTCAAATTCAAAATCGACGGGACTTTACCAATTCTGCATAACACAGAATTCCAAATTATAAAAATCCTGTAGTATTTTTTTTTTAAATGTTATAATCAGGTAAAGTTTAAAAAAAAAAAAAACTTTTTTTTTTTTTAATAGAAAAATGATAAAAAATAAAATAAAATAAAATACATTTACTGAGAAATTGCTCATTAGGAAAATGCTATTCTTTTAAACACTTTTTAATCTAAAACATTTTTGTTCGAATACTGATTTATTGTTATTTTAAGGTCTAATTTTGTCTTGATAATTCAAATTCCGTAAATTAGCAGTCCAAATTTTAGAAATTCTTCTGTATTTAAAAATAACAAAAGGGGATATATTTAAAAGAAAGAAGGGAAACAAATAAAAGTTTAAACACGCATGCACGAAATCGCTAATAGCTATTGGAGGATGCGTACTATACTAAAAGAGATAACAAAGCTAGTGGAAACTGAATTCTGCTTTAGTGTTACGGCATTTGAGTCAGTAAAGACATTAGGGACAGTAAAGACACAAGTGGAAATGGAACTTTATATGCCCAGCTTATATCAGCACGGCGAGTCTCTTTTCCACCTACAGCATGCGCATTGCCGATCTCGCGGACATACGAAATTCTTCTGACACTGGTCTTTTTTTTTTTTTTTTTTTCCCCGAGAGAGGGTGAACCTTTACTAAATTAGTTTATTTTGGCTTCTACTCAAGGGATGTGAAGTAAGTTTCGATTTTTAGACCGACAGCCTTAAGGAAATTTTATTTTAAACTTCTTTTACTTTCAGGGGGGTTCGAGAGTAATTCTATTTTAATTCATATTACAAAACTTTTTTTTTTAAATAAATAATTTTTTGCACAAATTCTTAAACTGGTAGTTTATTTTGTTTAGAGAACGTTTAGATGAATTTATCAACTGATAAAAAAAACAAACATAGTATGAAGTTAGTTTTGTAAAAAGCGACATGAACCGATTATAAACAATTTTTTTGGGGGTAATTTTCTATTTTATTAATGTTTATATTCATTAATTAATTTACTTAACAATTTTCAGATGTATCATTAACTTAGTTTAAAACTTATAGTGTATCATAATATAGTTAAAAATTTAACTTACAAATAGCTTTAAACTGAAAGCAAACATTGCATTAATAGATTATATTGCATTAAAACAATAGAACGAGTAACTAGATTATCATTAATTAAGAATGAGATTATCAAATTAATGAATCACAATGCATTAAAACAAAAGAACCAATAGTCATATATGGTTGTTGTTGATCTGGAATTACGGCCGATTAGCTACACGTAGCTCTAAGCCGAGAGGTGGGGTGTCCTCCATGGGGGTCTTTCTAAGGGTTCCTAACCCGTATTTACGCTAAGTTTCAGAGGAAACCACTGAAAACTCTGAATGATTAGGTCAGCAGACACAATCTGGTTTCGAACCAGGCACCTTCCGTCTCCCAGTTCAGAGCACTATGCGCTCCGCCACTGATGGGGCCTAATATTTATATAATAATTATAGTAAAAAATTAACTTCCATTTAGCATTAAACTGAATGCACATTAGTGAAATAAAATCAAAGATGGCAGCAGGGATACTAATCAGTACTCGACCCAAATTATAAAATGAAAATTACTGAAAAAATTATTGATTATAATCAGTATTATGCCTCTTATAAAATTCTAACAAAAACATGTCAATTTTCTGTTACATGTTACAAAAGAACTTGTTGCGACTTTTTTAATCAAATACTCTTATACTGCATGAAAACAGATTTGTATATTTATTTACATAACTTAGTGTCAAGCAAACTTTTGAAATTCACCCGTGAAACTAATTTATTATCTTCTGACCATACCCCTAAAAAGTAATGATATCCCCATGCAAAAACCCTTAATGGGTTAAAAATTTGTGACACAGCATTTTACTTTATAGCTATATGAATTTTAAATATGGGTCTTTAATGATATCAAATTTTGAGTGATGCCCTGCTGGGATTTTTAAAGATTTGCTTTTAAATTGCATTACAGTTTCTTTCGTTTTATTTTCTAAAGAAGACTTACGCATTTAAGCAATGCTTTTAATTATGAAATACACTGTCAAATATATCGCACTTTCACTGAGTCTATATAATGTATTCAAATGAATTTATTTCAATAAATTTATCTTTTGCGTCACACTATCCAAAAGAGCAAGCAAAATTTTCATATACATTTCACTTAGTTTGGTTACTATGACACTAACTAAATACTTACGTAAATTTTGGTTATATTTAAGAGGAAATAGTTCTGGTTTGTATTTTCCTTATTACTAAAATTCGTGATGTGTTTACAAGTAAATTTATTCTATCCAATTCCTGTGGATAGTGGTTCAAACTGCTATCTCTCTGTATTTTTTAAAACAATTTATTACTAACTGTGTTATCCAGGTGCATTAGGTGTTTAAGCATAACTTGTTTCCCCCCCCCCCCCCCCCATAAAAAAAGTCTGCTGATGTTTGCTAATCTAGTACTATGTCTTATTTTACAGCCATTAAGGCATTAAGTAAACATTATAAATGTTAGTCTGCATATATGAGCAATTTTTCAAATACTGAATGTAGTGTAGCTCAAGATTCACAAAATTGTCCGTTCTGCCATCCATTTAAAAATACTTTGCGTTGGCTTTATTTGAATTTTTATATTTTTCTTAAAGCCAACTCAAAGCATTTTTTATAAGAACTGACAAAGATCTGCTTAAGCAACTGGAAAAGGCAAGGATTTATATAGCCAGATTTACTTTTAAATTCAATACCCAGGGAAGTTAATAGGTGTAACAAAAAGAAGAATTAAAGAGTATGTACAAGATATAAACTAATATTAATAAGAAAGTAACAACTTTTACTTTTTATGAAAATTAGTTTTTATGCTCAACAAATATTTTGCACTGTTGTATTTTTAGTTTAATTTGCTCTATATTCTATTTAAATATTCTATTTTTAAGATCCCATTGAAATATAAATCTACTGTTACAACATACTAATTCTATCTCATTTCTATTTGAAATAATTATTTCACATTATTTATAATTTCTAATAGATAAAATATGTATTGCCTGTTGATTATTCTAAAATGCTAAATTTTTCAATATAATGAAAAAATAGCAATTTCTTTTAAGCCTTTAATCAATCAATGAAATTGTTAGCATTTGAGAGTTAGTCAACATGTAAGTTTGCTTTTATTTTTAACTTAAGGTTGATAAGCAAACTGTACAACTTGGAAGTGATTTAGGAAAATAATTTAATTGTGCTTATTTGAGTTTCATTATTAATTATGAAACTGCATTATTTATATTATGCTTATTTCTAAGCTCTACTTTAAATTAAATTTTTTATGTTACTGCTGCAGTCAGCTAAAATAATATTTGTTTTACAAAATTAAAATGTTTCTTGTCTGTGATCTAAACAGAGTATGCACTGTCATGTTTGATGCTACCTTTTATTATAAATTCAATTTACTGAATAACAATGTAATGCATGAAATTTTTTGAAAATACATACCCATATAAAAAACACTAAAAAAAAAAAAATGCTGTGTTGCATAATAATAGATCATGTGAGAGACATTACTTGAATGGGTGCAGAGTTAAAGTCAAACTGTGTACTGAAGCAATACTTTGGTGTAATAGGTTATCAATATAAATTTGTAATTAAGAAAATCATTATAAAATAAATATTTCGTTATGTGACGCGGAAAATTTCACTTTACTCTTGCATATTCATTATCCTCCTTTCTCCTCTCCAAAAATATGCTGTATACAATTATAATTACTGTCTCATTTCTAAAAATTTGGTCTATTTTGTATTACTTATAACTAAATGAAAATTAAATGATTTTAAATCTTTTATTTTATCAACTTTTCTTTAATTAATTGGTAATTGTTAAAATTTATGTGTATTGCTTTCATTAAAAATCAGTTGAAAATTACATTTGTTCATGCTTAAAATTCTGTATTTGTTTAAACAAGTCTGTAACATTTTTGAATCATTTATTTGACAACTCCCCCCCCCCCTCCCTCCTTTAAAGAGATGTGTATACAAATTTATTTTAAGTGTTATGTTTTTTTGGAGTTTTAGCTTTAAAATTTTTATCATTCATATTATTGCTTTGACTTGTTTTTGGTCTGAAAAGTATTACACAAAACTTTGTTGTGCACATTATATATTTAAATTCTACTTAAAATACGGTAAATACTTATTCTTTGTTACCATGAAAAAGTAATTTATAATTCTATAATTTCTGTCTTTAATCACTTTTCTTTTATAGTAATTACCTGTGATGGGCAATTTTAAAGTAATTTGTAATAGTTATATGTGCAAATTTTTTCCTGTTTCTTCCCCCCCCTTTTTTTTTAAGTTTAGGTATATATACATATATATCGTTTTTTTTTTTTTTTTTTTTTTCTAAATTCATACATATTTTTAGTATACTTAAGTTTGGTTCAAGTATTAGTACTTTAGAAGTAGTTAAATATTGAATTGTTATGGACTGTTATTAGTAATCAAAAGCCTTTTAACTTGAAAATGGTTAATTGTTCCTTCAGAGTATATATACTTCAGTAGTATCTTATCTGTGAATTTCAAGTATCTGAATATTTTTTTCCTTTATTTCATACAGTACCTTTGTAGAGAAACTTTAAATATTTTATAAGTACGTCTATCTGTATTTAATGGCATGGATCCTGAAGCAGAGTTTCTGTATCAATCTGCAGCAGAAAGATTGCAAAACAAAATTTATCTGTGACCTTATTGTAAATTTGATAAAATTATTCTGCAAATTATCAAAAAAAAAAAAAAAAAAAAAAAGAAAGAAAGAAAAGAAACGAAAAAAATCAGCACCCACTGCTGTGTGTGGTATCTGCTACTAGACATGAAATAGCATTAGTGTTTTTGTTTAATGGGAAATAAAACATCATTAATCTACTTAAGAGTGCTAGCATATTTACATGAGTTAAAGTATTACATGAGTAATACTCATTATTTTGTTAATAAGCACCATTACTGAGTATAGTACAGTAAAACCTGGTAAGTTGACCTAAATGACAGATAATGGAATGGCTTATTTACTCTAACGTTGAAAGAGCCCTGTATAAGTTGACCACCTGTCTAACTTGTATGTTCACCAAGTAATTAGGTAGAATTTGTCCCAAAGCATAGTTTGAAACCTTCGTAAGTTGGCCACTTCCAGAATTTTTTCTATGTCTTTCTTCTAACAACTTTTATATTTTTTTCTATTTATTGCTTCCTATCCACACTGAATACACAGTACAGTATGTACTGCCATATTGTTTTGTCAATCAATACTGTCCATTGATTGTCAATATTGTCATTGATTGCCAATACTGTCCATGACAAAGGAAGAAGCCCCTTTAGCTGACCCTTTCAACATGCTGCCAATACAGTGGTGGCCTTCTATTTGAAGAGGCCCGGCTGCAGACATTTTTGGGGTCCCCCAAAATCACAAAAATTCATGAATGTATTAATACAGTAATAAATTGAGTTTCATAATTAAATTAACTTGTTTCTGTTCAACTTACTACTGTATGTTGTATACATAGTAACTACTATATGTAGTGTGACAATATCCAATAATTAATGCATAATACAGTAATATGTATGTATAATTAATGTTTAACCCTAATAAGCAATATTATTCCTATTTTGTATCATTTTGATTTCATATTTTATAAAATTTTGTAGTATACTACTTATATTACATGTGCTATGTAATATATAAGTACATAGATGATAAAGTACGAAAATTAAAAAGTAAGTAATGCACCCTTGATAAGTTGATCCCAAAAGCATGGAACCACTGGGTGGTCAACTTAGCATCTTTCACTGTACTAAAATAAATAACTTCGTCCTAAAAAGAAAACATAATAAAAGTAATCTATTTATGTATTTTTCACCTTAAAAATAATGATAAAAAATGTAATATATTAGCATTTGCCCTAAACATATTAAAGTGGGGAAAAAATTATGAATTTTTATGAAATTATAAAATTTGTGTTTTTTTTTTAGAAAATACTCTAATGTCTCAGAAATTGCATGATGCAAATTTATAATGGCTAGAAGTAAAATATAAATAAATAAATACTAATGATCATAAATTATTTTTGAAACTAATTAAAAAAAAACATTAAAATGCTTAAAAGAATTACGGTATTTACTTTGATATTTCTTTATAGGATAAGAACAAATATAAATGGTCTTGAATTTTTTTTTCTCTCTCTTTTACTATGTACTTTTAAGCTTTTGTAAAATTGAAAGCAACAGATTCTAAAACGTGCAGATAGATTCAAGTAGTGAGTTAAAAAAATTATTTTGAGCTTAAATAATAAATTTCTAAGCTTCCTTTAAACTGCATGATTACATTGGAAAGAAAAAGCAGCCACTTTTGTAATGACTGACTGCAAAGCATTTTATATGAATTAGCAATCACAGACATATAACTACATTGGGTGAAAGTTGTGATTTATGTTTAGATGTTTCTTTCTTTATTGTTCACTGAGTACCAATCATTTCCAGATTCTATTAAATACAGTCCAGCCTTGTTCATGCAAAACCTCTTTATATGAAATACCAGTTTGGCATGACCAAGCAGTAAAATGTGCTTAGTCTAGCCAAATCACGATAGAACAATGGTTAGTTTATGTATTTAATGAACATTTGGTGATTTAAATCAGTTAAAAAACTCATTTGTATAAAAAAATTTATGATTTTTTTACTATTTATAGACTATTTAAATTATTTGTAATGGACAAGAATACTGCCTATAATGATAAGCCTGTTTGCAGTGATATTTATTCACTTTTTATACACACCTGTCTATAATAATAATTTTGACTCTTAAAAAAAATATATGAACAAAATGATAGGATTAAAAGAAAAAAAAAAATGGACAATAGAAACTGTGGAAAAGGTGCTATTGGTAGAATAAAAATCACATGAAAAATTTGAATTGTGTATAAAAATTTCTCAATTTGCCACACATGCATTGAAATGTTAATCAAATGCTGTTTTTAATGTTACTTACAAATTCTGAAAAAAAAAATCTTTTTATCAATTTTCAGTGATGGGAAAGCCAAAAAACGTTCTACTGGTAGTACTAATTTCACATTTAAAAAATTGAAGTATGAAGGGTAATTTTTTTCATTTGCTCTAAAAAGCAGGAAAATGCTTCAACAGTAATGAACAGCTTCAAAGAGGTTCCGAAATTCTGAAATAACTGGACCATCCAGAAAGTGAAACAATGATCAATTAAAGATTATTTTTACATGAACTAGATACAAAGAAAAACATTTTAACACGAAACTGATGGGACCAAAATATTTTTTCATGTTAGATTCATAAAAAAAACAACAAAATTCACCAATATTTTCATTGTTGTTGCATTTTATTTTGACTTCTTGTTAAACTACAAGTAGGTTACATCCATTGCGATTAAAAGCAAGTTAAAAGAATTTTTTTTTTCTTTGGAGAGTGTGTGTGTGTGTGTGTAGGAGGGATATCAGTTATCTCTTTTTAAATGGAAATCCGGGGAGAGAGACCTGATCTAATGCCGGCCCAAGGGACGTGCAAATGTAGGCAATCGTCTAAGGCCCCGTGCCTGGGGCTTTTTGTTATCACATTAGACTGAAGACAGAGTTTGGTAGATAATTGCGATATAGCCCAAAATAAAGCTAATATATACTACCAGTGCTAGTAAACTTCCAGAAGACATGATAGAAAAGAGGCTCCGCTGTCTTTCGATTTGCCTGGGGCCCTGCACACCCCTCGGGCTGGCCCTTCCTGATGGATGATACTTCTAAGATGACTACTGTGGGAGAAAAATAAAAAATGGGATGTGAAGGAAGAGGAACCAATTGTCAGAAGTTAAACAATTCAACAAATACATTCTAGTGTATTGTAACATAATAATATTAAATTTCTAACTGTAACAGTTAATTCTAGTAATGTCATATTGCCTCCATATCATTAAATTGCATATTTACAAGTAACCATTATTTCCCTTGCATTATTGTGTAAAAGAAAATAAATCTGCAATGTGTAATTGAAGTGGTTAAAATAATTTATCCCCTTAAAAATATTTTCGCATTTCTGTTTTATATGTTGCAAAGCTATCCTTGGTTCCACAGTAATCAAGATTCTGCTGTGCTTCTTCACTCTTTCTTTCACATGTTAAATAGGGATGTAATGAATGCTCAGCCTATTTGGGCTCATTTGCCAAACAGTGAACAGATATTCCATGTACTTTTTGTTTAGTAAAAGAAAAGTTTTATTTTAAAAAGAATGATGCTGTATTTATTTGAGTATGTTAATTATTTAAGAAATCTTTCAACATATTCAGTTTTAAGTTGTATTATACATGATCATTAGCAAAGTAAATGGTTTACCTAAACTAAAATACTTTTTTTACTATACCGGGGGATTCAAAATAGATGTTAAGGTGATTATTTTTTAAACCGTAAGTGATCAAAATATACTTCCAATTAGAAAAGTTCGTCAAATTAAGAGTAGCTTTCAGATATGGCATTTTTTTAAACTAGGGGTTGTATACATATTAAAATATGAAATTTCATTTTTATATGGACCCTCCTTTATTACCCTTTATATTTAGAAGAATGTTGCTCTTTGCCTAAGGGTTCGGAGTTTTCCCGTGGTTTTCTCCGAAACTTAGCGTAAAAACGGGTTAGGACCCTTTATAAAGACCCCCACGGAGGGCACCCCACCCATCGGCCTAGAGCCCACGCATAGCTAATCAGCGGTAATCCCACAAACAAAACCAAACCTTTGCCTAAGAAAATTAATAAAACAAATCCCATGTCTCTAAGTGAAATAGTTAGCAAAAAATTTATTTTTAAAATGATGACTTACACCTCTTTACCTGCTGTTTTGGCATTGGTTTTCAAGTGAAAAAATCTTTACTTTGGGGGACCAACTATGAGTTGAAAAAAGTTAAATAACGATTCCATTGTTGAGAATGCAAATAAACACATTCAATTGCATAAAATGAATTTATTCAGGGGCAGATTTACCTGAATAAATTGGTACTGCGTTATGAAGTTAGCGATAATTTAGTATTTTTGAGGGGTCATCCAGTAATTACATAACACTTCTAGAGAAGGCATTTTAAAGTGTAAAAGTGAATGACAAATAATGGTGCCAGGTTATTATGGTGTTGTAACTTTCACTAGAAACTGCCAAACATACTTTACAGAAAAATTCTAGCTAAATTAGGATTTGAGGAGCCAACTGTGTCTATCAAGTGACTATTAACATAAATTAACATCAGTTGAAAAGTAATTACATTTTTCTCACTTTGGAGACATCCCCTTATTGCTTGGCAAAAAATGCCAAAATTTTCAAGTTGATATATCTCGGCAACTATAAGGGATGTAACGGATATTGATTTTGCCGCATAGGGATATCCGACATTAAACATGTATTTAGTTATTAAGTGTGCTTTATTTTTTAAATAAATTGCAAATCTGTTTCACACATCATCAATGAATTTTTTAATAATTGACTTATAATTTAATAAACTAAATATCTTTACATATATGTACATAAAAAATGTTACTTAAAATGTAAACAGTTGAAATATTCTTTTTATGTGCATGCTACTGGCAGAAGCAAATAAATTTTAACCATGACACATTTATTAATATACCTATAATTGTAGATTATTTTCACAAAGAAATGCATAAATCAAAAATATTTTTTTTTTAAACTACAAGTTAAAAAATAAAAATATCTTTTTAATTGTTTAGCATCCAAAATATATGAGCATTCTTTCACAGTACAAAAATTTATATGGCACCGTAAGGGAGAAAAGGGGAAGGGGAGAATTCATTTTAAAATATCATTTCAAACATTAGTTTCCAAATTTTAGGAAAAATTCACTTTTTATGCTCTTGATTTTGACATGTGACACACACACACACACACAAAATTAGAATACTTTATGTATGGAGTGATAATCATACACTGCAGTAGTAACTAGAATGATAATCATACACAATACTGTATTAGTAAGTAAAACAACTAATTTAAACTAGTAAAATAACCATGCTACAACATGGCTGTCTGTACAAGCAGCCATGTTATAATTTTTATAAATAAATATTTCACAAATGCATTTTAAATGCACATTTTTTTAAGTAGGCTTAACTTTAAAAATCAATTTGAAACTTATAGAAAATTATAATTAAATTTAAATAACTAATTTCAATTAAAAAATAAATATGTAAAATAAGGGTTAATTTTTAATCATTGGGTATTGGAGACTTCATTAAAGGAATGCTCAGTAAAAGATTGTTATTTAAAAAAGGGATAAAGATTGAAAATTTCTCCCTGCCTCTATAAATAAATTTTGAAGACCAGAATAATTGGAGTTTTTTGTTGATTATCGGATTTTCGGAGCAAATTAAAAATATCTGATAAACTCCATGGGGAGAGAGTGTAAAATTACATTATTTGTGGGATTACCATGAGAGGAACTGCATATAATGAATGCACATGTTTTTCAAATGATACTACACAGTGCTTATAATTAAACTTCCCCTATAAACAGCAGTCTACAGCTGAAAAGGATGAGAACATCGCCTCACAATTTGCACACGGAACTACATGAAATGTGCTTACATTTTTTTTTTAGTTTGAAAATGACCACTAAGTGGCATTTTGCAGCATCAAACTAGCTCTAAATATGAATCTAACTAGTTATGAATGTGCTCAAAAACTACTAAACTAATGTTGAAATTGTATTGTGATTTATTTTGAATTGTGTGTTTATTTTGAATCCAGCATTAAATTTGCTGTTTTTTCATGTTTATTAGCAACTTGAACATTTTTAACTCGAGCTTTTTAATCAAAATTCCCTAAGCTCTTCTCATGTATAGTCTATAAAACAAATTTGGTTACTATCTGTTTACCCATTTTAGTGGTAGAATCTTGTTTATAGGGGAAGCTAAATATATCAAATATAATTTTCCATTCTTTGCCATGCATAATATACATAGAACTTTAGTAGTATATAGCCAGATATCCGGTTGTTATGATTTGGATATCCGATTGTATTTCGGATATTGTGAAAAATCAGCCGAATACCGGATACTTGCTGGATATCCATTACATCCCTAGAAACTATTCCACGTAGAGACACAGGATTTGTTTTATTATTTCCTTAGGCAAAGAGCAACTTTCTTCTAAACATAAATAGTAGAAAAGGAGGGACTTTATAAAAATTAAATTTCATATTTTAATATGTATACAGCCCCCAGTAAAAAAAAAAAAAAAAAAAAACATATCTAAGCTACTCTTAATTGGACAAACTTTTCTAATTGGAAGTATGCTTCAATCACTTACGGTTTAAAAAATAATCGCCTTAACATCTATTTTCAATCGCCCAATATATATAACTTTGTGTGTATTTCAATCAGCATCTCAACCATTTATATAAAATATGTCAAATATATAAAATACTTTTATGTTTCAGACCTGTATGAATTTAACAACATGCAATTTGGCTTTTGTATTATATATATTTTCTTAATTCATTCCTTAAACAATAAAGCTGTTAAATTATCCCTAAAATCTCCTTAACTGTGTTTCAGAGACAGTATAATTATCTGAAGAATGGAAATTGTTGGATTTCAATTCAGTGGCGGCCCGTGGTCAAAACTGTTAGTGCAGCCGGAAGCATATGAGCCTCCCCCCCCTCCTCCGGACAGGAATGGAAAATCTTTGTTATTAAATTCGAAAGCTGGCGGATTAAGCCCTCACCGAGAAAAAAAAAAAGAAATTACATAAAAAATGTAAGAGATCCTATTTTACTTTTCCATAAAATGGACATAAATTTCAACCAGCCGCTCTTATCCTCAAAATTGCATTAATCCGTGTCTGATTCGAAGTTTCCTTAGAATTTTCTTTTGTAACGATAACTTGAGAAGAAAAGAAAAAAAAAAAGAAAACGTACTTATTTTTTATAAGTCAAATCAATCCTCCTTTCTTTTAAACTTGCGAATCGGTCAGTGATGTCCTCATAAAAAGGCGTTGTTTTAATTCAGATATCAATAATTTTAAAAGCTCTTTAAAATTTCCTATGTTTAAAGAATTTTTTTGCTCGCCATGTCCTCTAAATGCCAGTTCTTACTTACTTAAAAACAATACTGCTTTGATGGGTAATTGTCCATTCATAAGCGTCTATTCAGGTTTACCTTCTTGATAAATTCAGCAATATAAAGTCGAGAGTTTGCCGAACAAATATTCTCCTTACTCCCTCCCTCACTTCTCGAGCCAATCAGAGAGTTGAATTCACAGGTACTGCCGACCTTTCAAAATCTTGAATGAGCTGAGTCTTAGCTGCGTACCCCCATTATAGCCTATGCCGGAGGAAATGCTTACGTAAACGTTGTCATGGCAACGGTGCTGCCAATTTTCTTATCAGCGCTCTGGGCTGAACCAAAGATTTTCCCAATTGAATTGCGGGAAGATTAAAGTGCTTTTTTTCTGAATGAGCGATCTGGCCACAATACGGTTTTTTTTGGGAGATTTTTTTTAATTTACCATAGGAATTCCATAATTCTAATCTGAATTTAGGAAAATTAGTAGAATAAATTATTTTAAAGTATGTGCTGATGATTTCAAGTGCAGCCCGGCTGTACTTGCTGTATCCCACGAGCCGCCACTGTTTCAATTTTAAACAAATATATGTATGTTTTTTAAATACTTGTTAACTTTTACTCTTGGTTATAATGAATCAATTATTTTGTGGTAGGTTATTAACAACCTACCACAAAAACTATGTTTAATATTTCTCCCCCCCCCCCTTTACAACCAATTTTTCTGTTTTGAAGTTTCTTAAAAATTATCTATTAATGAGCAAATAAATTATCTTTATAATGAATGAAATTAATAATATTAATAAAATTAAACATGTTATTAAATTATTAAAAATAAAATATTTATTAATACAGTTAATGTTTTTAAGAACAAGAGGGTGTTTACATGATTATAGTGAAATATAGGAGAATCTCCCTATAACAAACTCGCTTGGTTCCAATTAAAAAATTCACTTTAGAAAAAATTTCGCTGTACAGAGATTTTTCAGTTATTTCAGAAAATATTACAAACGTTTTAGTTAATTCGATCTTTAAAGGTATCTAATTATGACTTTCATTTAAAAATAAATTAATATATATTATAAATTTGTTAAAAACATTTTCTTAGTTTTCATTGGATAAATGAAATTGTCAGAAATAAAGACAGTTCACGAATTTAAAGAATAAAATATGTAGTGCACTAACATTTATTTTACTTGAAAAATTACATTATTTTACATTGCTTTGCATTCCATGATTTTAAATTTTCTTTAAAATATTCACATTTTAAAAGTACCCTGAAAATAGACTCAGCACATTTTCTACTATTTGTAAACCTCTTTTAATGGTTTCAAAAGCATTTTGGTATGATGTGTATTTGACCGTGAAATGTCTTCATTTTTGGAATCAGTTTTAGTTTCCTGGCTTTCATTTGTTGTCTGTTGCACTGCTCAAAATTTCTTCATCTGTAGGATATATAAAGCAGTTAGGAGTTCTGCATCCACTTCTAAAAGATCGGAAAGGTCATCTCTTACTCTTTCATTAAGTGGTCTGTCTAAAAATTAGAAATTTTCTTCAAAAAAATCTCAAATATAAATCTGAAAATTTTTTTTATTGGAAGACAAGCTCTTTGTTATATGAAGAGTATTTTTAATGTTATTTAAGCCTTAGAGTTATGCTCTGATTAAAAATTTCGTTATAGAGAGAAATTCGTTGTAGGGAGATTCTACGGTACTTTCTGAGGTAAGTAATATATACAAAATAAGATAAATGGAATCCTACCTGGAAATGCTGCAAAATTATTGTTTTTGCATCATAACTTTAAAATAATGAATTATTTTCTTAATGTCGTTTTGAAGTAACTCAATATTGTTCAGTAGTATCTTAGATACTACGTCCTGTGGGCAAAACTTAATTTTAGTGCCAGGGACAAATATAATTTTCACACCCCTTCAACAAGGTGCCAGGGAATTGGCCCCACTTGTCCCTCTCTAGTTTGGACCCTTGACCCAGAACTGTTTAAAATATCAGCATCGCCCTCTTTCCCAATAAATTAATAATTTTTAATTATATTTTCTTTATTCATTTTTGTTTAAATTATGGAAAACTAATATTTGGTATTTGGCCAAATTACTATTCCTTACATCTCCAGTTTCAGATTAATATAAATATGACAGGTTTAATATATGAAATTATTTCATAAATACAATAATTTGTGCCCTTCATTTCTTTTTCTCCGGATTATACACAAAGATTTTGCATTCTTTAAAAACATGTTGAATTTATTTTTTTTAATAATTATATAGTGGACTGTTTTTACTCTTTACCATTCTAAGTAGACTTCTACCTTTATCAGAAATAACAACAAATCTGTTTAAGGTATTGATGACAATATATGATACTTACAAATCTTGTACATTATAAGAAGTTCTTAGATTCAAAACTCTAACTGTAATTTTTTTGTTTATTTTGTTCTTCACTGGAAAGAGGGTGAGACAACATTCATTTTTGAAATATACTTAATGTTTCATTTTCCTCATCCTATTAATCATTTTTTTTTTGTTTAAAGTAATGTCAAAACTTTGTTTTGTATGTAGGCTCTTGGTGAAAACTCACCTGTGCTTCTAATAAGAAACTTATATGTATTCAAGGTGAATTATCCCCCTAAAAATCAAACACCTGTTATTAAAATAAAAAAAATGTAATATTTGTACATAAAAATTATGAATTATATGTATGTAAAAAATAAACTTATGTAAATATTTTTAATTTTGATGATATATTTCTCTTTTATTGCTATGGTTTGTTTTGTAATTATAAAGTTTTGATAATGGGTCTACCTATGATAATAAACAAAGACGATCAGCATATGAAAAAAATTGCTTCTCAATATCGAAGTAAATGTTCACTTAAAACTGATAATTCTCAAGCCCATGCACCATACAATGAGAAGGTGAGTATTAAGCTAAATGGTAATGACTGAATATAAAGATAGAGAAGTTAATTTATGTTGTTTAATTTAGCCTGAAAATATCGATTTAATATGTTTATCATTCTAAAGATTTAAGCAAGCGTGATTTTAAGAAAAAATTTAAAACATTAGAATATAAAGATTTGTTGTTATGTATTTAAATTTGATCAATCTAGGATTTTGTCATTATATTCTATTTGCTTAAGATTCTGAAAAGAAAGGGTGGGAAGGAGGCAAACTAATTCTGTAGAAAAATCTTCAGGATTCTGCTGCAGAATCTTTATAATTCTTTCTTCAGGGGTTCGAAGGTATGTATAAGTATGTTTCTTAAAAATTTGTTTGTAGTCACCAGACTTCGTGCCAATTACAGTCAACATTAATTGACTAAAATAATATTTTATGTAATGTACATAAATGGTATGATAAAATTGTATTATTTACTAAATCAACATTCACTAGTCATAATCTTTTTGGAAATTGTGAGTAATCATAATCCATATCATTCCTTGTAATCGATTACAGATGATCATGTGATTGTACAAAGTCTGGTAGTCGCCTTATTTAACTAGCTAGATCATGCCAAAAAATTGCTAAACTAGCAACTCTGCTGGCGATTTATGTATTTACTAGCAGCGAAACCCGGCGTTGCTCGGGTTAAAATACACCGCATGTTTAATGGTATAAAAGATATTTAAGGATCCATTTTTAACATAGATAATTTAGATTTCTATCTTAGATATTGAGAGACTTATTCGACCATTAAACATGCGATGTATAGAAAGTATTCCTGCTGATATGGCAACAGACGATAAACATTAAATTTTAATATTTTATTGGAGTTGAAAAACTGTTGTTTAAGTTACTTTGTTAGTGTTTGTCTAAAGTTCATGCTATTTGAATTCGTAGCTTATTGAGTATGAAAAACGAAAGATAATGTTTAATACTAATGAATACACTGAAATGTTTTCATCGGAATAAGCTAGTGGCTGTGAAGCAGTATGCTATAAAATCCGAATGACAATCACCCATCGCAATTAAACTTCACTCGACCAGACATTTCTGGAACATTCCATACCGATTTTAGCAGTTGCAGACATTTTGAATCTTTCTAGATCATTCAAGAAATTTTTCGAACTTTCTAGAACATTCTGGATTGTTTTTAACAGTTGCAGAAATTTTGGAACTTTCTAGATCATTCCAGAAATTTTTAGAACTTTCTATATCATTCTGGATCGATTTTAACAGTTGCAGACATTCTGGAACTTTCTTGATCATTCCAGAAGTTTTTAGAACGTTCTAGATCATTCTAAATCGATTTGAACGGTTGCACACGTTTTGGAACTTTCTGGAAATTTTTAGAACCTTCTAGAACATTCTAGATTGACTGTAACAGTTGCACACATTTTGGAGTTTTCTAGGTCATTCCAGGAATTTTTAGACCTTTTCAGAAGTTCTCATGAGTTAGAAAAGGACAGATATATATTTTTTCACATTTTCGCCACCCACTTTCATCCACCGCGACCGAACTCCCTTACTTTCAACGTGAGGCCAAGGGGTATTTACCACCCCAACGGGAAGTTAATTCAAGTTGGTGGTGATAGAGAAAACCCTGTCTTTACAAACGAACAATAGCATTTTATATATATATTAAAATAAGATTAAGATTAGCCACCAACTTCCACCCACCACGACCAAACTCCCTTACTTTCACCGTGAGGCCAAGGGGTATTTACCACCCCAACGGGAAGTTAATTCGAGTTGGTGGTGATAGAGAAAACCCTGTCTTTATAAACGAACATTAGCATTTTATATATATATTAAGATTATACAAAAACATTAATGCTCATAGCAGAAAGCACTTCTATAACTTAAACATAAAAGATAAATCATACCATGCATTGATTATGAACACTTACCAATACAATATTTTTACACCAAATTTTGCAGTCTATTATCCTCAAATCTGTTGAGATTTTGATTATATTCTTAAAAAGAAAACCGATATATGACTATTAATGTAATTTTGCTGCACCCTGTAAGAGAACTTTAAAATGTATTTCCATCTTTTAACAATGTTTACGTACTAATTGTATCGTGCCGTTCAGGTGGTGTAGTGGCTAAAGAATCATTCTATCACACCTTGTGTTTGTGTCCGATTCCTGGCTTGGGCATTAGGGTGGAGTGAAAATGTCAACAAAAATTTTTTTTTTTTTTTTAATATTTCCTGACTCAACAAATGGTGCTGTTTGGCAAAAAAGTCACAGAAAAAAAATTCTAGTCCATTCACTGATTGTCTTCAGGTTCCACACTGGGCTTAAAGAAAGGAATGTTAATGTAAAAAGTTAAAAAAAAAAATCAATTTTTTAAATTTAATTTTAATGTTTACAGTAACTCTATTTTCTGACTCAAAAACAGTTCTAACTACTAAAAAGAAATAGTAAAGCATGTTCGTTCACAAAAAAATAAAGAGAGAAAGAAAGAAAAAAGAGTCACTAAGTTGCAATCGAGCATCATAAGTTTTGGGGTATATTTTGAATACATAGCTATTAAATGTTTACATATTACTTCATTTTTAAAGACAATTAATATTTAGAAAGAACACCAACACAGAAAAGGAAAGGATACCAAATTTACCTTTCGACTATTATCGACTAATAAAACACTTCACTTTAGTCAGTCTTCAATTCCACATGGCGAGTCCACATGGCGGGCAAAATAATTAACTTTGGTATAAAACTTTGGAAGTTCCTTTCATAATTTGATTCCAAAACGGATGTATCCATCTCTGGCTTCTGCTCCAAATGTTACCAATGATGCTTTCGTTAGTTGTCTTACATGCCTTCCTACTGCTTGAGAATGGCAAGGGAGCTTCTCTATTTCAAATTCTGAAGCGTTTCTGATCACACTTGCTACGTCTTCGTCACTGAGGTTCATGGTAGCTTGTGGTTCCAAAGGATTGTCCCAGTGAATCACGTGAAAATACACCTCTGCTTCAAAATTTATATTTGGAAGATCAAATTGGCATATTTTTCCTTCCAGTCAGTTTTTCTTGATTTCAGTATTCTTCTTAGGCCAAGTTCTGGAATATGTGATCATTGATCAAACAGCATTGCAAACAGAATATTTTCAGAATGAGAAAATAAGAGTTCCTCTGAATAACTTCATGAATGATTGACGAATGATCATGAATGATTGACAATCGTCTGGCAAGAATGAACTTCTTTTCATCATTCCATGCTCCATGAGTAGCTCCTGGGATTTTCTTTATTTCAAACCAGGATGGCACGTAAACCTCATCACATAGTCTACTAGGTGTTTAAAATATTCTGTTGGTTCAGCAGCCGACACGTACAGGCGCAGTATTCTGTTTGCCAAATTTGGATGGCTCTGTCCCTAGCATACTGCCCTATAAATATCGAAGAGGTACTTTTGGCCTGTACTGAGGTCTTTTTTATCAATTTGAGGCAGAGCAACAGGAACAGAAACAAAACGTCACAGCAAGGGTTTCATGCGTTTCCAGAGATTTTCCTATTGTTCCAGGAAACTGGTGTGGCTCATATGTCTTTCCGTGCATCTTATGGAAAAGGTGGCGAAGGGGTAGTTCATTAGTATACAATAAACATACAAACCACTGCAAATTATGGCTAACAAAGATTTCAAGCTGTCTAACTACGCCATTTTTCTTCCCAACGTTGACTTTCGTTCCATCTCACCCAACGGCAACAAGATCCGGAAATGCAATATCTTTCTATGTAATGAAGTTGATGATGCTGCAAGTAATATCAGCACTAGAGTCTGAATCCGCAGTCACATCCTATGTGAACAGAATCAGGTTCTGACAACTAAACAATATGCTGTTTCACAGTTACAGTCGTATTATAAAGAGCTTCCTTTATTGCATTATAGTTTTGCCCTTCCATCGAAGTAAATGGTGTACAAAGAGTGTGTTACTTGTATAGAATTAATTTGTGATCGTATCTTTTGTTATAATTTTTAATAAGGGGAATTACTTCTTGGGGACTTACCACAGGCAAGGAGACTTTCTTCAAAATTCTTTCAACGTCCAAAGAAATAATTTCGATGATCTCTTTTACTGATGGATCCTTCTTGTTCCCTTGCTTCCACAGTATATCATTTTTTTGCAAATAAGAAATGCTTCACTAAATCAGAATACGTTGGTAACACTGTCTCTCTCAATTGTACTGGAATTCCGAAAGCAATACAAAACATTTCACTTCTAGTTGTGGTCATATTTAAATTCAAAGCTCCGTATTATTTTGTCAAATATAAATCAAAATTAATAAAATGTATTGCTTCAATCTTACAAATTAGAAACAAGTGGTTGAAACAAAGGCAATCGCGAAAATGAATCATTCCACACAATAAAAGTGACGTGCCTTTAGGTTATGATAAAATAGTTATCAGATTAGAACATGCGCTGCCGTCTAGTAGATTTTAGAGTATAATTTGCATTTTTTCTGTACAAAAAGCCATTTCTGGATCTGATATCTGGCAGTAACGTTTTAATAAAACAATTTATTAATGAGAATGTAATTCATTAATATTATTTTACAAATTAAATTATTAATTAGTAAAATATTAAATTGAAAAAAATTTTTTTTTTTACATAAGTCATTAAAAACTTGAAAAAAAGCCAATATAAATATTCACTTGAGGTGTGGAACGTCAAGATGTCAATATTTTTAGCTGAAATTTGGAGACAATTGGTTTCAGCTAGTTTGGCACCATTTAATAACTCAGGCAATGTGAATTTCGAAAAGTATTTTCACTCCACCCTATTGGGCATTAACTTATCTGTTCCTTGATAGGAGGTAATGCTGGTCACCCCCATTACAGAATGGCCAATACTTCTGGGCCATTGTAAGGACGAATTCCTAATTGACAAGTGTCACTATTTTATTTTTTTTTAACTTATTGTATTGTGCTTGAAAAAGACAAATCTCTACACTGAGACTAATGTACTGAAATTCTTTTGAGTGCTCCTGTAAAGAACTGTAATCATTACAGACACTACTTTTGATAAGAGATCATTATTTTGTGAATACCATATATGTTTTATTTTGTTTGAAATTGCCTGAAAAATATACTTTAAAGAATGATTAACCATGCAGCATAATGTATTGGAACTCTTTTTGGTGCTCCTGTAAAAGAACTGTAAATGTTTCATACACCTTTTTCAAGTGAGTACGTGGTACTATACATAGGAATAACATTTTTAAATTTCATAGTAACTGATGCATATTTATGGTAGCTAGAGCACAGATGGGCAAACAGAAATCATAAGCACCATTAGTCTTGTTGGAGTGTTCAAAATATAAATCCCTCTTATAAAACATAACCATATCCCAAAAACATGGAGAGTGAAGAATTTGCTCTTTTTAAGGTTTAGCAGTCTAAAATGTTCCATACACTAAAAAATCAAAGATTGCAATTTTGTTTCATGTAAATGGGTTAACTTGAGAGCAAGTTACAAAATTTCAAAATTCACATTGAAATTACCATATCTTAATGTTATCACATTAATAATTTTTGTATTTCCTGCCAAAGAATGAAAATATTGCCAAGCTGGGTTCTATATTGGAGATTTACCTCCATAAGTCGCCAAGCTTGGTAACATTTGGCACGATTTTAGAGGGAAACACATGACTGTTGGATCATTAACTAACTATACAGGGTATCCCAAAAAGGACATACTGCACCAGACTATGTGTAAAATTAGAAAAAAAAAAGGCACTTAAGTAAAAAAATGTTGCTTAAAACCAGTAAAAGCTAAACTTCACAAAGTCTAAAAGATAAAAACAAATTGCATAGATGTAAAAAGTAGAAGTTGAAGACATCTGGATGGGGGCTCCTATCCAGATACCAGTTGGACAAAAGCAAATACTTTACACCGAAAAAAGAATATTAATATATTGAAGAAAAGAGAACAAATTACGGTATGGGGTTTCAACCAAAATATCAAGTCTAGGTCGAAAAAAGTTAAAATAAATTTGGTAAAATTATTAAAATCTGTACAAGATGTTAGAACATGACAAATGGTGAGATGAGTATGACAGTGAGGGCACTCTGGAGCTGGTTGACCTATGAGTAGGTGTTTATGAGTAAGTCTAGTGTGACCGATATGGAGATGTGTCATAATGACGAGCTTGCGATTGGGATGACAGGGCCAGTAGGTGAGAGTAGGGTGTATCTTACTCCCTTATTAAGAGCCCTGCAGTATATTTTCAGTTTCATTACTCCATCCATTGGTCCATATGTTCTTTATTAAATAAGAAATTTCTAATTTTATAGCACTGTAAGGGATTGTAGTGTGTTTAGCTAAAGAGCCGGACTCTCCATTGCCCTGTATCCCAATGTGACTGGGTACCCAGCAGTAAAGAATATCATATCCACAATTTATAAGTGTTCTGTGTTTATGAAGGACTTTACCAATATAACTATTTGAAGGAGATCCAGATTTGAGGTTTTCCAGAACACTTCGAGAGTCTGAATAAATTATAATGCATTTTTATTTGAACTAGAAATAAACCAGTGGCTTTTTCGTAAATCACGTGGCTCAGCTGTAAAAACTGAACAGAAAATAGGAAGAATGTAGCCACAAGCGTGAGAACCACTTGTATAGGTGAAGCGAACATGGCTCTCAGACTTGGAGCCATCGGTGTACAGATTTTCATAATTATGGTACTTGGCTTTGTTGTCACAGAAAAGTTGTTGATATATTTCGGAATCCATGTTCTGTTTTGTAAAGCCTTTGAATGGATGTAAGTAGGAGATGCGTGAGGTGTCCCATGGTGTCCTAAACTATTGAATATACATATTTAAATATGTTGTACTATACAGGGTTCATACACCTCCTGGAAATCCTTAAAAACTCCTGGATTTCGATTTAAAACATTAAGGGCCCTGGAAAACTCCTGGATTTTACTAATTTTGCTGTAGACTCCTGAAATTTTAGTATTGACTCCTGGAAATATTGTTTTAGTTTTCTTTCTAGAATTTAAAGTGCAAAAAACATTTTCGTAAGTGTGATCTGCCGAAATTTTTTTTCGACTCGTGTTTCAAGTGTAATAATCCACCGCCATGTTTATTGACGTTCCTGCCATGGACTTGGAGACAAGGATTGTAATTACTTCAGTGGGCTGAAAGCTTACTGCAAAAGTTCCAATGATGGCATGATTTGCTGTAGACATTCGTCCCTGCTCTCCTTATATCCAATAATTTTGTTCTTGAACTAAGCCCGTTGGTGTTCTCAAACTCTTTTATCGCTAACTGCTAGCTCTTAGGGCACTGCGAAAGTATCTCGTGATTGGTGTATGAGCTGTATGCTCTTATCTCTTCTTTTGTACACGGGGTACATGTTTACAAAGCTTGCCGTTTGCGGTGGTGTGTTGGAAATAATCTGTATGCGTGTGACAGTAGTAAAATTTTAAACCAGCCTGAGATTTTCATCCTTTTCGATTTGCCTAAAGATGCTGGGTGGAAAATGCGTTTTCAGTGATGCTTTGTTAGAAAATGTATTTATGTATACTCCTGGAAAAATTATATTTTCTCCTGGAAAACTCCTGGAATTCATACTGCGAAGAAGTGTGGGAACCCTGACTATAATCTCATAATTTTGTATATTGCATTAATCCTCTGTATTTTTATATCATGATTCTAATTATAAGTAACATGATTTGTTTCCCTTGATCTCTATTCTATATATTTTTCGATTATTTTCTAAAGGGGGTGGAAATAGAATAAATTTTCTATTATGTTTCATAATAGAAAATCCACAAAATTCTAAAATCTGCACAAGGTCTGGAACCAAGCTGTGCAGATTTTGGGTCTTCTACTGTAGTAAAATCTATACATTTTATAAACTCTTCTAGTTTTAAAATATGTTGTATCAATAATCAAATGCATAATGCTAGCAATATAAGCAATAAGTAAATATATCAATGTATTGTGTTCAAATAATTGGAATCTTAGAATTGTTTTTTTAATTTTTTTTTTTTTATTTTATTTTTTTAAATACAGAAATAACATATTCAACACTTACCTGCACTTTCATCACCACCACCATCATCATTATACAAAATAATTCTTGTTTCAGCATTACATAATGAAACACAAGTCTGGAAACATTACGTTTTGTCAGCCAATTTTGAATTTTTGGGTGGACAAAAGAGTAGTTGGAAAATATTCTCTCAATTGAAGCACTACTGGAAGGGCATGCTTGCAGGTGTGCTACTAACTCACAAAATTCTTTGGCAATTTCACATGACTTTGCAACACTTCTCCACCATTTATTGGGATGAAGTGTCATAATTACTTGTCTGAAAACAATGTACATTGGAATGGATTTTCTTGTAGTTCAAAGTTCATGACATATGATATGAAAGATGGATTTATTTTTTGTAGCCATTCTCTGGCCTTTTCTTTTTGTCCATAACTAAGGTGATTACCCTTATATTTTGTGTGTAACAAATAGGCTAGAAGACGGCAGGGCAAAATTACTTGTTCAAACCTTCTTTTAATTTTTACAAAATGGGGTTCAAATTATTACATTAACATTTTCTACATTTAAAAATCAGCATAGCAGCACCAAGGTGAGCAGGTGGAAAACTGGTTTGTGACTCATGAATGGACAGGCAATTGGGAAACTGGCTTGTGGGTGATGGGTGGAAGGACAGGTGCAGGAAAATATTTTTGGATAGAGATTTGCCTTCAGTAATTCAGGATTTTTTTTACTTTTGTTTATTTATTTTTTGCCACAAAATATTTTATTTCACTTGTTGTTATGATTCTCCTTCACAATCAACTGCATCATTGCATTTAGGAATGCATGTTTAAATTTTTGCCATTGTCTCGGCAAAAATACCTTTTTGCCAGCAATATGCCCAATTCTGGGAAGAACCCAGATAGAGTTCCGGATCCAGATGTATCCCACGCTTTTAGCAAAAATGGATAGAAACTGTCTTTTCTGCAGATATGTTGAAGCCATTTATGTTACACCACTTCAAAATACATTTAATTGTAGTCTGAAGTTGGCATTGAACAAAATGCATATATTTCCCCTGACAGGATACTTGGAGATCATCAACATATAAACTTCCATTTACAGTTGGAGGCAGTTGGTTTAGGATGTCATTAATTTTAATAGAGAAGAAGGTGACACTGAAGACAGAACCCTGGGGTACACCCTCTTCCTGCACAAAGTTATCAGACAGGATGTTACTGATGTGGATTTTGAAATTGTGGAAGGAAAGAAAGTTCTGTATGAAAAGAGATAGATTGCCACAAAAGCCTGAATTGTGGAGATCCCTGAGAATACCATATCTCCATGTTCGGTCATATGCTTTTTCTATATTGAAGAAGACAGTAATTATAAGTGGTTCTTTCTTAGGAAGGCATGGCGTTTAAAATATTGTCAATTGTGAACCTGCCTTTTCGGAAGCCATTCTGGAGAGGGTATATATGGTCCTCAGTTTCTAAAATGTACACTAGGTGAGCAGTGACCATTTTCTCCATGAGCTTGCATAAGCAATTGTTGAGGGCTATGGAACGATAATTATTAGGGTTTGTTGCATCTTTTCCAGGTTTTGGAAAAGGAATGACAACAGCATTTCTCCAAGAGGAAGGAAATATGTGCTCATTCCAGATACTATTATTCAGCTGCAAGAGAGTTAGTAAAGAGTTATGGAAAATCCTTTTCTTCTGCCAGAAATATAGAGAACCTCTCGTAGCATTTTACTATTAACCTTGGGGTTACCTCCTACATTCTCTGGCCTCAAGGTTAAATTTCTGGACGTACTTTTAGGAATGTTTCTATGCTGAGAGTGCTTGTATGTCATACTGATGTAGAAAATTCTGCTGCTGAGCCTTTATATTAGGGAAACCAGCAAGTATTGTCTTTTTTTTTTTTTTTAATGTCAAATTTTTGCGTATCTGAAACTAAGTAAACTAATAGTACAAAATTTGACGTTTTAAGTTTATATCAGGTGCTGGATAAGAAAGGATGTTCTAAAATTTGAAACCTATTAGCGCTAGGGGAGCAAAACATTCTTTTAACATAGCCTTCTCATAGAAAAAAAAAAAAAAAAGAAATATCTAAAATTAACTGCATACCCATTCATTGCATGGTCGAAAAACTTTTTAAGAGGTTCTGATACATTTTCATGTTATATCTGGAGAAAACAGATGTTAGATGAATAGTTGCACAATGAGCCAGAACTTAGAACTTTCACATTTCAACCGTCTACCAAACATGAGATGATTGCAACATGATGATGCAAAAATTATCTTGGTCATTCGCGATCGAAAAAGATAGAACTTGACAATTCACAGAGTGCATACAGAACTCTTCCTATTCAAAGTGCCTTATTTTTACATTATATAATTTTTCGGTTCATCATATATTTTATCGTGTAATTTGTAAAGCGTGAGCAATGAATTAGTGCTGTCATGTTGCAGATGATATTACTGAAATTTTACCTAACAAAAATGTCATTGATAATTTAAACCCCCCCCCCCCCAAAAAAAAAAAAAAAAAGCTACATGAAACATTTGATGCTTCGTGTATGTTTTGCTGCCAGAAATACAGCCTGTTCTTTGTCAATCATGGTGTTATTTTTATGTAAACATTTTTTACTTCCCTTTTGAAACAAATTATTACTCTTACTGAACTTCTAATGCAATTTCAAACTTGTTATATTAAACTGTAGTCGATTATTACTTGCTATTTTTATTTAATAAATAAATAATTTCATATTCTGTTTTAACAGAAATGTAATAAAATTTATTGCTGCTACTTAAGTTGTCAGATTGAACATTCAAACAAAAACCGAAGTCATTTCAAGAGTTTTTGGTCTTGTAAAATGAAAATGCATACATATGAAATAAACAGAAATTATCTCTAGGGATGCATTTTAAGCACACCGGAATCCCTTATCCAGAAAGATTCAGTAGCCATGAAAAATACAATTAATTTCACTTTGTATTTTGCATTCCTTGCAAATGCCTTTGTTTTGCACATAATCACACATCAGTCTCTTACATGATACATATCGTTTGATCTTCGGGGATTTATTTTGTATTTTCATTTGATATTCTCGACTTTTAATTCTCTGGTGATTATTTGCAGATGTGCGTAATTGATAATCATTTCCCATCAAGGTTGGATTTTAAATAATTCTCATTTTTGTGCATAATACTTTGCAGATTGCTGTATTTAGCACTATGAAATTTTTCATTTTGCTGAGGTGGCAAATATGCCAGCTGTAACAAAACTGAACTTTAAAGTATTTTGAAAAACTAGTTACCTGCCAGTGGTCGAAATTCGACCATAAAGCATTATTATTATTTTTTTTTTATTTGAGTGTGAATCAAGTTCTTCTATTAGAGAATATGTCTCACAATTCCATAAACACTGGAACCTACTAAAGTGACCACCTTGGCTAAGAGACTATCTGTCTTTAGTGACCACTTTTGTCCAATTTCACTTTACAAGAGCCACACTTTTCTATGAAGACGGTGTTTTTGTAAAAATTCTATCATATTTTGCTAAATGCAAAGGCAGCTCCAGCGAATGGGTCATAGGGTCATCTACCTCTACTGACCTTGGATTTCACACATTCACTCTGCATTTTGAGCAATTTAAGCTAACCTGAAACGTCTAGCGGCCCCCTCCGAAAATTGAACCTGGACATATCCTCGGCTAAAGGCCTATTATGTTTGGAATTATAAAATCTTAAAAAGTTCGAATGATTCAATTCGACTTGCTGAAGCGTACCACTGGCCATGTATGAAACTTTGCTGCCTCAATGAATTTGCCCTTTTTTCGAATGACTGTCCTTGAGATTTATTTACTGTCATCGCAAATGTAGGTATATTTAGAAATTGAGCTTTTTAAATGATATGGTAAAATAGTACAGTATGGAACCTCTTATCCAGAATCATTTTTCAATCAATTAAATTCCTATTTTTTTCCAAAATAAGAGCAAAAAATGAGTTTTTTTTTTTAATTTCTAATGTTTTTTTTTTTTTTAGTTCTACAGCTAGAATTTATAAAGTAAGCAATCTGGTAAGGTATTTTCTTTATTTTTTTTAGTGTGTGACTAAGTTATCATATATTTACTACTCCCTCTCTAAATGATTATTATTTATCTTGATCATATTGAGTTTTTTATATTATTTTTCTAGTATATTAACAATTAAGGTTACTCTCTATTTTTGATTAAAATTAAACATTTATGCTACCAATCAAATCAGTAGATGTCATGGTAATCCCCAACCAGTTATCCAGAATGCACCCGGTCCCAACCATTCCGGATAACAGGTTCTATACTGTACCAGAATATTTTATAAGTGGAATTAAAATTCTTTTGTTGCCTGTGGTTCCAGTTCAAACTTCGCAATCAATAGCATTACGATGTATAAACTTGATGCGCATTCCTGTTCCATTGACTAATGCTTCCTTTGTATTTAAGTTTCTTATTAGTATAACGATGCAATTTTATAACTTATGTGGAGGGGAACTATGTTATTTTTTTGTTAGCCAGATGCAAATCCCACCAACTGTTTTTTTTTTTAGGAGGGGAAATGTTTAAAGACTACTTCTGAAACACTGTCTTTTCCCCACGAAGAGGCAGAAATTTTAACCCGTATACAAAATAGTGATACAGAATTAAATAAATACAAAAATATCAATATACTAAAAAGAAATTTGTATGCTTATTGGTTACATAATGGGAATTTCTGAAAACGTGTGGAATCTCTCTATTCTAAAAAATATAATATCCGCTGCCACTGTCAAGAGCTTGTTTGGCTATCTCTTCCTATTTGAGTTTTGAATAAGGTGTCCACAGATTCTGAAAATTCCGAAAAACCTGATAAGCTGACTTAAATTTCGAAAATCGAATTATTTTAGAAGATATTAATAAAAACTGAAAAAATACACATAATGGTTGGCAGATTTGGCATAAAATCAATCATTCCTTCGCAAGAAAGCAATTCCAAGATTCGCGTGAAATTGACAAACATGAAGTAGAATTTAAAAGTAAAGTGACAGATAGTTAAAATCATTTAAAAGCAGGTAAAAACACATTAAAATCCGTATGTAGCACTATCGGTGACAGCCACCACCTTCTTCAGCACAGGTCTTGGTTCCAAATGGCCAGCTCTCTTCCTCAGCAGGAGCTCTCCTTCCACCCAGGATCGATCTACATTAAATAGCGCACTTAATCTTGTCCTTCACAACTCATATTTTCAGTTTAATCATAATTTCTACAAACAAAAGAAAGGCGTGCCTATGGAGTCGCCGATATCAGGTGTCATAGCAGACTGGAAAATGCGGCTAGTGCAGAGGGCCATCTTTGATAAATTATCCAACCACATAAAAACTTGGTTTCGCTACGTAGACGATATCTTTGCAATAGTTAACAAAAATGAAACTGATAATATCCTCAAAGAAATCAACTCAATAGACAATAACATACAATTCACCATAGAAATAGAGGAAAATGCCACCATTAACTACTTAGATGTCAAAATCAATAGAGATATGATGAATAATATTAATACTACAGTTTTTAGAAAAGCCACCAATAATAACGAAATAGTACATTTTAATTCAAAAACTCCATACAAATTTAAAATCGCCGCCATACGATCCTATGTCAATCGCGCAATTACAGTATGCTCAAACGAAACACTCCTCAATGAAGAACTCCAGTTTATCAAAACACAATGTAAAAACGCAGGGTACCCAAATTCAATAGTAAAAAACCCTTTTAAAAAGAGAATCAAACAACTGGAACAAATTAATAACTATCAAAATCCGAAACTAAAATTTACCAATGCCATTCCATACTGCAGGGGAGCCACCCTAACAATCACAAATGAAGCAGCAAAGAAAAATATCAAAATCCCCATAAAACCCAATCAAAATATTTTCAAACGCATTCGCAGTGATAAAGATAATATCAATCCTGATGAAACCACCGGTATTTATAAACTAAGTTTTACAGACAATAGTACCAATAAACAGGGCTGCTATATTGGCATGACAAAACGAAAAATCAAAGACAGAAAAAAGGAACATCAAACTGACATTAAATTCAATAAAACCACTACTGCCCTTGCAAAAATAGCCCACGAACACCCCATAGAAATCAACTTTAACAATAGCCAAAAACTTGCCAATTACAAAAACAGTCATTGTGCCCTAAATATGGAAGCCCTACAGATTATAACCACAGATGGCGCTGTGAATGATATGACGCATGCGCAGATCGATCCTGGGTGGAACGCCCTGCTGAGGAAGAGAGCTGGCCATTTGAAACCAAGACCTGTGCTGAAGAAGGTGGTGGCTGCCACCGATAGTGCTACATACGGATTTTAATGTGTTTTTACCTGCTTTTAAATGATGAAGTAGAATGACACCCATTTTATGCCAAATTAAAAAGTATATGAAATAAATAACTGAAAGTGTGTTACACAAAGTTGACAATTTTCAAATAGTAAGATCGCTTAGACAACAGGAGTTTAGAATTAGCGATTATCCATTTTTCCAAAACAGAATAACTAACTGTAACTGATTTTTGAAATGCCATCTTGGCATTAGATACGATCTGGCAAAATGGTATCTTTCCAAGCAGGGTTAATCTAAACCATGAGTTCCAAAATGTTAGAACCCAGTATCTTGGAAATGAAAAATAAAATGCAAATTATTTTAAAGCCGGTTCGGTCCAGCTGGAGTATTTGCTACCAGTAGAAATATTTGGTGGCGTTAACTATGCCATTACAGCAGTTCTAGTACACTTTGGATATTTGCCAGCGCGGCGAGATGATATAATTCGTGGTGCTAAATATGCCAATTTGCAAAGGATTATGTGTATGTAAATATGGATAACGGTTTTCCAGGAACCTTACATGAGCAGTAATTATAGGTTGTGAGCATGTGTAAATAGCCAAATAATGAAAAGTCGCCATTGGTGGCAAGCTATCCTAGCTGTTCCGTAGTTTTTATGAAAGAAAACATATGAAGTACTGTTTTCTTAGAGCTAATTATTAACTAAACATATACGTAAGTTGCTAAATTATGAAAAATCGCCATAAATGACTAATACGTAAGGTGTTCGAAGGGTTTCATAATTAAAAATAGTGGGAAGTTAAATTTTTATGTTCCAAGGAACATGCAAGAACCAAGCAATGTATAGCTCGGTAACATTCTATCTGAACCAACCTTTGGGTTTTGTTAGTTGAAATTGTGCCTTTTTTACGAATAAGCCTTATTAGGGGCTGAATGCCTCATACGAAAAGCGAGTTTAGGGGCCGAATGCCTCATACAAAAAGCGAGTCTAGGGGCCTTGGCTCCTAGTTGAATAAAAATACGAAATTATATTAAACTTCCAAAATATGGGAAGGGATAAACAACTATGTTCTGGAAATCGCTTTAGGTTTGTAAGAATTTCGCACAGATCACAATTATTCGGTAATTTTTCACTTGCTCCCGGCTAACTGAAAAGAAAAAACCACTCGCAGTCAAAGAATTTAAAAACTCTACTGGACTTTGGAAGAACTTTCAGTGTCATCATAGCAAATTATTTTATCGTAGTCACGGTGATATGTTTTCTATTCATCAGATATTCGATTATGCCAACATAAGTTCAATCATCATTTTTAGGTTCTATTATAGCTGACTTCAATATGTTATCTGAGAGTATGTTTTCGGAAATATTTCCTTACCGTTTATTAATAATATTATTTTCATTCCCTCTTAATTGCTGTGGTATTTCTTCAATAATATTTTTGGAGGAATTCTCTTTAGCATACTGCCTGGCGGGAGGTTATGAAGAAATAGTCGAATTGGCACGTTTCTGTGGAGGGTCTCTTGGATTGTGACCTGCCCAGAATGAATAGTAAATATTATTCTCTCCTCCAAGGTTTTTCTACAGCTTTAAAACATGGAATTTACAACACTTCACACACTTGTTACCATCTAAAAAAAAGTCGCTAAGTACGTTTTAGTCATTGGCGTATCACCAAACTTGGGAATAATACCACTTTTTGCAAATTTTGTTGTAATACTATAACCCTATAGTTCTGCTAAAACTAAGGGTTATTATTTCAAAATTGACACAACAATGGAACCATTACCTGACTTGGCGCAAAATACTGCGTGCCAAATTACTTCTCTAATTTTTTACTGTGCATTAGCACACTACACAAAAATTTAGCAATTGCACAAACAACTCCATACGAACTTTAACTGTGCAAATTTCAGGGTCATCTGTTAGTGCAGTGCACTGCAAAAGGGACACTTAGGTTTTGCTTAGCGTATTTATATATACATAGATGTATAACCTACGGAACAGCTTGTGTATTTGCCATCTACGTCTGTTTTTCATAATTTAGTGATTTACACTTACATATAATTGATCATTATTTCGCATTAAGGCTGCCAATGAAACAATGCTCCTTATTTTACTTGCTTAGCTTCAATAAAGGCTTAATTAATGCTGCCAAACACTTTGCCAACAGGTTGCAAATATCCAAACTGAGCCACAAATTTTCACAATAAAGGCAGTTTTTAAAAATGTGTATAACCATGCATTACATAATCGTAATTTGAATTATTGTACACTTTTGAGATACTGAGCTACTATTTCGGTAAACATGTGTTATAGATCTGCATTGTTTGCAAATATACACAGGTGCCAAAATGGCACTTTTCAAATGAGCCTTGGCAGCTAGTAAGATATAGATAAGATAAGTAGTTGATAATTTGGTCTTTTAGAGATCATCCACTAATTATGCCACACTTCCAGAGAAATAGTTTTCAAAATGTAATGTAGAATAACAGAAAATAGTGTGGGTTTACTTTCACTAGAAACTGACAAACATACAGTACTACTAAAATAGACTTTCCAGAAGTCAATGTAGCCATCAAATGACCACTTCACTTCTGAGGCATTCCCTTAGTATATGGCGGCAAATACTAAAATTTTCAATGTGTGCTAGCTCAGAAACTATTCCACTCACAGACATGGGATTTTTTTAATTTATCTTGCATGCAGAGCAATATCTTTCCAAATATGCTATAGGAAACGAGGGGATGTATAAAAGTTGAATTTTAATAAGCATACAGCCTCTTATAAAAAAAAATTTGAACGTCTGGAAGCAATGCTTCATTTCATACACTTTTCTAACAAAATATGTTTTGATCACTCACAGTTTAAGAGATGATCGCTGTAACATCTATTTTTAATCACCTGGTATAATTCTCACAGAAAAAAAAATGAGTCAAGTAAATTTACTGTTTTTGAAAGATCCAATTTTTGCATTTTGAATATACATATAAAGAAAAGACTTTTTAGGAAATAATGCTCAAATTTTGTCCATCACCACATTAATATATGAGCACTTTAACAATTGGGAATTTTTTTGTAAGTAGAGGCATATAAAAGTTTAAATTTTGCATTCACTTAGATGTAATAAACTGAAAATTTTAAATCATGATAAAATTCTGTACCTTTTTTACGTAACTTTGAAATATTCATTGTATATGTGTATGATCAATATTTAAGGAATAAATGCGTAGGTCAGTGTTTTGGGGACACGCCTCATACTTTTTCTTTTTAAAGGTAAAAGCAGTTACAGCAGTGTTAATCTGCTTGAGGAAGAGATTGTTAAAATAAGAGACAATTATATTTAAACAATAGCTTTATTTATATCAGAATAAGCAGTAAAGATGGAATCAATTTACATTTAAAAAAATATGGCAAATTTGAAAGTTAGAGAAACAATAGCCAACTAATAAACTTTACACTTTTATCTCTGAAAAATTTAAAAATTTCATAAACATTCATAATGAACTATATGAAGTAGAACTTCAAATAAGCTACTATACAAATAATAGTTTTCTATCTTTGATAACAAATTTATATAAAATTAAAATTTCAGCATGATTATTTTTTATGCGAACAGCAACTATTGTATAGATCTAGTAACTATTACATACAACACTGAATTAAACATCTTTCAAAAATTATTCTATACTTCAATACTAAAACAATCTCCAATAATGAAAGAATTACAGAATAACAACATTTCATATAAAGATAATTTCTGTCAATGTCTGTGAAGAGTGCAAAAATCATATATTTTTTAATGCATATAACAAATAAAAAATAAAGATATTACAAATTTTGTATATAATACTCAACACAACTTTCAAAGTATGGATGAAAGGAAGGGGGTGAATACCTTACCTTAGCTACTGCTAGTTACGGTGCAACGGTAGCTTCAATCAGAACAAAAGCAAATCACATCTACTGAATATTCAGATTCAACCACAGATCTTTAGGAAAAAAATCAATACGACAATATATATACCTTTACCATTTCACATAAATACACTTCAAAAAAGACAAAGAACCAATACACAAGATTACATATATTTATCAAATTAAGAACCATCTACTTAACTTGGAAGATTAAAATTTCTTACTCATAAAGCTTTATGACCGGAGTATTTACATCAATGAGGGATTGAAATTGGTAATATAATTAAAGGATTTATTTTGCATAATATGTTTAGTGAAAACATACTTTTTAATTATTCTAGAAAATTTCTAATAATTCCCACACATAAAAAACTTAATGGCTATTTTATTTAACTATTAATTTGTCTATACAAAATTTTTAAATATCTATTTCTTTCACTTAACAAAGTAATATCTGTCAAGAGGAATCATTATAAACTATTTGTAACAAATTAAACAATAGTTTAAGGTCGCATTTTTACATGCATTGCTCAAATTGTATTTGGAACAGGGTTGCCAAACCAGAAGGAACAATTTGATGAGGAGCATAATATGCAATCAGTGGTGCACACAAGGGAAGGGTCCAGGGGGTCTGGACTCCCCAAAGGAGAGTTCATAACAATGCTTTGTTAAATCATCATGAAATTTTTTACATTTTTATGTATTATAAAACTTATTTTTAACTGCTAAGATAAATATCTAAATACATAATTCAAAACCATGCAATTGTAAAGTACGGAGTCTTTATAAAAGAAAGGTGCGAAGAAAGATTTTTGTTCCCCATTTTTTTCGGGTGGTTGGTATCATAAGGTGGTGCACACATCGGAGGGTTTCAGGGAGTTTGGGTCCCTCCCAAAAGAATTATTAATATGGCTTTTAGACAGCCATATTAATAATTCTTACAGCCTTAAACAACCAATTAACAGCCTTATGAATTTTCCGAATTTTATGGCTTTTAAAATTCTATTTCAGTTTTACTTAAATAATATTTTTAACAGTAAAAATAAATAAACGTCCTGTAACTTTCATATCGAACTGGTCTTTTTATATGTGAATACGACTATTTAATTTTTTTTAGGAAAAAAGTTTTTGTGGAAGGTGTTTACAGAAAAATATTTTGGGGACATTTTTCCAGGTGGCTGATGTCACAGCTTATGTGGGCTGGACACCCTCTAAGAGAAAATCCTGTGTGCACCCCTGTACGCAATTATACATTTATGTAGTAATTTGGTGGAGCAATCAAATTCTTATAGAAATTCTAAAGACTTGCGATTTTACACTTTTTATCAAACTTAATACATCTATTGAACACTAAATTAAATAGCTTTTTTAATTTACTCAAAATATTACAAAATTTCACTTTGTCAAAGCAAAGAGATTTTTGCATTAGCCTGAAACAGTGATCTAGCAAATGTAATATCAAGATGGGAAGTTTTCAATTTTTATTCCCCCCCCCCCCTAAAATCTTAAAAGTTTGTTGGTCTGCCATCTGTCTTTTCCATACCCTTGTTGGATCCTGAATGAAGGAGCAGCTGCATGTAAGTATGTTCACTATTAAGTTATGAGTAAATAAAAAGAATTTCTGCACAACATGAACATTATGCTTATTAATCTGAAAATGCAGTTGGATATCCTGATAAACCCTTCTACTAGTTATGTCCTGGTGCATGCAAAAATTACTAAAAAACAATCTATTACATATGTCAGGGTTTATATTTTAAGTTTCGTCTAAATATAGGTCTATAATGATTTAAGTGCATTGTTAAATTATATATTACAAATATTCAATTTTACTACCTATAACTAGTGAAAAGAAAAAAAAAATAATATAAAACACTTTTGTATTAAGGTTTAAATTTTCCTTTCATCTATAGTTTACTGCAGATTAAAAACTAAAAGCACTTGTTTAAAGAATTTGATCAGAAATGCAGAGCAAACAGTTCCTCTGCAGAATTACAAATGTTACTGATTTTCCTTAGTTTTTGGCAACCCTGCAAATATACACTAAACAAGCATTCTTGTAATAGTATAGTATTACCTTAACTGTAATAGTAGTTTCACTTGATGTATTTATTAAAGTTTTAGATGCTGAAAATATGTATGCCCTCCTTTTATCTTTTTTTCCATGATTTTTGTAATATCTATTTAGTTATATCTATATCTATATAAGATATATAAATCGGTTTTTTTATAAAATTAATCAGAATTAAAAAATACTGTTGAAACTATTTATCTCGAAAAGCTCTATCTCAAATTTTCAGAAGTTCTACATTCAGTCTAAATTCAATGGATTTTCCATGTTTATTTAAAAAAAAAAAATCCTTTAAGTATACCCTGTATCTCAAATTTTGGATAATAGTGTAAATCACAAAAATTTATGCTCAAAAACCACCTTTCTTCAACAACATAAGTTGCATACCAATACACTTAAATCATGAACAAAATCAGCAGAAAAGGTCTGAGAAGACTAATAACTTTTCTTAAATATCGGGAAAATGTTGGCCACAGCTCTTAAGATTACTAAGCTAATAGAAATAAAGAAAGTTAGGTGTCAAAAGTCATTCACTTTTTTATTATTAAAGGTACACATGTATTTTTAAAAGATGTTGATATATATATCTGATCTTGCATCAAATCTTCTATCATACCACTGTATTTTTGAACACATAAGCAATTGAATCATTTTTTTAACTGAACAAATATTAAACTTATATAATTAAAAACCTCTTTTAACCCGTAAGCACGCGCGCCTACTTTTGTAACTTAAGCACTCGCATGGGGTAAATCTTACCCCATTTTGTCGTCTTTATATTTTTGACTAAAAACGTTTGAAAAACAAATTTGTGGACTTATAACGTAAAATACATCAGTTCTATTACGTTTCATGGGAAGAAATCGTGCTTTCATATTTATTTAGAGATTTTCTAGCAGTTCCTTAAAATATCATACTTTCTGAAAAAAAAATTTCATATGATATGCATTATACCTAAAAACACTAATTACTTTATTAATATAATATTAATTTCATTTAATAGCCTTTTGTCAATACGTAACAGTAGTGTAACATCAATTTATATATAAATTACATTTAGTTTATACTTAGTTTACGTTAAAAACTTAATAAAACGTTGTTAGTTGCACGGGAGTATTTAATCCCAAAGTGGAATTCTTTTCCCTTCCGGATAACAAAGAAACGAAATTCTTCACCCACCCCAACTAGACCTTGGCCTTGAAAGGTAGAAGACGGGGCAAACTTTCCAAAGGATGGAACTGCAGGAATATATAAAATTAGTTTTGTTTATAAAGATTCTAACCTTTCCGGCCACTACATAGGTGTAAGAAAAAGAAAAATAAGAGACAGAATCAAAGAACATATTAATGATATTAAATTTAATAGACATAGTACTGCCCTATCTTGTTTAGCCTTAAAGGAAAATTTAGAAATAGATTTTAATAACTTTAAAAAAATAGCCAATTACAATAATCACAGCTACAGTCTAAAACACGAAGCAATAGAAATTGTAATGCAAGAGGGCGCCTTCAACAGCATGACACACACACAAATCGATGAAGATGGAACGGCGTGCTGGAGCAAAGGAAGAAATTTTCGCCAGTTCTGAAGGTGGCTGCGGGCTAAGCAGCAGAAAACGCTAGACTAAACACTTGCTGTGTTATGTTTTTAATGTTTTGATGGATTTTAAAAAGTCTTTTAACTTTTTTTAACTAAGTACTGAAATACTTCCATGTGACTATTAACTTAATAATGTAATGATATTTCTCCAAGGGATTTTTAGGCAATTTAAAACTTATAAGTAATCAAGCATTATAAAATTTAAAAGTTTTTTCACAAATTTTTTTATTATTTTTCAGTCCCTCAATTGATGTTAAATCATGGCTTCACAGTCCATAATTACTCACACATTTGGAGAAAGATAAGGAACTGCTAGAGCAACTGTAACTTAATTAAATATGTTTGTTATTTTTAAAGGTATTATTTCTAGTTTATTCCCAAGAATAGTAGAATGGCACAACTGCAGGATAGAAAAGAAAAATATAATGAAGCATAAATATATATATTCATAATAAAGAAAAAGTATTCAAGTTTAATATTGTTAATATATTCTCATTTTACTAAAATAATTTATGTAACATTTTCTCTTTCATATATTTATACATATCTATATACAGTAATACCTCATATTTTTATTCAAAATGTGCAAAATATCTGTTGGAACTGAACTAACTCATAAGTCATACTTAAGAATTATAATTATAGAAATAACATTTCTGAGGTATTGCTGTATGAGCAGACTTTGGAGGAAAATGTTTGGCACCACATTTGGCTGGATAAATAAAATTTTATATGGGCAATAGCAACTACCATAAGTTTAACAAATACTTTTAAAGGACCAAAATAAAGAATATTGCTGTACTGCTCAAATTTTATTTCTCATTTAGAGTGAATTTATTGCAGTATCAAGAATTATGCAAGAAGATTTTTCTTCTAGTAATCGCTCTTCAATCACACAGATCCAGTTTATTTTCCATTTTGCACACATATTCAGGCACGAGCTAAAAATAAAGTTTTGTTAAATTTTAAAGATGACTCAAGCTCTCTGTTTCTTGGAAAGCCTTTTGTTTCATGGGCGAGAAGTCAATCTGTGCATATGTAAGAGCAATATCCTTGGCTTCATCTTCAGTGGATTTCTTTAATTTTGTAGATGTTCCTTTGCCATCCTCTTCTGAAGCGGGAGGTAAATCTAATGAAGCATAGTTCAGTCGAATTTCTCCACAGTTTGGTGCAGGCTGAATAGAAGTTATGCCATTAGAAGGGAGAAAAAAATGACGTGTAACAGTATCTAAAAGTGGCAAGCCAGAAAGGGGAGATATGGGTCCACAACTTGGGGAAGGTGGAGGTGTTTTAGGCACAAAATTTGCAGCAGATGTAAATGGTACAGTTCTGGATACAGGTGATACTGGTTTTGATTCTTTATTCTGTTGAGAAACATTTGTTATTACTGGAGGTTCGTATTCCTTTTTCTCTGAGCTGGATACAGCCTGTTCAGAATGGCTGTCAGCTGATGGTAGGGCTTTAGTGAAAAATTCCTTATTGTAAGAATTCTGTCCATAATTCATGCACATATAATCAGAGGATGACTGCTTTTCAAGTGTTTTTGAACTGTCAACTTTACCATTCATAAGTCCTGCAGTTTTATCATTAATAGGGTTAACAACTTTACAATTAATGGGCTCTGTAACTTTACCATTAACAAACTCAGTAACCTTAACAGGTTCTTCACTTGATGCTAAAGATTTAGCTGTGCTATCGCATTTGTTAACCTTTGATGGTGCAGAAGTTACAAGGTAGTTATTTTTTGAATCCTGACTTGCAGAATATGTATTTGTTCTCTCTTTATCATTGGTGCTGCCACCTACATTGTATTTATCTCCTGTTATATAAGTACATGATGGATCTAAGCTCACATAATCTCCTGGAGGATGCAATACCTCCATTTTCTTGGAGATTGAATCACTTCTGGATGTGCTATAGCCAATTTTAGAAGACTTACCCTGATCAGAAAGAGGTGACATAGACAAATAATCAGGGGCAGAGTCTGCATCATCTTTCACAGAATTGCTACTGTGTCCAGTAGATTGTGATTTCATTCTGTCTCGATTGTGTAGCAGCTTGAGTGTATTATTAGATGACGATGAATAGCTACCAGAACGAGCACGCCCAACAGGCTCTATAGTAAAAGAATGTGAAAAATCTATTCCAGTAGAGTATTTAGATTTATTATAATCTATTTCCATTAAATCTTCACTGACTTCACTTCGACTAGCTGAAGAACGAATCCTAGGAGGCCTATTATTTAGAAGAGGAGCGCTTGATGACTTAGCACCAGTTCTAGGATCCATCTTCATTAAATTTCCCATTTCTTTATCAACTGGATTGCTGACTTTCCTTTGTGAGGATGCTTGACTACCAACAGAATAAGCTCGAATTCGTGAGCCATCTACTTGAAGTGATAAATGAGACTTTTTTGGCTGTTTAAAAAAAAAAAAAAAAAAAAACTGATTAGAAAGACATGACACACTAAAACAGCTAAATGACAAAATACAAACATTAAACATGAGATTAATATCCCTGGTGAAATAATGTAATATCATAACGCAAACTAAAATTTCAATGTGAGATATCAAATAAATTACACAGTTAAAATACTGTCTGCAATTAATCTATGTATATATAAATAGGCTAAGGAAAATCTTTGTGCTCCTTTTGCAGCACATAGTGCGAATGGATGAGTGCGAAATTTGGTACAGTTAAAGTTCGTATGGAGGTGGTTGTGCGAATGATAAAATTTTTGTGTAATATGTTCATTCACTGTAAAAAAAAATTAGTGAAGTAAACTGGCGAGCAATATTTTGTGCCAAGTCGGATGATGATCCCATTTTCGTGTTCATTTTGAAATAACAGCATTAAGTCTTAACGATACAATAGGGTTATAATATTCCAACAAAATTTGCAAAAATTGAAATTATTCACCAGTTGAGTGAAAATATTCTCGAAATACATCAGCAATCAATAGGAGATGAAAATAATATTACATTGTTAATGAGGTGTATGGAAAATTTCCGACAAAACATACTCTCAGATAACATATTGAAGTCAGTTATTTTAGCCCTTAAAAATGATGATTGTACTTTTGTTAATACTGATATACTTAATCGAATACATGGTGAACTGAGAACATATCATAGCTATGATAAAATAATTTGCCATAATAACAGTAAAATCAATAATTATCCAGTAGAGTTTTTGAGTTTTTTGACTGTTAATGGTTTGAATAATTTTCAGTCACCCGATAAAAAGCCAAATAACTGAAACATGCACCAATAGCAAACAAACCTAACGAGAATCACTGAGCATCATTTTCAGTACAGAAATCATTCCAGTTCTTTCATCTGCCTTTCTATATTTTGGAATTTTAATTTAATTCCATATGTTTTTCCCATTTCCATATTTTTAACAGACGATTAATTCAATAAACAAATTTCTTTTTAGTGATACTTCATACATTGTAATATGTATATAAGTTCTTTTTTTATACACTGATTAACATTTTTGGCTTTGTTTTGGAGAACACCAATGTTTTTGAAGTAGTCTTTTAATGTCACCAACAAAAATTTGTTAGTGGGATTTATGCCCTTCTAATCGAAAAGTACCACAGTTTGACACCACATATGTTAGTGTTGAAAGTTAATTGCATAGTTTTACTGATCAGAAACTTAAGTAATACAAATGGACGAGGGTCAATTGCATCCGCAGCAATACCTATATATCAAATTGAGGGACAAGTTGCACCAGAATCCATATCTTGCTCCCCTGGAAAATATACTACCGCTGGTCTTTATGACTCCCAAAAAACATCACTTGGGTGCAGCTATCACTGTAGTGGGCCCTTCGAAAATATCCTACTGCTAGCACTTTGCGAGACCCCAAAAAACATCATTGGGTCTGGCCGTCGCTGTAGGGCCTCTTCGAAAATATGCTACAGCTCTCCCTTTGCAAGACCGCAGGGGTGAGCACACTTGTTAGGGACTTCACCCCTTTTTCACATCGTTTACCACACCCTCTGCCTTATAATTCCGAGATAGAACCCAGGAGTCTAGCCCAGATGATTTATATTATCTTTTAACACCAGTTTTTTTAAGTGTTTTTCGTTAATTAAAACTGCTGTTCCATGTATGGTACCAGGTGCCTTGTAGGGTAAAAGTTGCATTTTGAATTTTTTAAGACTGTCATTTGTCTATTAAAATTGGTCAATAATGCCACCAAAAATATGTAGTAATTATAACCCAATTTGACTCTATAATGTGCCCCCCAGCCAAGGGCAGCTCCAGCAAGAGGGCCATGCCCCCCCTCCAAAATTTTGCTTTACAACTTTAGATTTGAAAACTTCACGATTTCAATTTGCATTTTGAACAATTATAGACCAATGTAAAAAATTCAATGGCCCCCTCCAAGAATTCAGTCTGGAGCCACCCTTGCTCCCGACTCCCTTTACTTTCACAAAGTTCCTATGCCACTGGACACAAGGGATTACTAATTACTAGAATATTTAGGAGTATTTGAGATAAATGAGGCAGATAAAAGAGAAAAACAGGGTGTGGCTATGTCGTGGACACGACCATGTTTTTTATGTGAATATGTGTACATAATGGGTATCACTGGATAGCTCTTGAGAAGCCCTTTCCAACTATGAATGTTCTCTACATTTTCATTTGGCTTTTCGATGAATATAGGCCAACATTGCATTATTTATTTTAATTTTTTACTTTAACACAATATATATTCACTATAACTATTTCATTATGTATACATATAACAATTGAAACGCAAGCGTATGTTCTAACTTCTCAGAGTAAAAATTTATGCTAAATGGACATTATGTAACACAGCAAAATGACCTCAAAATAGCTTATTTTCACCACTGTAAGTGATATGCCACACTCCTCACTCAACAAAACGAATTCTTTGATCCTTTAGCTATTCAGTGGTGTAATCTAGTGGTGTCTAATTCAGTGGTGTTATCAAGATCTACTGATTGTATATAAAACATTGAAAACAGTTATAGCGAATATGTATGCAAAAAATTGAAAACCTAACATGTGCTACAATGATCTTGAACACTGCGAAATGTTGTATGATAAGCTAAATTGAATACTTACATTTATGTATTGAAAATAATAGTGGCCAGAAGTAATCAAGCTATTTTGCTACTTAAAAGTTGAATTTGTCAAAATTTTATCTGCATTATTAACTTTTATAAAAAGTTAAAATAAGAACTTTGTAAAGATTTTATGCAAAAATTTTATTAATATATATTTACATTTTTATTTTAAAAATATGAACAGAAATGTTCTGCAAACTTTTGTTAAAATACAAACATTTCATTAACAACTAGTCGCGTGTCCATTCTACACACGGTAGTGAATGAAATTTTTTTTTACTCTTAATGGAAAGTTTGCAGTCATGAGTATTAATCTGAGATCATGGCCAAAAAAAAAAAAAAAAAATATGTCTGCACCGTACTCAATCAGAAAAAGAAAAGCTTGATGGTTTGCAATGAAATCTCATCACTTTCAAAATGTCTTATTCCTTTTTAGGTTTAAGTTATAGCATTATTACCACACATGCTACATGATGCGGACAGCTGTTTTATCTTATAACTAAAAATCATAGGTGCAAATGGGACTAGAAGAATCAAACATTCTTTATGAAATATGTCATGAGAATGAGGAGAATGACAGTTGTTGCCATTGAAAATGGTGTGCACTGATGTCATCGGCAAAACCAAATGTATTTTTGTTTTACTCTTGTAATTCAAAATTGAACTTTAATCAGATAGTTCAGATTTAATTAAAAGGAACCACTAAAATAAATCCAGGCTACCATTAGTTAGAGAAAAGGGTCTGGATATGTGAATTTGAGCAAATACAGGTTTCTCTCTATTCTAAAAAAAAGTAAAGGCTGCTGGCACTGTCAAAGCTTGATGGCCTATCTCCTCCTAAACCGTGGGGATTTAAGTTTCGACTAAGGTGCCCACAGATTCAAAAATTCCGAGGAACCTGCTAAGCTGATTTAAATTTCGAAAATCGAATTATTTTAGAAGATATTAATAAAAAACTAAAAAAATAAATATAATGGTTGCCAGATTTGGCATAAAATCATTCATGCCTTTCAACAAAGCGTTTCCAAGTATGTAGTATCATGCGAAATTGTCAAACATGAAGTAGAAATACACCCATTTTATGCCAAAATAAAAACTATATGAAATAAGTAACTCAAAATGTGTTACACAAAGTTGATAATTTTCAAATAGTAATTTCACTTAGACAACATGAGTTTAGAATTAGCGATTATTCGTTTTTCCAAAACAGAATAACTAATATCTTGAAAATGAAAAATAATTAAAATGCAGATTATTTTAAAGCCGGTTCGGTCCAGCTGGATTATTTGCTAGCAGTAGAAATATTTGGCAGCGTTAACTATGCCATTATAGCAGTTATAGTACACTTTGGATATTTGCTAGTGCGACGAGATGGTATAATTCGTGGTGCTAAGTATGCCAGTCTGCAAACAATTATGTAAATGAAAATATGGATAACTGTTTTCCGGTAACCTTAAATGAACAGTAATTATAGGTTGTGAGCATGTGTAAATTGCCAAATAATGAAAAGTCACCATTGGTGGCAAGCTATGTATCTGTTCCGTAGCTTTTATTAACTTTACATGTACGCAAGTCGCCAAATAATGAAAAATCGCCATGGGTGGCAAATTCGCAAGATAGGTTTTACATTATTAAAAATACAACTGAAATAGATGTTCTGATTTTATTACGCTTTAGCTCCTAATTAATATAACTTTTGAATGGCAACATTAAATATCATTGTGTTTCTGAGGAGTGCAAATAATTTTAACAGCGAATATAAGAGGAGTCTGCACTCCAGGTGGAGTATAGCTCAGGACCCGTACAACACAGATTCCCATAACGGTCTACTGTAGTGTGAAGTTTAAATTTTTATGTACCAATGAACATGCAAGAACCAAGCAATGTGTAGCTTTTTGTAACTCAGTAACATTCTATCTGATCCAATCTTCGGGTTTTGTCTGTTGAAATTATGTCTTTTTTACGAATAAGCCTTATTAGGGGCCGAATGCCTCATACGAAAAGCGAGCGTAGCGAGTGGCCTTGGCCTCTAGTGTGGGCCTTGGCCTCTAGTCTTCGTAAAAAGTTAGAACTGTGACATTAGGACCAGATGTTAAAATAAAGGTCTGAGTGTGCATTTTATTATTTCACAAAATTGGAAACATTCTGATTGACAGATTTCAAGACACAGTGACAGTTTGAAAATTTGTAAATTATACATAGTCTTAAATTTTATCAATGGCTACTCAGTCAATCAGAAATCAGGGAATTTGATGAATTTATTTATAGTATAATTTCTATGGCAGAATCTCAAGTTCCTTTAATACAGGCTGAATCATACGTGCTTTGTTTGTTTCCCAAGCACATGTTCTCAGCAAAACAAAACCATGAGGCAGTAACTACTTAACACAGTTATTGTTTGAAATGGCTAGTAAATTGATTTTGTCGATATTTGTACTACCACAGCAGTTAGCACGGAGTTTTATTTTATTTTTTACTTATTTATTTTTTCCTGCATTAATCATTACTTAATGCTTTTTTTAAGTTAAGGAGAAAGTTTATGAAATAATAAAACAATGCTGTTAATTTTTTGATGTGAATACGTCTTTAAATTTGATTCCATAGTGGAAGACAATTCAGAAAACTGATGATAACAAAATTGGGGAGTACAGTTTCAAGTTGCAGCTACATATCTATCATCTAAATACAAAACTTAATTACACCGCTTGATAGCTACAGGGTCAAAGAATTCGTTACACTGAGTGATGACTTCTCTCTGCCGTAAATGGAGGGAGAAACACTGCCATTTTGAGGTCATTTCGCTGCATCACATAATGTCTGTTTAGTATAAATTTTGACTCTGAGAAGCTAGAATGTTCATTTGCGCTTCAATTTTCAACTCTTGTCAAGATCTATCAATTGGGCATAGAAAACATTACAGTTATATATAGCATGTATCCAGTCATATAATGCATGTCAGAAAATTTAGGATATGTCAATCAGTTTATATTCTTGCATTTAATGTTGGGTGTGTAATACACACACAAAAAAATGAAGTTATTTTTTGAAATTGCAAGTACTTGTTATACGCCAAGATACATAGCATATATCGTGTTAAAGTAAAAAAATTCAAATAAATAATGCAATGTTGGCCTATACTCATCAAAATATAGAGAACGTTTGCAGTTGAAAAGGGCTTCTCAAGAGCAATCCAGTGATACCTGTAAAATACCATATAACAGAGTGAAGCAATGCTGGGAACATAAATGAATGAAGCTGTCTGAGCAGATAAATGACAGCGACAGTACATTTGCAGCTGAGGCACCCAAGCCTATGCAAGTGGATAAGTCAATCCCTTTCAGTGCCGTGCTTTGGGGTGGTGCGAAGGGTGCAACCGCACCGGGCCGCAAAAAATCGAAGACTGTAAAAAATTTCGGTCCAAAAAAAAAAAAAAAAAACTCAATGAAGAGGGGGAAAAAAAAGAATCGATTGCACTTGCTAATACAGTGGTCCCCAACCCCTGAGCCGCGGAAAGGTATCGGTCCGTGGATCAAATCGTACCGGGCCGCACAAGGAACATTAAATTATTTCCATTTTATATCACAGTTTGCACGCAAACTCAAATGATTTTCAAAACTTGATACAAAGCGCGAAAAAGCTGAGCCACTTGCAAGCGATTGCCCGCGTGACCTTGTAGTAGGCGCCATAGACGCCACTTGGGAGAACATAGGGAACACCATTACACAAGTATGGCAATCCTGCAACATCAGATATAAAAAGACATGCAGGCACCCACAATTTACATTGTATATACTAAACCGATAGCTAATTTAGAAGGAAAATAACTTTGATTCGCAGACACACCGTCGTCGGGCACATGATGGAACGGAAAGCTATTTTTATCAAGTAGAAAAGCGAAGTGAGAAACGAATAAAACTGAAATACAGAATAGTTGATTACAAATAAATAAATAAATAAAAGAAAAAAGTTTTAGAATGATGCAAAAATAAATTACAAAACAGGGGAAAAAAAAAAAAAAAAAGTAGTAAAAGTTCTGGCACTAAGTATTTTCAGAGTCGGCTGGAACCGATAGTAAAGTAAGTGTTTTCAGTTTTATGAATTGCTAAGGTTTCTTGGTAGTCACGGCTTCAAAACCTTTATTCAGTTTTCAGCGCTTTTTATTGTGTTTCTAGTACTGTATCATTGTCTCCAATGCCTAAGACTGTTTTTGGTTCCAGAAATGAATCGGGAGCAACAAAGAGGAAATGTAAAGAGCAAAATGAGAAAACGATTAAGTTAATTCTTAGTTTATCATAAGTTAATCCTTAGTTTTTGCTAAGTTATCCTTAGCAAATGAATTAAAAGAATATAAATTTTTGGTATCACTTTGTATTTGGTATGAAATATTATCGCAGTTCAACTTTGTCAGCAAAATATTTCAGAACAAAGCTATGATTATTGATACTGCTTTGATACATATTAAAAATACGATAGACTTCTTAAAAAAATTTAAGGGTTTTGAAAAAGCTAAAGAAGATGCCAAACTGTTAGCTGTAGAACTGGAAATTGATGAAAATTCCATAAAATTTCCAGGCATTGCATCAATACGTCGGAGAGAAGTTAAAAAGCAGTTTTCGTATGAAGCTGAAGACGAGCCAGTGACTGCTCCTGAAACTAATTTTCGAATTAATTTCTTTAATGTTCTTTTGGATAATGCAGTGGTTTCAGTGGAAGAACGTTTTGGTCAATTAAATGTGTTTAAAGAAACAATTGGATTTTTATTCAATTTCGCAGAACTTGATGAAGATGAAAATTTAAAAAATTCATGTCTAAATTTAGCAAGATTTATGGGAGATGTTAATGGAATAGAGCTTTTTACAGAGTTGAAAATATTTTCAAGAACTATTTCCTTGAAAAATACTTCTACAATACTTATATTGAAACATATTACTCAAAATAGACTGTAAGAAGTGTTTCCGAATTTGACTATTGCCCTGCGCGTGTTATTAACTGTGCAGTTACCAGTGGCGGATTATTGCAAGTTGGGGGTGGGGGGGTGGCTAGTTTGTCGGTTTGGGCGGTTAGTTAGAAGATTGACATATACATCCATTTTATGGAAGCAAAATAGGATCTTTTACATTAATATCTTTTTTCTCAGTGGGGGGGGGGGGGGGGTTCGCCCCCCCTTTAATCCACCCTTGGCAGTTACAGTGGCATCAGCTGAACGATCCTTCTCAAAATTGAAATTAATAAAAACATTACGATCAACCATGTCACAAAATGGACTCAACTCATTGGCAATTATTTCAATCGAGAATGACTTGGTATCGAAAATTGACTTTTCCGACGTTATAGATACTTTTGCTAATATAAAGTCCAGAAAAATTTTATTATAATATGTTAACCTTTTCGCCCCGGCTCACCCTTGAGAATTTTTGTCCCAGAATACGGCAGAATATTGAAGATTTCCTTTCTCTACTTTCCAGCTGAAGTGCACACCTTGTCTTTTGTATTGTCAACTGCTGGTAGGTGGGAGAAAATATGACTGGCCACACAAGTCTTCGAACAAAACGCAAATCTAGATGCCGAATCCCGCTCAACTGACTAGGGTCAGTTCTTAACTGGTAGTTAGACAACTGTCAACTACCAGTTTTCTCAAGACAATTATCTACTAATAAACCTGACCTACACTATAAGAAAAGAAATTCTCGTCTCTAGAAATTCTATCTTCCATCAAGGGTGAAAGGATTTCCTGTCAAAAGAGAGGAAAGAAGTCTTGGGTAAGGCACTTCCACCAGCGCTCTTCTTCAGTCACTTTTTTTTTTTTTTTTTTTTTTTTTGGGGGGGGGGGGTGTACAACTGTTGTACCGCTTGAGTCAGAAAGTTAATGTATTGTAATGTAAAAAATTTATTATAATCTTGTATTTTTCCCCCTTGAAAATTTCGTAATTATATCAAGAGATCGGCTTAATTTACAATTTTAATTCAAATCCTTTAGGTATCAACAATTTCACTCTCTTAAGTCTTAACATTTCTTGATGTTAGTTTTACATTTAACGATATTTAATTTAAATCAGCCAACACATTTCTAGTGCATAACTATTTTTGGGAGCTGTTTCCATTATCTGAAGATCAAAGAAACCTGTTACTTATCTTGTAGAATTATTATTATCTTGGTTATTATTACCTTGATCAAACAACGGACCTGGAATTCATGTTTGATTTTTGTGGTGCTAATTATTTTGTGACAAAGCATGGACACCCCCCCCCTTCCCGGAAATGAAGTCACACCACCGAATATGATATTTAGAGCTACTTGCAGCTTTTCCGGGTATTTCCTCCACAACTTAAATTTTCATCGGAAGAAAAAAGAATTTTCTGTACATTGGCACCACTCAGAAGCTGCAAACAAGGTTTACAGAACCACGAGGATGCATGTCTACCGCATGTTCACGATTTTCTTCAGTGGTCCATCGCTAATCAAACTCTCTAAGTGCAAGTAACTAATCTGACTATAACAACTGGTGCAACTTTTTTCAACTTAATTTGCTTATAAAATGTCACTGGCTCAACCATGATAGATTGGAATTATTTACTGTAAAAACGGAAGAGATTGCAGGTTATGGGATTGTCTTCAAAACTATCGGTAAGTTAATTTTAAAAAATTCTTTTTGATATAGTTTATTGAGCATAGGCATAACATACTATGGGCAAGAGGGGGCAGTTGCGCCCCCTCCCCTAAAATTCAAGAAAATTCAGAGATAAAACCCATTTCAAAACGATCGACAATACAAAAAATTTTGCCCCCCCCCCTCAATATTTCATGCCAGTTTACGCCTATCCTATTGAGTATTCAGAGAATTAAATTCAATTAAATGAAATATTTTAATCTTTAATTTTCGGGTACTATCTGTAAAAATTGTTCTGTTATGTTTTTTTAAGGTACTCTTGTTTTAAGCGGTCACACGTTTCGTTTAATTATATTTGAAAAGCTGCAGTTCCTTTGTTGTGTCTGCATTTTAGACCAGTGTCCTAACTTAACATGCTCACAGCCTGTATGCGAGTGGGCGTGAGGGCTTCCTGAGCAATATTCTGACTATAAGCTCCCTTTTTGTTTGAAGTTAGGGTCGTAAAAGTTTGCCAATCAATATTGCATGCTTAAAAGTTAGTTGATGAATGAACATTGTTAAAATTCTCAAAAAAGATATAGTTTCTTTATTTAATGGAGATGTGTCATACAGATTGTACTTTCTGTTCTTTCTTAAGTTGTCCAACGCAAACTTATCGTCCCAAATGCATAATAAAGGCTGATTAATATTTGAAGTTGGTTCGAAAAAGCAAACAGTACAAAAACAATCTTGTGAAATAAAAAACATTATGTGCGTGCTGAACAATTGTCTTAAACTACATAAGTAAAGTGAAGAACAATTTATAAGTACTTTATGACGGACAGATGACTCAATTTTAATTAAAATTTAATACCTTTTGAATTTTGGAATCACGAAACATGACGAATCCCAACCATAACTAGGTAATATATATATATATATATATATATATATATATATATATAACTAACAAGTAAAACACAAAACATACTACAAATAAGACATATCTCGCATAAAAGTAACAGCTATTATCAAGAATTAGAAACCAGATTTTGAATCCAAATAAAGTGCAAGAATTATTGTGATAGTATAATGGAACGGAAATTATAACCACTGTCACCATCTTCAGGGGCCACAAACAATGGATTATAATTTACAGTAAACCAAATAGTAGGGTTTCGGTTGTGTGGCATATCAGAAGAGATATTAACTCCACACATCTGGGCCCTACCCTACTATATAAAGGAAAGAAGAAATCAAAAAGATAACAAAAATTAGAAAGATAATTTTACATACCATACCTTGAGCACATGGAAATTTTATTTTGAACAGTTGATATGTGTTGCCAATGCTAAGAATTGTAAAAAGTGAAAAATGGTGTTGCCACTAAATAAAAGTGTAAAAGTGGAAAGAAGAAAGTTTAGGAGTTGCCAAATACTAATAGGTAATATTATTAAATTTTAAGAATATTCAGGTATATTAATATAATAAATATATATTGAATAATAATAAATTTAAAAGATTGAATAAAATAAATATTATAGCAAAATTAAATATAACATATTGTTTAAAAAATATAATGATTATTATTATTGACTAAGTATGTATAATAAGTTATAGTATGACAGAAGATTAATCTAGTAAATAAGAAAAAAATAATGTTTAGAACAGAATAATCACAATATAGGAACCCCGTTTTTTTTTTTTTTTTTTTCTTTTTTTCCTCCAGATATATATATGCATGCATAAACACATCCAAATTGTTTTTAAACATATTACTTTTATATATATATATATATATATATAAGAGAAAAACTTCCTCCGCCCGATCCAACCATCCAATTACAACCTTAAAACCAAAACCCCACCCAACCTCCAGTAAATTAACAAAGACATTAGACACATCATTTTCAAGAATTGTATATAATGGATTTTAGGAACTTAGTGGGATAGTTGTATTGTCTAGCTGACAGATATAGAGATTTAAAATTGGAGACTTTGAAATCATCAGAACATAGAAACTTGATTCTACAGCAGTGATTATAGATGATATTGCGAAATACAGATTTATGTAAGCAGGAGGAAAAATGAGTAAAGCTATTTACTTTAAAGCTAAAATCTTTACGCTTATCATATATATTGAAACTAAGGCTATTTCTAGGAGTGATGGAGATACTTAGATCTAGAAAACTAACAGAATTATTAAGCATATCATTTTTAATTAATTCCAGAGCAGATGGATATTTTATGGGGAAGATAATGTTATTATTATTAGTAGTGTTTACAAGTAAGATATCATCTATATATCGTTCAAGAATGATGTGTGTATTAGTATATTCTTTTTCATAGTAATATAAGTAAAGATCTGCAAGGTAGCTAGATGCTGAACCACCTTGTGGTATACCATGATTTTGTAGATATATTTTATTGTTATGTAGAATAAAATTATTATAGATAATAAATTTAGATAGACAACTGAAATATGTTACATCAACATGGGAAGGGAGCTGAATATTGTTAACACAAGTTTCAAATAATTCATTAATTACATTGTAAAGGTCGTCAAGAGGAATATTGTTGAATAGATCTTTAAAATCATAGGTATATAAAGAGGTAATATTACTAATAGTACATATTGTATTGCGTAGATCATAACTATTTCCTATAGAGTAATCATTACGTTTTATATAATACTCATGCATAACAGACAGTATCTTTAATAGAAGTTTACTTGCTACATTGCTATATGTATTACATCCTATTGTAACAGTTTGAAACTTTAAAGGCGATTTATGAAATTTAGGGATTAGTACAATATAAGGATAGTGTAGATTATTATGTTGTAGGTTGAGAAGTTTATAGAAAGCCATAATTTTTTGGTTACAAACTACAGTAGACAAATTAGTAGAGGAATAGATACTGTTATTTACAATTGTAGCGGCTAACAAGCTATGATATAACTGTTTACAAATAAAAGCATAGTGATTGGATGATTTATCTACATAAGTAATTATGAAATACTGCTTTATAAAGTCTATTTGAGTATGAAATTGACTATTGACAGGAGAACTATATTTTACATATTTAGCAATATTTTGCTTAAAGATTGAAAGTACTTTTACTTTCCAGGTAGTGAAGGCTTCAATAGGAGTGCTGTATTTTAAGGCAGTATTATATATGTAAAAATCTAAATCATATGTGAATTGTGTTACAATGCCACTAAGAGAGTGTTTTGAAGGAATACGGTGTTTAGAGCCCTTCTGCATGAGTTTTTTTAGCCTAATATCTTTTACGATAGCTAGATCTCCAGTAATGATGTGTCCATAATCCCTATTAATGAAGTTCGTATAGTGATTATCATTGCATATACAGGGTGGTGTATCAGAAGGGTTATATCTTTTGGAAAAGGAGTTGTAGTTAAATAGTTTCCTACCAAAGGGTAGGGGATATTTAAAGGACTTTTTAATAATGACATTTTTGATGGGAAAGTAAGTGTTATTATTAGAAAATATTGTATTGAAGTTTAAGTTATTGAATGCAGGATTTGTGAAAGTAATTAATAAGTTAGAATTAGAAGGTGTATTATTACTTTTATTGGTTAGGTTTACGGTAAGTGCAGTGGCTCGTGCAACAATGAGATCGAAGAATAGGTGAGAAAAATGTCCAGAAATGTTAAGATTTGAAAAAATAGAAAAATACTTAACTAAAAGTTTCTTTTTAATGGAGTAAATGAAAGTACGTATATTAATCCAATTATAAGTACTGGTATAGTAATTATATAATTTTAAAATAGCAGATTTTATATAACTATTAGAATACTTAGGACTATTACACTTTTTACGTTTACCTCTAGAAGTTCTAATTGTTTTATTATATATAGACAAGTTTAAAGTATTATAGATTGGAGAATATTTATTTATGTTAGTAGTGCTAGTATAATATATTAATTGTTTATTATGTACTAATTGGTTTAGACCATACGGATAACTAGTATTATGAAATTGGATGAAGTAGTTTTCTAAAAATAAACGTTCATTATGGTTCTTCTTTATAGATAGAATAGTGATATTAATATTATTGAACCCATGCATATGAAAATGTTCATACTCAAAGTTATTACCAGAAAGATTACTAGGATAGTTCTTAACATGATTTCGATGTAGATTAATACGAAGGTGTAAAGGATTACTAGTTTGGCCAATATAAGCTATTTTACATTGATTACAGGTTAACATATAGATACAGTTGTATACTTTGCAAAACGTGCTTAAATTAGACCGACTATTACAAATATTTGTAGTATCAGCTAAAGGACAAGTTTTACAGCGAGAAGATGTGCATTTTATAAATTTAAGAGTAGGCAATTGATGTATATTAGTAGGTGATGATAAGTCGCAGGCTTTCGATCCAAGATAATCCTTATCATCATTAATTTTCTTGTACCGAGCATAAGGAAAAATATTATTTCCTTGTTTGCCAGGCGCTAAATTATTATAATCTACCATTCATAAAAAAGTGAGGGGTACATACTAAATTTTAAGTGACAAAACAAAGCTAGCAATAATTTCTTATAAATGTAAACAAACACATAACAGTAAATTGTATGAAAGTCTGGAGTAGAATAATATATTAACAAAATGAAAAATAGAAAATTACATACACATGACAATAAGTAGAAATATGAATTTAAAAAATAAATAAAATACAGCGAAGAGTAACTTGAGTAAAATAAGAGCAAAAAATTACTAGCGGAAACTAGAATAAAATGAGTAACTTAATAAGTATTAAGGTCTTCTAATAAAGATGGCTTATTAGCTGTACATTACATCAATGTCTAAGTACTATATTATTTTTATATTTAAAAACGTCGCTGTGTGGTTACCAAGAGTGGAAATAACTCGTAAGATTGCCAATAGAGGGCAGCACATTATAATAAAAGCATCGCAAGCAAAGTAAAGTAGTTAGCAACTGTACAAATTGTAGATAATTGTAACTAATTAAGTAATCCAAATATACAGAAAAAAGATGTTGTTTTTTACACTGATTAAATAAAAACAGCAGCAGCAGCAACACCATAGCACTAGGCAGAAGTAGTTTGAACATTATTGTTGAAAATGTTGGGAAATTAAAATAAAAATAGAAAGGAGATAGTCTAAATAGATAGCTGTATTTTACAAAGTATTCAAAATGAATATAGATAAATCATAGATGCTGATTGAAAAGGAGTAACTGAAGGTAGTAACTAGGAAAATTACATAACTATAAATGCGCACTTGCAGCAAAATATAGCTTGTAAGAAGATTTATAAAATTATTAGCAATGCAAAAATGGCATATAAAGTCAAATCAAACATCCATAATTAATTATTTAGAAGATATCCTATTTGTAACACACAATTGCAGCTATGACAAACAGAATAGAATATAACTAACAAGTAAAACACAAAACATACTACAAATAAGACATATCTCGCATAAAAGTAACAGCTATTATCAAGAATTAGAAACCAGATTTTGAATCCAAATAAAGTGCAAGAATTATTGTGATAGTATAATGGAACGGAAATTATAACCACTGTCACCATCTTCAGGGGCCACAAACAATGGATTATAATTTACAGTAAACCAAATAGTAGGGTTTCGGTTGTGTGGCATATCAGAAGAGATATTAACTCCACACATCTGGGCCCTACCCTACTATATAAAGGAAAGAAGAAATCAAAAAGATAACAAAAATTAGAAAGATAATTTTACATACCATACCTTGAGCACATGGAAATTTTATTTTGAACAGTTGATATGTGTTGCCAATGCTAAGAATTGTAAAAAGTGAAAAATGGTGTTGCCACTAAATAAAAGTGTAAAAGTGGAAAGAAGAAAGTTTAGGAGTTGCCAAATACTAATAGGTAATATTATTAAATTTTAAGAATATTCAGGTATATTAATATAATAAATATATATTGAATAATAATAAATTTAAAAGATTGAATAAAATAAATATTATAGCAAAATTAAATATAACATATTGTTTAAAAAATATAATGATTATTATTATTGACTAAGTATGTATAATAAGTTATTGTATAACAGAAGATTAATCTAGTAAATAAGAAAAAAATAATGTTTAGAACAGAATAATCACAATATAGGAACCCCGTTTTTTTTTTTTTTTTTTTCCCTCCAGATATATATATGCATGCATAAACACATCCAAATTGTTTTTAAACATATTACTATATATATATGTGTGTGTGTGTGTGTGTGTGTGTGTGTATGTATATATATATATATATATATATATAGGGGAAAGGGTCGCAATAATTGATCCTTGCCCCGGGCCGCAAAAACTCCAGGCACGGCCCTGATCCCTTTTATATTAATGCCAGACTTTATAGACACCTATCATGTGCGATCATGAAGACACATTGGGCAGCAGCTAGTGTATATTTCACTACTAAGTTTTTCAACTATCCATTCAACCATAACTGTGATGTGTGTGACCATCTATGGTTTCTGAGCCCATTTAAGCTACAAAAGAAAAACACTTACTGCTACTTAGTAATACTTTCCCAGAAGAGGCAGTACTAATAACGTACACTATTCATGTAAAACACAGGGCCGTGCCTATGAAACAGCCACACCATTTTTTAGCTAATGGTTAAAATGACACAAATATTTCCAATATACTCTTATTTTACTGACATTCATTATTAAAATGACTTTAGATGAAGAAATAAAATTTTTACTCTCTTCAAGGAAAAAAGAAAGCTCCATGCTAACGGTTGTGCTGGTATAGAAATCGACGAAATCAATTTACTTGACATTTCGAATGATAACCACACCAAGTATTTACTGCCTCATGGTTTGCTTTCACTGAAACCATGAGGTTGGGAAGCAAACAAATCAGTAATGTGTCTGCTTGATTTAGGGCCGACGTACAGTTAAGTGCGTTTCAGTACGCTATAATGGGAACCCAATGTATTTTTCAGAATCTTGAAGACGCACTGCGGAGAAAAGTGCCCCCACTGAGCGGTGGGCGTGCTTTTGTGGTTTCACGCGTTATCCTTTGGCGGTGGTCATTAAAAGTCAATAAATTCTTCGACCCTGCACTGTATCCCCCCTTGTACAATGCCTTGACCATTAAAAAAAAAAAACCCACTGCGTCCGGAAAAAGACACAACTGGATGGCGGCCTTTATAGTTGCCTTAGCAGCAGGGCAGCTCCTAGTGGGGGGGTGTGATGGTGCTCAGCATGTGGGTGGCCAAAGGGTGGCTGGCTTAAACTACCCTAAGGGTAGTTTAAGGGTGGCAAAAATTTAAAGTATAAGGTTCATATAAAAAAAGAGCAGCCAATTTTGATTTGCATGCAGGCAGCCACTGGTCTAGGATGGGTTCTGCTTAGCACAATATATTAATCTGAATGGATTTCTAATGTGTGTTTAAACTTGTAGCATCAAAATGATGTAGATTTTACCTATGCTTTAAAACTCTGATCAAAGTTGAAATTATTATTGGTTTTACTTTTTTTCTTTTTAAAAAAGTACAGTTTCAATGTTTGTGTTACCAAGATGATGCACACAAAGAAATGTAGCAGGTAAATAAGCAAAATATCTACACAGCAGCTGATTGAATTTAAAATAATGTTTCATTCTATCTCCAAATTTATATATTTTTTTTCATTTATTAAATTTAAATGAGAGTTGAATGTGCATTTTATAATCTGACCAAATTATAAAACATTCTGTCAGATGGATTTTAAGTTATGACCATTTAAAGATTTCTCAAAACTTAGTAAATAATGTTAAACATTCAGAACAAACTGTTTCTGGTGGAAAATTTTCTCTTCTATCTGATGACATACTGGCCATTTTCTTGTGGATATTATTTCCATTTCTATTGCTGAATATCTGTGAAAAAATGCACAAAAATTGATAAAATGTTGAATTAAAAAAAATTCTTGGTCAAATTTTGAAAAAATTGCTTCGTGGTACATAACTTCACATTCAGAACTTCCTGTCTACTGAATTTAGTAATTCTATGTGCATCTATTTTTCTGTACCACTACCGACAAACAAACAGATATCTTTTATATAACTAGGGGCCAAGGCCCCCAGACTCGCTTCACTCACTTTTCGTATGAGGCATTCAGCCCCTAATAAGGCTTATTCGTAAGAAAGACATAATTTCAACAGACAAAACCCGAAGATTGGATCAGATAGAATGTTACTGAGCTACACATTGCTTGGTTCTTGCATGTTCATTGATACATAAAAATTTAAACTTCACACTACAGTAGACTCCCTCCCCCTCATAACACGGAAGATATTTTGTTATAGGAATCCGTGTTGTACGGATCCTGAGCTATACTCCACCTGGAGTGCGTGTGGACTCTGCTTATAATCGCTGGAAAAATTATTTGCCCTCCTCAGAAACACAATGATATTTAATGTTGCCATTCAAAAGTTATATTAATTAGGAGCTAAAGCATAATAAAATCAGAACATCTGTTTCAGCTGTATTTTTAATAATGTAAAACCTATTGGACACCATGCGAATTTGCCACCCATGGCGATTTTTCATTATTTGGCGACTTGCATACATGTAAAGTTAATAAAAGCTACGGAACAGATAGGATAGCTTGCCACCAATGGCGACTTTTCATTATTTGGCGATTTACACATGCTCACAACCTATAATTACTGTTCATTTAAGGTTACCGGAAAACCGTTATCCATCTTTTCATTTACATAATCGTTTGCAGATTGGCGTACGGAGCACCACGAATTATACCATCTCGTCGCGCTAGCAAATATCCAAAGTGTACTATAACTGCTATAATGGCATAGTTAACGCTGCCAAATATTTCTACTGGTAGCAAATAATCCAGCTGGACCGAACCGGCTTTAAAATAATCTGCATTTTAATTATTTTTCATTTTCAAGATATTAGTTATTCTGTTTTGTAAAAACGAATAACCGCTAATTCTAAGCTCCTGTTGTCTAAGTGAACTTACTATTTGAAAATTGTCAACTTTGTGTAACACATTTTGAGTTACTTATTTCATATAGTTTTTATTTTGGTGTAAAATGGGCATAAATCTAACTCATGTTTGTAACTTTCACGCAATTCTAGATACTTGGAAATGCTTTGTTGCAAAGAAAAATGATTTTATGCCAAATCTGGCAACGATTATGTTTATTTTTTCAGCTTTTTTATTAATATCTTCTAAAATAATTCAATTTTTGAAATTTAAGTCAGCTTAGCAGGTTCGTCGGAATTTTTCAAATCTGTGGGCACCTTAGTCGAAACTCAAATCCCCACAGTTTAGGAGGAGATAGGACAACAAGCTTTGACAGCGCCAGCGGCCTTTACTTTTTTTTAGAATAGAGAGAGATAAGTAGATTAACAAATAACAACCCAAAAGACTAATAGGGAGTGTAAAAATTATTTTTGAAGCTAAATAATTTCATACACTTAAATGCAAAGTATTGTTCAGAAAAAAAGGATCCATGGGGCAGAAAAATCACCCTCTAAAAATATCTGCCAGATTAATCATTTTTATGAATACTTCAAGCAATTAAACTGGCTAAACAATGTCACTTTTCAAAAAATAAAATTTATGTTGGCTGATTGTGCAGTAACATAATGAAAATGTTAGTAAATAAAACAATACACTATATCATTCTAATAGACAATTTTAATTTCACTAAATTAAAAATTGTAAATAATACACTCGCCCTCCACCAAATTTTTATACAGTTAAAATGAGGATTTTCAATGTGTAGAATAAGGTTGGTTTGGATTTTAAGAGCTGCAAATGATATACCCTCACTGCTTAAGTTAAGCATGAGGCAGTAAAATATCAAAAAATCAACAAGCACAGCTTAGACTGACACAAAATTCGGCTGGAAATTAGTAATTTATCTTTATGAATGAACCAAATTGAAGAATTACAAAGATTAAAACAACATTGAATTTCCATAAATTATAAGTTAAAACCATATTGGTGTCATTAAAAAAATATTTAAATTCAGACGAAACATATATTGATAGGATATGTGATCACCCTCTATCCTCATACAATGCTTAAGTGTGTAATCATACTTTCTATGAAATGATCAACCACCCAAGTTTCCAGTAATCGCCATTCCTCCTGTAATGTAGCTTGCTAGTCTGTGAGAGTAACTAGGTGTGATAAAAATACAAATACAGTACAGCAAAGAGCATCCTAAAGATTTTCAATGGAATTAAGGTCAGGAAAGTATGCTGGCTAATTATGAGAGAAATGCCCTTATTCTCTAGCAACAATGCCAGCTTTATGAGGATGAGCATTATTGTAAATTACAATGAATGAAGAACCAACTGCAGCAATGTACAATATCACACTGGATTTTAGTACTTCATCACAATACCAGACAGCCATCACAAAATCCTGTTTTCTATGTTTTAGTTCAGGTCAGTGCAATATCGCCAGAAAGTCACAGTACAAAACATTATGCTTCCCCCTCCGAATGTATGATAATGTGATATTCTGAGGATGATTGCATGTGCCTTGTTCTTTCCAGACCCATACACACTTGTCATCTATTTAGAGAAAATCTTGATTCATATGTGGACTAGCATTGGCTCAATCGGGAATAGTCTGATTAATATGTAGGCAACACCACTTTAATTGTGACCCTCTGGATTTGATGAACAGAGGCCTTCAGTGTAGCCTTCAGTGCACAGTAGTAACAAATATCATCCTACAAATGGATACTGCAACCACAGATGTCAAACAAGTAGTCACTCTTTTATTGCTTAAAAGCAATATACTGATCTTGTGAGGGAGTTGTAACCCTTGGTCAGACAAATAAAAGTCTTTGGACAACTGTTTCGAATTGTTTTCATAATTCAGAAATGGCATAATGATGAAAGCTGTAGAAAAGAGTAACATCTGTGAACCACTTTAATGCTTCAAGGCCCTCGCAAAACACTACTGGTCACTATGTAACATTCATTATCTGGAGGCACAGAAACATAGTTTGCTTTGAAATTAATTTAAAAAAAAATTCTAAACAATTTTTATCAGCAACTGCATGCAATACCTCTAATGCTTCATACTGCTTTACAACTGTGTGTTTTGTATATTTATCGACAATAAGCTATTATTGGCTGTTAGAAAACAAATTTGCAAACTAACCCAATCCCAAGTGAAAAATTTTTACCATCCATAGTGGCTGGTAAAGCTTATTTTTTACCAGCCACCTTAGACTAATATGCAATCCAGATTTATAATAAAGGATGATGCAACTATTTAAATTTATTTTAGCTATTTAATTTCTCATTAAAAGGAAACAGCAAAAATATTTGTAACGTAATCGATAAATCCTAATAAAATTGAGAATTTTTTATGCATTCAGTTTAATTTTATTTACAGACAACACAATTTAAAGACAACACAATCAGCAATCACACTAATTCTTGTCTGTTGAACATCACTCGCCATTATGGCGAGCAGACCTCAATTTTCAATAGCAAGTAAGAAATTTTTTAATTGCCGTTCGGCAGTAGTAACCAACATTCAAGAGGGTTATTGCAAACTTTTATCTACCTTTGCAATTAATTGTATCTTCTCAAATTCAGATTGGCTTCCAAATATTAACATTTTCCTCAGGGGCCGATTTGCCGAGTTGGGGGCACTGAGCAAAAGCTTCATTGGGAGTCCCCACTTTCAAAAACTTTTTTATACTGTATAAAGCAATTTTTATACCCCACCATACAAAGAAGGGTGTTATAACAACATAAAAATGAATATTTAATCATGATGCAATGTGAGATGAAATGGTTCAATCTACAATAATTATATTTCATTTATAGTATTTAATATTAAATCTTTAATTTCATTCCGCAATTTTTCAAGTAACATGATCCACAGTATTTCAGTACTTATTTTCCTAATGCTTACAGGGCCATATCCAGGAAAAAATTTTGTTTAGGGTACAAAAATCTTGGAGAGGGAAATGGCGAAAAAGGCTGAATTTTTCACAAAGACACTACATCATCATTATTTTGTTAACAAAATTTTAAATTCCCCCTGTTTACGGCCTTGAATGCTTATATCAGAGCATTTATTTATAATGAAAATGATCTACACTACACTACACTTAGAAAGGCATTTCTTTTACCAGTTCTAATTGAAAATCAGTTCTATGGTTTCCTCGCAAACAGTACTACATAGGCCAAGCCTAAATGATAAGTTTGTGCTGAATAATTGCCTGAGACTATACAGTCTAGCTAAAAAAATTGGCGTGCATATAATGCCAGGCCTATGAAATGGTAACTTTTTTCACAAAATTAGTTTGTCTCTTATTTTAAATTAAAATCAAAATTAAAAAATTTTTAAACCTAAAGAACAATTTGGGGGCCCGGGCACTTGCCCGGAATGCCCTGCTGAAAATCAGATCCTGGTTTTAATCTCCATGCTCAACTTTTGGTAGCGAGCATATTTCACCAGTAAGAGCTTACACTAACACCACAAAATTTTTTCATAAATTTAAAAGTAAACAGTAGAGAGAAGTAATTTGTAATATCTTACCAGAACAAGAACTCAATGTTTACATACTATATTATAAAATTAAAATCAGTAGCATAGCCAGGAATTTTTTTCGAGGGTGGCTGAAAACTCAAAAACTAGAATGCAATATAATTTATAAAAATCGATGAAACATATCTTTATTTGGGGGAGAGGGGAATCCCCTCCCCTTTATTGAGCTTAAAAGTGTTCGTATATAAAAATTAATTTTAAAAAAAGAAAGAAAAACATTTTTTTAAAATAATAATTCATAAATCGAGTTTAAAATCTACTGTTATAAAAACGTACATCAGGGGGGAAAATTAAATTTAACTTAGATGTGTAGCTGAACCTCAAATTTCTCAAGAGGAACTTTCAAATATACCATGGAAATATCAATGGCAAAATTCCAAATCTGTCCTCAAATATGTAATTTCCTCCATACTTTATGTTTACCTCAAGCAACAAGAAATCACCGGCCTCATCTCAGCCAACTGTATTCACGTGATCCCAACTTCACCCATCTGACCTCGGCGCAGGACCTCCATTGAAGGTTGGGGATATCTAGTCGTTCTAGCAGAAAGTCCCTGGAATGTCTGCTATGGAGTGATTCTGTGCATTTCTGGACGATTTCCCGGGGACTCCCCAACAATTTGCTCTCTTACCCTGATTCAGCAGAGATTATACTTATTGCTTTAGACACGTTTTTAAGGAGCTATACTAAATAAATTTTCCACTTTAAATTGATGAAGAAAGTGGTTTTTAATTCGGATAATTTATTTCTAGAACTTCAAATAAAGATGTTAATTAACAGTAATATTTTCAAAAATATAGTAACTTTTTTAACACTCATTAAAAGCTAATGTAGTATGTTAAATTTCACTAATTTAATTTTTATTCACCTTTCATTCTTATAGAATTTAAGAGATCATTAGTTCTCTTAAAAATCTTTTCTTATTAAATAAGAAATAAATATCTAATATTTAGTCAAACATCTAGTCTAATAACATTTTAATTTACCCTTTCATTTTTATAGAAATTAAGAGATATCTAGCTCTATTAAAAATATTTTCTTATTAAATAAGAAATAAGTATCTAATATTTAGTCATGCATCTAGTCTAATAATATTTTAAAAATCAGATGAGTAAATTATTTCTTTGTTTATACATTAAAACTTGTGCTGAACATAAGTAAATCATTATGTATATATTTAATTACATAATTAAATATACTGTCACAGATTAAAAAATATATATTGTGATATTTTATGTATTTACAAGAGAAAATTCTTGTATAAATTCATAATGTCCCAGTTTATTTCAAGGAAATTCAGCAACTACATAATTAAATTTATAATGAGACTTGTGTTAAATGCAATACAAAAAAGCACAGCTTTCTATGAGGAAGTATTTGTACTAACTATACAGAGTTACATAAGTACTTTTAAAATGCTCAAAATACTAGTTATTGAATGAAGAAAGAAACTAGCTGATTTGAAATTCTCATGTTTAATTTCAATGTTATAAAAAGAAATAATAAATGTGAAAATAATAATGAAAATATGTACTATTAATGGAAAAAAAATATTCCAGAAGTTTATTAATTTTTAATATATTCGATGTTTCATTCTTTTAAAAAGGGTTCTAAAGCCGCTGTAAATCATAATTTGCTTACTTCGACTTCAAATCAATTTATATTATGCATGCAATTTCATTTTCTGTACAGCACAAATTTCAACAGGTAATAATAGTACATTTGTTTTATGTAAACAAACACAGAAGTAATGTACTAACCTTTTCAAATTGAGTGTGTTTCTAGTTGGTATGTTATCTTGTGTAAGCCGTTAAACTTCTGAATATGCCACCCAACAACATTTTGCCCCACAACACTGAACTGTGTCTCGCAAAGCTAGCAAAACACTCCCAAAAGAAATACTGCCAAGCAGAATGAAAAGGGGGCTTCTTAGTGGATGGAAGATAAAGGAGATAGGAATGCGAAATTCTTCAAAGTGGGACATGAGGGGAGGGGGGGGTTAGGGTAGTGATGGTGTGCTAGGAAGCAGCACCCCTTCCCCGAAGACAGCACAATCTCTGAATAGTCCTTTTTAAGTCCGATTCCGACCTTGGTTGAACTGACCAAGGATACCTGAGACCGAGGATGAATTACACATCAGCGATATAGTTTCAGCGAACATTAAATGGACATCGAACAAAAATTCCCGAGTATGAGCCAATAAAATAGATATTCGGCCAACTTTTCGCCGAACTCTCATGCTACCTGGGATTCATTTCGGAGGTGGCTGCAGCCCTATCAGCCAATCCCTTGCCAATTTTTAATACTAAATTCTTTTACGAACTATCGTCAAATATTATTTAAACTGAAAAGCAATTGCATTATATAATTCTATATCTACGAACTAAACTTTAAAACAACATTTATTAGATTTTAAAATTTTATACATCGTCAAATTGTGTTTGCTAACACCAGAGTTAAATATTGACACAGCCCTAACTAATAACTTGCTCAATCTTTACATTGCAACAAAAAAATTTAATATCTGGAGTAACTGAGGTACAATAAATCTAAAGAGGTGGGTAAAAAATAATGGCTTATATTGAAAATTTCAAAATTAGGTAAAAAATAAAAATGGCCTCTCAAAAAGTTTAAATTTATCTAGAAAGGTAGAAAATATTAACAGAAGTCGATCAAGGAATTTTTTCCAGGATCCCATTATTGTGAAAATTGCTTATTTTTGTGAATTTCAATACTTAATTTTGAAAATTTCAACACTTATTTTTGTGAATTTTCATATCAATTTTTAATAAAAATTACTTTTTTAATTAATTGATAAAACATAACAATTAAATATCAATAAAAATGTAGGGTGGGACATTTTAATCAATTCTATTTTTGTGAAAGGGCTGTTTTAATCAACTGTATTTTTGTGAGGATGCCGTTTTAATCGATTGTAATTTTGTGAAGGGGCTGCAAAATGGACCCGATTTTCATCTGCATTGACCTCTGATTAAACACAAACATAGTTCTCAAAAGCTTATTATACTGTAAATACTTTGTTTTTTAACATTTCTATTCTGCTTTAATATTGCAGATGGCCCTTACCCTATAAAAGTACATTATAAGTCACCACTGCTGTAATATTCATTACTATAAACAAATTTTCTGCTTTAATAAACACTACAAAAGATTATGACAGTTGTCAATAAATGTGAGTGAGCATATATTTTTTTTACCTGGAGCTTTATTTCTCCAAAACATATTTTATTTGTGCATTTTGTTGAAATATAAGTAAGCTTGATCGTACATTAATTCAACGTATAACTATACATAAAAAATTAATTTGATAAAACAGTTTGAATGCAACTTTTCAAAGGAATTAAATAATGCCACAAGTATGTAAAAAAGAAAAGCAGAAACATTCATGACATTCATCAGAATAGTCGCCACTAACCTGGGGACGGCTGCCCATTGAATATGCACGAACTGGACGAATGTAGGAATCAAAGCTAACATCGTCTGAATCAGCCAAAAAAGATTTTACCTGGATAGAAAAAAAAAAAAAATTATATATATATATATATATATATATATATATATTATATATATATATATTCATGCAAAATATTTATTATTTAACTAATTGAAAGCTACTTGTTCAGTACAAAAATCATGAAATTTTTTTCAAGTAATAGTTTTCGAGTTGAATTTCAGAACTAAAATATAAGACCACATAGTTTAATGAATAATTAAAAATCCATTCTCTCATCTTCATATATAAAGGATGTTCATGTGTAACTCACTCATCAGCAGCCAGCAAAATCTTACAGATATAAAATTTTAGGAACTAATTTCTTTCGTAACCAAAGTGTCATTTAAGAAATTCTTTTTAAAAAAAAATTCAAGCCCAAATTTAAATTATCAGTCAAAAAAAAATTTTTTTTTTTTTTTTTTTTTTTTTTTTTTTAAACACATTTCTCAACATGTTTCAAGGAAAAACAGAGAAGGTCATAAAATTCTTACTTTAAAATGTAAAAAACAAATATGCCCAAACATCAATTCCAGAGTTTTTTAGAATTCCTACTCTCCCCTATCGCAGAAACAAGGCAACGCGGTGACACTGTCGCAGAATCAGAACGATTCTCTGCAAACAGATTGTCTTCAACAGTTGAAAAATGTACTGAAGATAACTTTAATTTCTTCCGCAGATGTGTAGTCAGTAAAATTGCTCTTTTGATAGTGTAAATAAATTTTTAAAAACGTAAAGAAATTCAGTGATAAATTTTTAACTTCATGGATATTAACGAGGGAGACGTTATATGCAACTTCGTAGAAGGAGGAACGTTTTCCTCTTCGCTTTACCATTCACCAAAGGTGATACATTGGATCAGGCTAGTTAGAGAAGAGCAGATGCAACCCTGTTCATAAGTAGGGAAGGAGGAAAGACTATTCTTCTCTCTGGCACATCGGTGCGTGCAGCAACAAAAGTAGCTCAAAACTTTCCATTTATTGTTCGTCAACTTACTAAGATTGTCTTTATATTATAAAAGTTTTTTTTCTTCCCCAAACCCCTGTAATACAATCAGTCAAATAAAAATTGCTCTTTGTAAAGTATGTTATGATAAAATAAATAGTTATATAAACCTTCATATATTAAAAATGGAAGGACAGAGACAGGAGTGTCGTTTCAGTTTCAATAATGAAACATAAAAAAAAGTATTTTTAGGCAAAATAACACTGCATAAACAGGAAATCTAATACTTAAAAAAAATAATAATAATAAATTAAAAAGTCCAGTTTGAATTTAGTTCATAGCTGTGTTTTATTATTAGCTCACAGATGGCAGCATATTGTCAACAATGGCTACACTAAAGGTGGAAATTAAAAAAAAAGACTCCTCAAACTTTGCACATGAGATATATTTATATAGCTAATAATGCAATTAATATAGAAAAATGCACCTTTTAGAGTCCCAATAATAATTACTTACAAGAATTATATGACGAGAAAAACTCACGTAACCAGAGATGGGGGGGCTATGGGGGCTGAACCCTTCCTAAATGGCTTTCAACATCGACCCCCCCCCCTATTTTCAAAAATTTTTGTAAATTTACTGATAAATATGAAAGTTTAGAAACAAATGGTTTTTAATGATCTTTAAATTTCACATTATTAAAAATATCCCTCAGTTGGAGGGGGGGGGGGGGGGGAATTTCTCATCACATTGGTTAGATTTCTATAAATACAGTTAATTATTTTGCTGCTCTTGGTTGAATGTAGTACCGGATTTTGGATTTTTCTCAGAACACAAAACTGCCATTCTTCCTTTAAGTATTTCCCAGGGCAACGATTTTGAAGGGAATAAAAACTTAAAAACTTTCAGCGTGTTCATGTTTCCATTCAAAATGGTGGTGAACATATTTGACATTTGCTGTAAGGAATGATAATGTGAAATTTTTTAATTAAATTGTTTTCCAAAAATAAAATCATCACAGGATTAAGTAACATGGTACGTCTCCATTTTCGTTTTACCTGACACATAAAGCTGTTACAGTCCAACAAAGTGTTGGAAAGGATCCCCACACATAAACACTTAAACAAGGTTCAAACAATTATAATTTTGTGTTAGGCTAGTTGACACATCCTTCAGATTAAAGGGTAAAAAGAAAAACCAAGGGGTACTCTTTTAAACTGATCACCTTGTATAATATTTATATTCTGCTTTATTTAGATATTTAAAATGAAAATTAAATGCATTTTTCAGTAAATTTTCATTCCAAAGTTTGATAGTTAAATTTATTTTACTGATCTTCTTTAATTGGGTAGCATTTAATAGACTACAAAAGGTAATATTAACTAGTAGCTATACCATATAAATTACCTTGCACAAAAAATTACTCTACCTTGCACAAAAAATTACTCTACCTTGCACAAAACATTACTCTAACCGATATCCAGTACTGCATTTGCTCAAAATATCATTTGAATATTTTTCTTGGAATCTCAATGAAAAAGTTATTAAGATAATGAATGTTAAATATTTTTAAAATACTGTGTTTTGTGGAGCACATGCTCTAGAAAAAAATATACAAACTGAAAAACAGTCTCTTCCACCACCCCTCGATTAATAATACTTATATTTGGTCAGCCACCCAAACTAGATTCTAAGCCCTACCTAACATTTCATTCTGGTTACGGCCCTGCACGAAACACTTCTATTTCGTACAAAATTGCATACAGAATTGAAATTATTAACCATTAAAAGAAAAACTTAATTGTTAGATAACATAAATACTCAAAAAAAAAAAAAAATCTTTAAAAACATTATGCACACACAGAGTTCATATGTTCTACACAATGCAGACATAATTTTAAGATAGTACTACAAATGTAAGAAAACCTTCCAAAACTCGAAACACATGTAGTATATTGTGTACTCACAACACTTTGCAAGATGAGAAACTTTAAATTTTGCACAGAGCTTGCCAAAACCCAGGTTCTACGCTTACCGCCCAAGTGTGTATGATGAAACAAAGTACACTAAAAATTGGGATTGAAAACAGTCATTTATTTAACATATTAAAATATAGAAACAAGGGATAACAACACGATTGCAAAGCATGTCTGTTTAAATTACGGTTTGCATATTATTACTTCACAAGGTTATTTAGGTCTTCACCAATAACATTACATGAAATTTTCCATTTACCCAAGGGTACCCATGGCTGATATATGAAAATTTACAAAAAAAACATTAGCAACTAATTTGCTTTCTTCTACATACATTGCTAGCTTTTAAGAACCACATGCTATAACATCATACGCTATTTATGCAAATTTTCAATCCACAAATTTTTTTTATGTTTAGCATTGAGCAAAAAAACAGGGGAAATTAAAATAAAGGGTGATCACTATTACTAATGGTTGGGCTTGGGATGCCTAAGCATACTATGCCTCCAAGGCCTCCAAAATAGCAAGTAAACAAAAAATTTTAGCCATTCAAATGTATATGAGGAAAAGACATCTTAAAAATCTGGTACAAAATTAGAAGATTTAGTTTGCGATGTCTTAAAAATTAATTAAAAAAACCATGAATATATATATATATATATATATATAAAAGGGGGGCTGTAGACGACATGAACAGTCCTCCATTATGTGGCACAAAGATTAGCTGTGATACTTGGATGACATAGATGCAAAATCTTCTTGAAAAATGATCTAGCCTTTAAAAAAAAAAAGGTCAGGAGACTTGGGACTATGCCCACCTGGGTGTGACACCGTCCTCGATGCACCACGCTTGGCCAGGCTCTTGGACATCAAATGAAAAAAAAAAAAAATGGAAATCAATTAAACATCTCACCAGCTATCAGGATGCTGAAGATCACGGCGGTCGTCTAGTAGCATCACGTCAGATGATTAGCTGATCTCACCAAGTATGAGTATGCTAAAGATTATTGCAAGTAGCAATGAGTCAGGCGAAGCGCAGATGGCGGGCCATTTACCATTAACCAACGACGACAGCCTCAGCCGGATCATTCATTGGCCTAGTAGGCCAACTTTACTTTTTGCTTCATCGCATAGAACACACACAATGTCCTTCAGAAAATTTTAATTGCCGGGGATGTCATCACACATGGGGGAGTAGTTCACATCACAAAAATAAAAAGGGAGGGGAAATGGAGCTGTGTTAATCGTCCATATTCTGCAGCTGACTCGAGTCACCCAAGACTGAGTAATCAAGAACAAGACATAAGCTCGCCTGAGCTAAGGATTCACTACCTCATGGTCTGGGTGTCGTAGCATAACTGACTGAAACATCCCGCGCTCAACATTACCTCCTGCCCCAGAAAACAATTCTCAGCCAATCAGAGTCGAGAGAAATCCTCAAGTCATTCTGGGTGCACCCAGAAAACACACGCAATCCCGGGGAGACGGTAGGAAAAATGTTCTCGAACATTCGAGGGATCGCTGGAAAGGTGCGAATTTAAGAAAAATGGCATCTTCCATCGCCTGATGCAAGGCATCCCGAACATGATGCAATTGTGCAAAAAAATGAGAACAGCTTAAAAGATGAAGAAAACTTTTGAAATTTACTGGGAGAAGCCTGACAATGGTAAATAAAAGCAATTTAAAAATAAAAGCAATTAAAAATTTTTAAAAGAATGGGATTACGGGAACTATCAAAAATTAATTAAAATCCCATCAAAACATATCTTTAATGAAAAGGGAAGTATGGTGCACAGCCATTATATTTTAAACCCCAGATTAATCACAGAACGGCAAACTAATAAGGAAATATTAATTTTAAACACAAATGCCTGAAAAGAGCCTGTGAAGAGAAAATTAAACAACAACAAAAAATAATATAAACAAAAGAGAAAACATTACCTAGCTAACACAAAACAATTAATTAACAGCCCCCCCCCAAAGGTAAGAAATTACTTAGTATTTATTTAAAAATTTTATCTCAAAGAACCTAAATAATAAAAAAACGTACTGGGTAAAGGTTATATAAACAAACTGGGAGAAAAATTTTAAAAACAGTGACAACAAAACACACACACAGGATCAAAATATATTATCACATAACTAGCTGCGTGCCCGTTCTTCGCACAGTAGGAAACAAAAATTTTCCTTACATGTGTAATTCGAATTTATTCGTAATGTGGAATTAAAAAAAAAAAGAGAGCAAAATTATTTGACACTTTATGTAAAGTTTGCATCATGAGTATTAACCTGGCATCATTGCAGTATAATGACTCAAAAAACTACGTCAGTGTCATTCACTATCAAAAAAGTGGAAAGCTTAATGGTTTGCAGAGAACTCCTGGCTTTCAAAATGTCTTATCTCTACATCATAATGTTTTTTAGGCTCAAGTTGTAGCATTAAATACCTAAGACACTACATGAAATGGACAACCATTTATTTCTTTCCGCACATGTACCATATAAGGAAAGTATTGTAATCATGAAAAAATTCGACTTCGAGATTTTGGTGTATTTACACGTTTTGAGGTCTTCTGAATTCATTTATGCTATTTTCAAGAGATGTTTTTAAAATAGCGGCGCACCCGCTCTTCATACGGGAAGAAGCGAATATTTTACTACTAAAATCATATCTGAATGTGACAAAACAGAATTTCATTTTTTAAAAAGTTCAAGTAATCTCCACTGTTGAAATTACTGCGGGATATATTAACGCAAATTAGAATTACTTTTTGTTTAGTTGGATGTAAGACAACCGTTGAAAAAGGATAAACACTTTTAATTTCATGAAATATTTATTAATGTGGTATATTGTGATTTATTCATATTATCCTTACAAATCTAATAATACTACTTATAACGTACATTAATACTATCTATCTCCGCTTCTCCCTCTTCAAGGCTCCCTTAAAAGAAACAGCTTAGATTATTTGGCCCCAATTGGATCTTTTGATTCTATGGTGATTCTTTGCAATTTACGCATTAGCATAAATATTAATCATTTGGCATAATAGTTGCCATTTAGGAAACTCTCCATATATATTTACTTTATACATAGTTTTATAAGATTGGCGTATTTAGCGCCGCAAACTATTTCATCTTACTGTGGGGAGAAAATATCCAACAGGTGCCATTTTAAATATCCATGTATCTAATATAGCGATATCTTTTATATCCTCCATAGTCCTGTCTCCTGAAAAACATCAAACTGTGTAGTCTCGAGGAGCTACTTATTCCCGCTTTAATTGTGACAGGGCGCAGAGTTGCAGAGTTTACAAATTTCACGCATTTTTTTAATTTATGACGTCACTGTTTGACTGCCGTAAAGGATACCCCAGTTGGTTGAGGGAGTTAATTTCGATATTTCGCATAGTAGTTTTCAAACGGTATCATTAAAACTTTGCGTTTTGTAGGACCTTTATGGAGGAACATAATTCAACGTTAAAATAAAACTATACTCGCAACCTGCATGCATATGTTAGGCAACGCCTGCGACATAATTAAATGCCAAAAATGAAAATACTAAATAGAAAAATTTTAATATATCGCACTTTGAAACGAACTTTGTAACTTTTAAAATGAACATTTTCAGCACCGTGAAGACATTTCAATTTTTAAATAAGCACCAGATTAAAATACCACTTCTAATAATAATAATCGTGAATTTCTTAATTTATTTCTACAGTAAATTTTAATCAAAATATCGTCTCCCTGTGTTGAAAATAGAGCTCGAATAAATGAGTTAAAATTATGGCGTAATTTTTACTTGGCTTCGAGGTGCATAACTACATATTTACATCTTACCGAGTATCAAATTCGGTGTTTCTAGGTGTAGCCATTTGTCCGTAACGCTCGACAAAAACACACACACACACACACACACACACACACACACTACTTTTATAATAAGTAGAGATGAATTCTTGCATGACATACATTAAAATTTAATGTACAATCTAAATGCAGTTAAAATAGCAAAGGTCATTTGAAGAAAACATTCCAAAACAAAAGTCACGCAGGATCAAAGTATCATCACTTAATGGATTCTTGAATGGCAGACAAACATTAAAATTTAATATATAATTTAAACAGTTTTACTATATCAAATGCTATTCTAAGAAAACCTTCCAAAACTCAACTCACACACAGATATGATAAAATATCATCACATAGAGAATTCTTAATTATCACATAATACATTCTTGGATGGCATACATCAAAATTTAATATGCAATTTAAAATTTAATATACAATACAAAATTTAATACACAGTTTTAAAATAGTAAATGTCTTTGCAAGAACTTCCAAAACTCATGATACAAACAAGAACAAAACATCCTAAAATAGATAATTTTCGCATACCGGACATATAATGAAATTTAGTATAAATGTTATTGAAAAAAGGAAATATTATTGGAAGAAAACCTTGTAAAACCGAAGAGGTGGGCAAATGGGGCAAGAGGCATTGTGCTATTCGCGGTTTGCCCCAGGGGGGGGGGAATTCAAAATTTTCCCTTCGAATGTCATATATATATATATCAGTTTAATAAAATAGGGGTAAGATTCCTGAAATATTATTCTCTCTATATATAAGTTCCATGAACTATCAAAATCAACTTAAAAGTTTGACTTATTAATTAACATTTTTACTGTATCTCTCTATTCTAAAAAAAAAAACGGCCGATTCGCTGCCGCTGTCAAGAGCTTGTTCGCCTATCTCTCCTAAACTGTGGGGATTTGACTTTCAACTAAGGTGTCCACAAATTCAGAAAATTCCGAGGAACCAGATACGTTGACTTAAATTTCAAAAATTGAATTCTTTTAGAAGATATTAATAAAAAACTGAAAAAATAAGCAAAATGGTTGCCAGATTTGGCATTAAATCATTCATTCCTTTGCAACAAAGCAATTCCAAGTATGTAGAATCATGTGAAATTGACAAACATGAAGTAGAATTACACCTATTTTATGCCAAATTAAAAAGTATATGAAATAAATAACTCAAAGTGTGTTACACAAAGTTGACAATTTTCAAATACTAAGTTCGCTTAGACAACAGGTATTTAGAGTTAGCGATTATTCATTTTACCAAAACAGAATAACTAATTGTAGCTGATTTTAAAAGCGCCATCTTGGCATTAGGTACGATCCTGCAAATTGGTATCTTTCCAATCAGAGTGAATCTAAACCGCAAGTTCCGAAATGTTAGAACCCAGTATCTTGAAAATGAAAAATAATAAAAATGCAGATTATTTCAAAGCCGGTTAGGTACAGCTGGAGTATTTGCTACCAGTAGAAATATTTGGTGGCATTAACTATGCCATTATAGCAGTTATAGTACACTTTGGAATTTGCCAGTGCAGCGAGATGATATAATACATTGTGCTAAATACACCAATCTGCAAAGGATTGTGTATATGAAAATATGGATAACGGTTTTCCGGGAACCTTACATGAGTAGCAATTATAAGTTGTGAGTATGTGTAAATCACCAAATAATGAAAAGTCACCATTAATGGCAAGCTATCCTAGGTGTTCCATAGTTTTTATCAAAGAAAACATATGAAGTACTGTTTTCTTAGAGCTAATTATTAACCAAACATATGCGCAAGTCGCAAAACTATGAAAAATTGCAATAATTGGCTAATACGCAATGTGTTCCATGGGTTTCACATAATTAAAAATAGTGCAAAGTTTAAATTTTTATGTTCCAAGGGACATGCAAGAACCAAGCAATGTGTAGCTTGGTAACATTCTATCTGATCCAATCTTTGGGTTTTGCTTGTTGAAATTATGCCTTTTTCATGAATAAGCCTCATTAGGAGCCGAATGCCTCATACGAAAAGAGAGCGTAGCGAGTCTAGGTGCCTTGGCCCCTAGTTTTATATAAAACAAATTATATACTTCTGTGAATTTATTTACATTTTTATTGTACTTAAATTTCACATAAAAGGAATTAATCCCCATCCCAGCATTCAGGAATCAGAAAAATTATGCGAACACAAAACAGGAGGAATTACTTTTACATGGATTTAGCACAGTAGGGTATATAGATTTCTGTTTATTATTGCTTGTTTATTATTAGAAACTTTCCATTTTAAATTAAATTGCTATTTTAAGTTCCTTTACAGGGTTTCTACAAATTTCACAGCTTTTGCTTCCCTGACTTTTCCCTGACATCTACCACGCTCTTCCCTGACTTTATCTAGAATGCTTTCTCAAATTTTGCTTTTCTATTTTTAACATTACATCCTTTAATTAATAATTTTTTATATATTTTGACCCCCTTTTTACAAATAATAATAATAATAAAATTAATATATACAAGAATCTTATTTGACATCACTGGATTCTAACAAAAACCATGTTTGATAATAATTTAGGATAAAATTAAGCATATTTCCACTGCACAAGATATGCTCACAAAGGACACATTTTAAAATTATTTTTAAGGTTAAATGAGAAAATGAAAATAAAACAATTTCTATACTTAGGTTCTAACAGCAAGTATTTTCTTGATTTTGCCACAAAATTCAATTTTTCTTGCATTTCCCTGACCTTTCTTCAATTTCTGCTAATTTTCCTGACTTTCCAGGTCTGTAGAAAGTCTTCTTTAGCCATCTGGTTTTTATTTATAATTTTATAGCTGGATGGTTTCTGTTCCTCTACCAAGCTTGGTTCTGAAACTGGTTCTGATCCCCCCACTCTGTCTTTTCCAAAAAAAAAAAAAAAAAAAAAAAAAAAAAAAAAACATAAAGCAGCCCTTTCTTTAGACTAATGAAAATATTCAGCCTTCAGCTGAAATTAGTTTCCCCTCCGCTAAAGAGGTTTTTTGACAGAACCTTTTAATTTGTATTGGCAGCCATGTACAGGATGTATTTGCATGTAAATCAAACGGGGAGAAACCAACCGTTCTTCCAGTTTTTCAGATTTGAGAGTTAAATATGCACACACGTACACCAAAAGTCGCCAAGCTTGGCGACTTTTGGCATAGTTCTTGAGGGAGGCACGTGACCGTGGTCGGACCATTACCTAACTTATGTGGTAGGACGGTATTGTGCTTGAAATGGATGAATGCCCCTAAAATTGCCATTGACCGTAATGTATTGGAAATCTTTTGAGTGTTCCTGTAGCAGAACTGTAAATGATAAAGACACTTTTTTAATGGAGAAATTCATTTTCTAACTCTTTACAGCATATATCACTCCTGCGTCGTTTGAAATAGCCCAAAACCTCTAAAAAACGCTTTGATGAATGTCGGCCCATAGAGCTTAATGTATTTCGAATCTGTTAGGCCATTCTGTTGATAAACTATCCAGTCGAATGGAACCGAAACGGGAGGTGCACAAATAGATGTTACAACAATCCTAAATATAAAGTTTCAACATTCTACGCCTAATAGCTTTTGAGATATGCGAGTTTAATGAATTTCGGCCCATTGAGCGTAATGTATTTCGAATGTTTTGGGCGGTCCTGTAGATAAACTATCCAGTCGAATGGAACCAATAGGGGAGGTGCACAACTAGATGTTACAACTATCCAAAATATGAAGTTTCGACATTCTACGCCTAATAGTTTTTGCGTTAGGCGAGTTTAATGAATTTCGGCCCATAGAGCGTAATGTATTTCGAATCTTTTGGGCGGTCCTGTACATAAACTATACACTCGATTGCGACCAAAAGGGGAGGTGCACAACTAGATCATAGAACAATCCTAAATATCAAATCTCAACATTCTACGACCAATAGTTTTTGAGATATGCGAGTTACATACATACGTACGTACTTACGTACGTACGTACGAACATACGTACGTACGTACAGACGGCATGGAAAAACTGACCACAATAGACTCTTTGAAAGTTACTTTGAAATTTTTCAAGTATCCATTATTCCAATCATGTGTCGGATCTTGGTGTGTTTCAAATTTCCGTGAGATCTGTAAGATTTTATTTACTATCAATTATCATCCACGACTTTTTTCGTCTGCCAAAAACTATTACCCTCTTTAGCGGAGGGTAAAAAATCCTTCTTCAACGTTTTAAATTGTTGGGCGGCTTTGCATTATAGACCAGCCGCTGGAGCTATTTTTTACTAGTTCATGCACATGCGCAGTATTCCATTTCGGATGTCGGGTAGAATTAGATTTTGCCAAAGGAAATGCTCCTCCTTCTACGGAGTTGCATCTAACATCTCCCTATTAATGAAGTTGATGGAGTAAATTAAGAAACCATGGTTGCCATATTGGATTCTACTCTCGGCAAATGTGTGTTTTAGCTATAGCTTGGCTCATATGGCACAGCGGTATGGAAAGATGAGACTTGACATTAGCTAACACAGAACATTCGAAGACAGTACTTGAGATCGATACTGGTGAACATGAGAGATCATTTTGATTAAAGCAATGTAAAAAATTAATTGGATTTGTTAGTATTCATTAATTGAATGTAATTATTTACAGTGGTCAAGGTAGGATCAAAGGGAGAGTGATTGCACCCTTCAAGAAAAAAGAAATTAAAAAATGTAAAACATCCTATTTTACTTCCATAAAACAGGCTTAAATTCCAACTAGCCACCGCAGCGCCCACAAAATTGTATAAACCTGTCACGCAGACGATGGTAAAAATAAGGTTTACAAGCCCGAACACTCTTTTTTTTTTTTTTTTTTTTTTTTTGTCACATCATGTAACGTTGCAATAACATGTTTAGCTAACTGCAGCAATCGATGACTGAAAACAATGCATGGATCAACTCAACTGCAATTAATTACAGCAATTTCGGGAAGCAACGAAAGAAGATTTATAACTTTAGGGAGGAAAACTAATTAGAAAAGGACTGTATTTTGGGAAATTATGATTTTAAAATTCCAGCCTAAATTAAAAAAATAATCAATTAGTGAATTTTTAATTGTGAGGTACATTTCAAGAATCCAATAGTTGCACTAATCAAGAGGTGCTTTTAATTTTTTACAGCAGCATTTAAAAACCTCAAAACCTGAAGTCAATACAAGTAGTAATACATACAACCTATGAGAAATAAAGAACTTTGAAGATACTACTAGCTTAGATAATATAAAAAAATAAGGTATTAAAAGGATCTTTTTTAAATATCTTTCAAACTTATTTTCTTGGTACTGAATATGGGGGTGGGGATCACTGTCATTATTGTTATTAATTATTAGTGAACTACTGCAATGTACAAAAGAAATGCTCCAGCAATACTTAGTATTAATGACAAAATAGTAATTATTAATTCTTACTTTGTCCAGGGGAAAATCTTCTAAATTTGTGCTGCTTGGTGATGAAACAGCAGTATCTGAAAGCCTGGAACTACTGTCTTTTCTAGATGATGTACTAATGGCATGATTAGCTGATACTATAAATAAAGTGAATAATACAATAAATAAACATTTCTAAGCACAGTTATACTTCTTACTTCTGGAGAGTAACTAAATACACCCAATAATATTACTGAGTTAATAATAAAAATCCTGGCTTATTATGACTATTTAAAATGAAACATGAAAATCCTAATTAGCTTTATTGGACACACAATTTACAAAATTCTAACTATATAAGATCAAGTAAAAAGCGCTTTTGTAACACACAAAAATCAGTACTAGGCATGTAAGAATGTATCAGGTTTCTTTTTTGCTGGCTTTTATAGATATTTCTTTCACTGTCAAAATATTCTTTATTTCAAATTTTACTTTAATTATTTTGCATCATTTTTATTCATATCGGAACTTGTTCTTTTCAAAGAAGTTTTTTTAATTTACTGGCTTCCTTGGGGGGAAAAAATGATAATAATTGAATTTAAATCAATAATTAATTTTTACTCTAATGGTACTGGAGTTTTAAGATATAATTTTTAAAAAAATAAAGGGATCCAATTTTTGACAGGGGGGGTGGGGGTGGTGTCAGTAATAGGTTCATGTTATGGTCAGCTAATTCCAATGTTTAGAACCAATTATTGGCAGTTTAAATATTCAGATACTGTCATTTTTTTACCTCAGTAGGTATGCATAGTGAGAAATGTTAATAAGTATAAATTTAAGACTAAAGCAATATTCTTCATGTCTGTGAATTAGACAAAACATAACTGTGATTTGTTCTCATTTTAAGAACACACTTTACATGTGTGCATTTCTTCTCACTTTGTGTAATACAGTTTGCATGTGTATTTATCGATTTGAATAACACAAACTGAACTTTCATATCTAATCTCTTATAATTTTTAAAGTAGACTAGTTATGTATGACCTAAATCAATGGTTTATCCTTTTCTGATTAATGGAAGTTAAAAATCAACAAGCTTGAGTTTTCAATTTTGGGGGGGCTTTATCAAGTTGGTGGTTTTCCATTTTCTGGTTTGGAAAACGGCTCCAACAATCTCTTCTAAACAAAAAAAAAAGGAAAGGTCCAGTTAAAAGAAGAAAAAAAGTATGAAAAGGGATAAATATTAGCAGCACTCAGTATTGAGAAGAATAGTGTTCCACTTGCAACAGCAATCATGAATTATGGGTGTACCCCGCATTAATTTAGTTTACAAAGCAACTGCTAAGTCCCCAAGCAGCTCTGTAAGTATTACAGCAAAAGGAAGAACACTTATAGGAACATGCCTTATTTAAGAAGAGGAAAATAAAGAAAAGAATTCAGTGGTGACGAAACAGCATTTTCTCTAAATTCTGAATACAAAAAGTATAGGCTTCTAAGGATACAAAGAATGCTACTTCTCTGTAAATAATGAGGAAAAAGAGTGCTTTATTGTACTATTACAGCTAATGCTTGCAGTGATTAGGTCGCATTGTGTCCAAATACGAAACAGTGCCTCATAACACCCAAAGTGTTCCTGATGATTGGAATTTAAAGATGAGAGGATTTGTTCCACCTTTTACGAATACTTTGGCAAAATGTTCAAACTGATTTCAAAAGAAAGGTTCATTTGTGAAGAAACAGTCAATTCCTTCACAGAATCACCAGGATAATTGGATACACCTCCGAGAACAGCCCACTTTTTTGGTTTTAAACATTATTTACTCTAGGAGTGTTCTGGTGTCAAACGAAACCTCAAATTAAGGGTCCAGACCAGCAGAGCAGCAACTTATTTTTTGTTTTAATTATATTGTTTTACATGTAAAAATTTAAAAAAATAATCAAGAACAATACATGTTGAAGATTTCTTTCATTTCATGGTTTAGAAAAGATTAAAAGATGCTTCATGGTGGCAATTAATGAAGACTTTTTGGAAACTTTCGGAGATGAATTCAGTGACCAGGAGTTTATGAATGCTCATAACATATCATGAGCAGAAGGACATCTATTTAGTATGTATCAATGCAAATGAAAAGATTTATTGCAATTCTCTGGCGAAACCGGTACCTCTGTCATATCATGCCTTAAATATCATAAGTCCTTCCTGTTAATAATTCCAAATCAGTTCGGTCTGAATCAAAGCTATTGATAAATGTAAAAGACATAACACATGCTCAGCATAATGCCTAGTGCAGTGTCTTTAGTGGGTTAAAAAAATTAGCCAAAGATAAATAAGAAAACAGAAGAACAAGAGAACAGAAAGTCACAAACCTTAGAGTGAGCTCAATAAACGGCAGATTAAATTACAGAAAATAGTGTACGGAGAAAAGGAAAAAGCACAATGATGAAGTCAAAATGAAAAAATACCAGAACCCGAAACCAAGAAAAACACATGATGAAACCGATGATGAAAAACAAGAACAGTGGGAACCACAAGATCAGTCAGGTGAAACAGTGAAATTTTAGTTTAAAATATATCAACCTATCTTGAAAATTTTAATTAATTAATTTTTTTTTGTAATATTAGCTTATTTTATTCGAAATAATATTGCTCGAAATTTTACTATGATGTCAATATCTTGTTTTCTTTAACTGCTAATAGATAAATATGCATGTCAATAATTGGCTCTTACTCATGTCAATAACTAGTTCCTGCATGTCAATAATATGAGAAAAAAATTGCTGTTGAATTTCCACTCATAAAACGGAAATTTTTACTAATTTGAATTTAATGAATGGAATCGGTAGTGCAGATCTTGGCCTTAAAGAAAAACTTTGAAACATAAATATTGCTTTATAAATAAGAAAGTTATTAAGAAAATAACTCAAAAAATTCCTTAAAGTGTCAATAACTGGTGGCTTTACCTGATATAAGGACTGTTGGGGCAACAAACAAAATTACACATAGAGCTAAGTAATAGAGCTATAAAAAAATTACTAAGGGATTGAAAACAAAACAGATTAACTTTATTTGTAAAATTATTTATTATTATCTTTATTTGTAAAAATGTGAAATTTAAAAAAAAAAAAAAAGGAAATAAAATTATTTAAATACAATGATACTGTTATTGTTTAAAGGAACCTTACCAGAAAATGTTTTTGGCAAAGATGAGGAAAGAGGTGCCATGTCAAGATAGCCCTCACGTTGTGGTACAGCACCATGATCATAAACAGGTGCCATATGTATATAACCATCTTTAGTTTGGCTGGAATCATTCATAGAAGAATCAAGTGAAGATGATGACTGAACATCGAGATTAGCACCAATAGGACTCATGTTTATGTAGCCATCTAAAAGAGAACACAACCACTTTTATTTAAAATATTTGATTAGCATAATTTGTTTCATATGATGGGTGTATGGTAAGATAATGAAACACCTAACTTTTGACAAAGTTTTATGATTCACATATACCAAAGATAAATTTTAATATAGGTATTAGAATAGATATATTTTATTGAGATATTATATTATAATCAAAGCTCTACCTAACACAGTTCCTTTAATAATTTACCTTCATTAAGAAAAATCCATGCATTTTATTCTATTTTAGTACTATCCATTAAAAGCACTTTAAAAAAAACAATAATTATGTTTTTCACTATCTAAAAGCAATAAGTATTAGTGCCCTGAACTTGACGTCTTTCTCCATTTATCGGATTCCCATTTTTGGCTACTAAGCACAAAAGCCATCTTGACACGTGAAGCATTTAACTTGGCTTCAAAACGATTTATTTGCCAAATTTTCAGGATCTATAGTTGTGTTCTCTGATACCGAAAGAGGAAATTTCATCAAGTGGATAGCTAGTGGTGAAATGTTTTGCTCAGAGAGAGATCATTTTTTATTCGCCCAATCTTAAATTTTTTGCAGTTAGATTTTTTACTTTTTACCCCCATTTCTTCTTCCTCCCCCAACACCCCCCAAATTTACAAAATGCGATGCCTAAATGTATTTTCTATGTTTATATTGATTTTAAAGTAAAGTTATCATTTAAAAATTGTGAGTAAGCAGCCATAAAAAACAAACAATTAAAAAACTAAACACATTGGAGAAAATGGCTTTTTGATTATATATAAAGGTTTTAATACTAACATTCTTAGGTAAAAAACAGCAAAAGATGTATAAAATAAATAAAAACTTTGTGAAAAAAAACACACACAAACAAAATGTAACTTATAACACTATACAATCATTTCGACCAAAAATTCTTTCAGTCTTCATCAGTCAAAGCCCTTCATCTCACAAAACAGAGGGAAATTGAGCTCCCTCTATTTTGTGAGATGAAGGGCTTTGACTGATGAAGACCGAAAGAATTTTTAGTCAAAACGAGCATATTGTGTTATAAGTAACATTTTATGTGTGTTTTTTTTTCCACAAAGTTTTTATTTATTTTATCGTTTAACACCAGTATTTTGAGTGTTTTTCCAAAGGATGTATAGTAATTTTGATAATCAGTTGCTATTTGAGAAATGTTAAATATTTACACTGTGTGCATGGTTGATAGGGTGTTCCATGTGTGTATGTCTCCCACCCCCACCCCAATTTGATCTTGAGACTATTTTTTTGGAGTCCCACCACTCAAACAGGTTATGAGCTGCCACTGTATCCAATAATTCTTCCTACAAATTAATAATCATAGAAACTACCAATTATTTTCCTTGTTAATACCAAGGTGTCACATTGGGATCATGTGATTTCAGAATATATAGGGTCAGGTGATAGTAATTATGACCACAGAAATTTTTTTAATCTCTAAATGAACTGCAATAATATTTGATATAAAGCTTATAATGTATTTTTCATTATAGTTATCTTCCCTCATTAATATTAAGTATTTTTAAAGTAGTAACAATTGAAAAACAAACACCACGTCAAAATTTTAAATAAAGTGACAGTTCTGTGTTCAAAGTTATCTGGCATAAAAGGAAAACTTCTTTAGAAAGTTAATTTATATTAAAATGTATGTGTGTAATGTATTTAAAACTTTCCAATGTCTTTTTATTTTTTCTAACATAGTTAAATATGGAAAAAAACACTCAAAATACTGGTGTTAAACAATAAAGTAAATAAAAAACTTTGTAAAAAACACACACCTTTAACATCATAGGTGTGTTTTTTACAAAGTTTTTTATTTACTTTATAGTTAAATATGGTACGCGCCAAAATATACAGAACTGAAAGTCATGCATCTTGAACACATGCGTGCTTTAAGTAACTTTGAAATCTATGGTTAAAATTACCCCACAGTTCTTTAAAAAGCAGGATAACTATGCCCATGTGTAAAACACAGTTGAAAAGGTTATTCTGACCTAAAAGCAGATGCTTTTCTTGTATCACTTAAAAAACACTAACAGCGTCACAACTGTTTTTAATGATATCTCTAGAGGAAAAAGGGAACAAATTCTAGGAAAAAGAGACTAAAAAGTGACCTTGTAAAACGCAACCCACAACTTTGCAAGATATTTGATTTGATTTTTTTAATACTCCTGAACGGGACTTCAGCTTGGCTGATATTTTTAAATATGTACATAAAAAGATCAGAAAAAGGGAAGAATAAAACAAATTTTATAATTCCCTGATCTCAAATTCATAAAATTCCCTCATATTTCCTGCTGGCTGTGTTGCCACTCTGCATGAGGACCTAAAATAACAAAAATAAGTGAAAACAGAGAGATCAGAAAGAGGGAGGAAAAAACACGTTAAGTTCTAAACAAATGTAGACAAGCCAGAACATCGAAATCTGCCCTTTTTAATGTTAAAAATGATCCCTTTGAGCAGCCTGTGCTGCTCTTTATCAGCAATGCCATAGTCACTGATACTTCATATGAATAGAAATATATACACAGCAAAACCTTGGGGGGAAACACCAAATGCCAGATATCTGAAAATTCCGTACAGTTCAGTATGTAAATAAAATTAAATTTGCAGGGAAAAGCCATGGAAAAGGTAGAGAGGGGGTTAAATTTTATGCACATAGAGGGTTTTTTTTTTTTTTTTTTGGGGGGGGGGGTGTAATATATTTTAGGACTCCTTATAGGACAGTCTGAAAACTAAAAATATAAAAAAACAGTGTTTCTGTTCTCACTTTTTTTTTAAGTCAGCATATCTCCATTTTAAGTGGCTATAAGAAATTCAAGGCATCTGCATTTTTGTGCAAAGCTTTACTCACACGAACAAAATACACCGAAATAAAAAAAAAAGTATGATTTGAAAAGGGGTGGGGTTGCGGGAGAATAGAGTTCCCATAGAAGCACAGTAAAGATAACAGTTGTACGAATGATTTTGTTTAATACATTCTTTTTTTACACGCTTTTATTAGCTTCACCTGTGTGTATGTTTGTATGCTTGTAACCGACTCCTTTAGACTCGATTTTGACCCACTTTAAACGGACAGATTTAATTCAAACTTTGTACATTTATCAAGAACCGGGGACAATACAATAATTTTATAAGTTTATCTCATTATCCTGATCAGGATCGCCAAGATTAAATAATTTCCTCATTTCTTATCCTGATTGAAAGTAGAACATTTCTAAATATTACAATCTTAAGAAAACCCTTTCTTACTGTGGCTGTGATCGTATAGTGGTTAGTACATTGCGTTGTGGCCGCAATAACCCAGGTTCAAATCCTGGTCACGGCAATATTTTTATTTTTACAAAATATCGTCATCCATCACATTATGAATGAGTTGAGTACAAGAACATGTCAAGGACTTTCTTTTTAACACTCTTTTATTTGTTGATTAAGACCTATTTTTCCTTTTTAGTGAGGAAGGTAGCATTTAACTGCAGGTTGATTAATACTGGTGCACAGCAGGGTCTCAGGGGGCTGCCCCCCCCCAAAAACTGGGACCCTTTACTTAGCTTACAATTTGATATTCAGCTTACAACTTTAGATTTAAATTTGATACCCAGCCCACCCAAAATAAATTCCTGGCTACACCACTGGTGCACAGTGAAAATAAATTATCTCTTTTTACTTTCTATCTTAATGCTCCTTAGTGTCGTATGAGAGATATCGAAAAATAAAAATAAATTTTAAATACATACAGTTTAAAAAAAAAAAAAAACATGCTTTTATAGCAAATCGAACTAAAAAGTGAAAAATAAATATATAGTTTAAAAAACCAAAAAACACGCTTTAGTGATAAATTGAACCAACTAAAAAGCAAAAAATAATTCTTAATATAGAAATAAATTAATGAATGAAAAATAGTATTATTGTGAAAAAAGCGTGGGGTGCTCCATAAATGAGTTTTTGAGAATATTCGATCGGTACGATTAGTACAAAAATGATACAAAAAATATAGCACAAAGCACCCCACGCTTTTTTCATAATAATACAGTAGAAGACCCAAAATCCGCCGATCCGAAATCCGCAAGGCTCTAAAATCCGCACTCTCTGTTCAATGTAAACAATGAAATCTGCCCTGCCAGCTGCAAGTTCAGAAAACTACAGTATAACCACAAAGTAAAACTAAATAAGCTATTCCCACTTGAAAAAAATTTTTTAGGAGTCTGTGAGCTCTAATCTTAACATTGATAACTTTCAAATGACTGACAGTGACATAATTGACACTGAATTATGATCACAGACTCACCCAGTAACAAGTGAGGATGATCAAAAAGTTGATAAATTAACATTTAATGAAGATTAGGCTGTAAGAAAGAAATATCTCAGATTTGTAAAGCAGCAAAGCTGTGTTACGGACAGAAAATAATGAGAAAGGAAAAAAAAAAAAAAAAAAAACCTATAATTAGAACATCCCTAAGTCCTAAACTATTGAATATATATGGTTAAATAAGTTGCACTATAATCTTATAATTTTGTATATTGTATTAATCCTCTGTATTTTTATATCATGATTCTAATTATAAGTAACATGATTTGTTTCCCTTGATCTCTATTGTATTTTTTTTCTATTATTTTATGAGGGGGGTGGAAATAGAATAAATTTTCTATTATGACCCAAAATCTGCAAAATTCTAAAATCTGCACAAGATCTGGAACCAAGCTGTGCAGATTTTGGGTCTTCTATTTTTCGTTCATTAATTTATTTCTATATTAAGAATTATTTTTCACTTTTTAGTTAGTTCAATTTATCACTAAAGCATGTTTTTTGGTTTTTTAAACTATATATTTTTTTAAATTAGTAACTCGTTTTCTTTCAGTATTTAGAATTTTTAACTTTTCAGTAGCAATCCTAAAACTAAGAATTATTTGTGCACTTGACTTGGATCCATCCTGACGTTGCCATATAACTGTGAGGATCTATTAAATCAGAGCTTCCCAAACTTTTTTTTCCTGTGGACCACTTTCAAAATTTTACTGGTTTCGGTGGACCCCCTGCTGCTACATTTCTACCATATTTTCAGCCTTTCAGCCCACTGAAATGATCCTCCCATTTTTTTCTTGCCAACATAGACCCCTGTCGAGTCTTGCATGGACCCCTGGGGGTCCACCTGGACCACTTTAGGAATCACTGCATTAAATGTTTGATATCAACCATACAATTAAACATGGTTACAACAGTATTAAATTACATGGTTACAGAATTAAACATGGTTACAACAGTAAACAACTAGGGTAATTTAAAGTAGATGAAAAAAAAAAAATTAAATCTGAAACACCTTCATATTTTAAATACGTATTAAAATGCTCTGTGTTAAAAGTGTATCGCAATTCATGCATCGTCCCTATTTTTCTTCCTTGTTTCATAAAACACATCTTTGGAATCAAAATTTATCTTAAAATTGCCTACTATGTCTGTGAACATAGAGAAAGTACATTTTAAGACATTAAAATTATATCAGATAATAGTTTGTAATAAAAATAAATAAGACACACTACGCAAAGCATAAGCAGCTTCCCTGCCTCAATCTACTGCGAGCACGGGCATGCGCAAAGCAAAGAATTAATGATTACGCAGAGCCAACCTACAGGCAAATCATTTAGCTCTTGTACAATGCATCCTTGAATGCACCGATGATCGTCCTATATGATTGTTCATGCTAGTCACTCTCACTAGAGTCATTTCGAATTCCATTTTGGCTTGAGCTGTTTTGTCCTGAAAATATTCAGGTTCATATATCGTCATGTTCAAACGAAAGCGTGTAACTTACACGGCAGATTTTAAACTAAAAATTATACAGGGATGTGCCAGCAGAAATTAAATTTTGGAGCAATTTGTGGAGCAAGAAAAGAGACATTTTTGGAGCAATTTGGAGCAAAAAAAAAAACAGATTAGTGGAGCAATTTGGAGTAAGAAAAAGTCACTTTTGGAGCACAAGAATGTCAATTTTGAAACACAAAATTTATTTTTGGAGGGAAAGGGATAAGTCATTAAAGAATGCTAATCTAAAAAATGAAAATTAAGGAGGTTCTTGAAAACTCTTAGCCTATAAAAAAAAACCAATTTTATTTATTTATTTATTTATTTATTTTGGGGGGGGGCTGAGACCATAGAGTCAGAAGCTTATGAAATAAATAAAAAATTCAGTTATTTTATACATTGCTATACAAAATATCTATTTTAAATCAAAAATATAATATTTACTACACTATATCAACCAATTTATGCCTAGCATCCCTTTTTTGGGACAGCATTTTCACTATCAGTCTCAAACTTTATTGTTCCTAGCCTTCATTCACGAGTATGGAACCTCAACTCCACAAAATATTTTAACATGACCCGGTAGTATGTTGACATTTCAATTTTTACATAATGATTTTAAAAGAAATCATCCCTTGCTCAAGAAGTTGACATCAGAAATTTATCTATTATTGCTGGTATTAGCAAAAATCAAAGAAAGTATCAAAAATATCTGGACACAAATGGGTTAACTACCATCAGCGACTTATAAAAATTTGGTAACAAAAATTAAAAATTTATATAAAATTAAATTTAAAACAGAGGTCAATTTTTACTCTTAAGCAGGGGTGTAGTGGGGCCGTTAACGCACCGTAACGACGTTCCAGTACTTTTCTGCGAGCCGGAACGGCGTTCCGGAATTAAAATGAGATTAATATTATTATTATTGTGGATCTAAACTTATTTTCTGAAAAAAGAAAAAAATATTCTCATATAGTCTGTGCTTGCACTAGGAAATCTATCTGTTTTCATTCTATGGATACCGTAGTAGTTGAAATCATCCCAGTGAAGTGATAGCGGAGTCTACTCGACTAGGAATTCAATCCCCAGTCCTGTCCAATTATTTAAAAACCTGAAAGCGCATCATTGAAATCAGTGGTGAAATTTCAATACTAATTGATGCATCAACCACTCAGACTAGCCAAACTACTTCCATTATGTATTTGAAATTTGATTGTCCATGAGATGGATCAATTTTCACCTTCTTACATATAGTTGAACTTCTGAGATTATAACAGACAGCTAAAAATACTTATTTCATGATAAATATCTCGGAGAAAATTTTGCCGGATTTGCTAGTGATGCAGCAAGTATACCAGGGTGTTGAGCAGAGTTTATCTCAGAAATTTCCACAGTAGTTTGGCATTGCTTAAATCATCATCTGAAACTTGAAGCTGGAGAAGCAATCAGCCAAGTCCATGGAGTCAGACATTTTCAAATATTCATGGATAAACTTTAATCTTTGTACGGCTGATCTCCTAAGAATCAAGTAGAGATTCCAGGGCCTGATTACCGAAAAGGCTCGGGAAGCTTGGGCTTCCCCTCTGAATTTGAAGAGGGGGGAAGGGCAAAAATGCCTGAAAATCTACATATAATTCAAAATTTAGTTTTTAAATGATCTTTTAATTGTAAAGATTTTTGTTGAAGAGAAGTGGAAAGCTATTTTCAAGGTTTTTCAGAAGCTGATACTTCATGTCGTAACATTTCTAAATTGGTTCAGTTCGGAATGTTTTTGCCTGGGACATCTGCTCTAGTTGAGAGATTTTTTTCTATTATGTGAACATTTCATTGGCAGAAAGGGTTAGACTTTCAGTATATAATGTTTAACATCTAAATATCAAAATTAAATCTGAACTTTGATGTTTTGACTTTATGATGTCATGAAAACAAACAAAAAATTTCTGAAAAAAAAAATGTCTAATTAAAAATCCGTCTAAATAAATAAAGTTTAAAACTCCAATAAGGTAATGTTTTTAGTTTATTTTTTAAAGTAATTTCAAAAATCCTGTATAATCGCGTTGCAATGAACTAAACTAGTATGAATATTAATGAATAAAATATTTTTATCTAAGGAAAATTTCAGATAAACGAATAAAAATATTTATATACTAATTAAATCAATGGAATTTCATTTGAACGAAGAAAATATTTAAATATTTTTATCGAAGAAAATCATTAAAACATTGCTTTTCCCAAACAAAAAGGGGAGGGGTGGGACGAAACAAGACTGAGCTTCCCTCCACTTCAGAGGTTAATCGGTCCCTGATTCAACCATCTGCAGCTAGCTTTGAAACGGAAAATCAAACGAGTTTGAAAAGTAAGATGAATTGCCAATTCTCTACGAATTGTTTCTGCAGTATCTCTCTGTCAAAGCAAAACTATACAGTTTTTTTTTTTTTTTTTTTTTTTTTTTAGTTTGCTCAAATCGACTAGTTGAGACCAAAACTGGACAAACAGAACCATGTATTTTCCAATGTGTACACAAGCTCATCTCATCAAAACAATTTCTGACAGATATGACGCTCATGCACGACGTTTTTTTAAAACCTTTTCATTCTCTCTGAGTCTTTGAAGAAAAGTAACATCACCATCGTGCATGCAATTAAGAAAATAAGTCGAACCACTAGGTTATTAGAATTAATGTCGACAATAAAGGGAACACATGTTAAACGTGGAGGTAGCAATGCAGGAAATGAAATTTGGAAATGTCCACCTGACCAGTCAGTGGAGGTTCCAGGGGAGGAGCTAGGGGTGTTTCAGCCTAACCAATACATTGTTAAAGGGCAAAAATCTGCTTTATTATACACTTTAGATAGGTAAAATGATTTTTTTTTAATATAAATTATCCCCTGCCAAAAACATCTACCTTGGTTTAGACTAAAATTTTGCTTTATTGTATATTTTGTTTGAGTCAATTACGCTTTTTTCAAAATTATACACAGCCTTCTATATTGGTTACTGACAAAAAAGGCAGAGACGTTTTTATGTCAGATTGTCTTCTGAACAAACAATACCCCCCCCCCTCCCCTCACGAAGTCCTGTGTTCCGGGAAATAATTTTTTAGCACTACAACACTGCTCTTAAGGCATTGGAGGTTTAAACAAAGGCATGCCAAAGAAAAAATATTCATTTTTAAGATTAATAGAGAAAGATTGAAATTAGAATGTGTGATGATTTTTGTAAAAATTTGGGAGATTTACAAACGTTTTCAACGTACATGGAAAAATTAAAAATGTAGCACTTTTGCTGAATTTGGAGCAAAAATGTTCAAAAACGATCTTTTTGTAGCAGATTGGCACATCAGGATTGATTTGGCACAATTTGGAGCAATTGGAGCAGCTGACACATCCCTGGTTAGTAAAGGCTACTGAAATTGGAAACCGGGAAGCTGCCAGATTGTTTAACATTGACGAATCAAATATTCGATTGTGGTAAAAAAAACAAGACTGATTTCGAAAAATGTGACCGACGTAGAAGAGATAATCGCCATGGAAAACCTCACTGGCCAGAATTAGAGGAAGAATTAAATAAACGCATTTTGAAAGAGAGAGAAAATGGTAGAGCTGTCTCTACAATAAATATAAGGATGAAAGCTCAACTTATTGCACGGGAAATGAATATTGGAAAGTTTACTGGTGGGCCCACATGGTGCTACAGATTTCTGAGAAGCAACAATTTAGCTGTTCGTAGTCGTTAATAGTCAGCCAGAAATTACCAGATGACTAGCAAAAAAAAAAAATCAGATGACTTTTCGACATTTTGTAACAAAATTATTATCGAAAATAATTTTACAGGGGATTTGATTTTTAACATGGACGAAGTTCCATTGTCAGTTGATATACCGCCTACAGAACTGTTGATGTTCAGGGAACAAGCAGCATTCCTATAAATACTACAGGAAATGAAAGAACTTTGCTTACGGTAGTTTTATGCTGTGATGCAAATGGTTTGAAATTGTCGCCGATGCTAATATTCAAAAGGAAAACTCTCCCGAGAGAAAAATTTCCTGAAGATGCTGAAATTTGTGTAAATGAGAAAGGCTATATAAATGAAGAAATCATGATGTCATGCCTACAGAGCATCCGGCGAAAACAAAAAAATTCATTTTTTCATTCTAAAGCTTTTCTACTTATGGACTCGATAAAAGCACATCTCAGCGAGAATGTTAAAAATGCCCTGAAGTCTGCATTTGCAAAAATGGCAATAATACCTGGAGGACTGACCAAAAAGTTACAAACTTTAGACGCTGGAGTTAACAGATCTTTTAAATTGAAACTTAGTTAATTATGGGAACAATAGAAGGGATGGAGAAAAGAATTTTACGAAAACAAAAAAATTGAAGTTTGCATCATATCAAAATGTCTCCGACTGGGTGTTGAAAGCGTGGAATGATGTCTCAGAAGCTACGATAAAAAACTGTTGGTCTGAATGACCAAAAACAAAGTTCAAGGATCTTAATCCAAAAAATTCTGCATGCCCTAAATAACCAACTAATCTAAATTTCCAATAGCTGCTGTAGGGGAAAAAATAGATGACTATGTTTTATAAGATAAAATCCAACTTTATTAACGTCCATGCAAAAAATTTGTTACACATTTATCAAAAAAAAGGTCCCATGCATTAGCAGGGAAAAAATCTCAAAAGTTTTACAATTAAAACCAAGTCTAGAAGACCTGAAAAATAGTTAAATGTCAATTAATCTGAACTAACGGTCCCAATAAAAAGGGTGAACGGCTGAGTTAGATTAATTTAGCCCTAACACATTAATTTATATTTAAGTTTAAAGATTCTTTTTAATTTGCTTGTTAGAAAGGCATGGTCAAAAAAACATTTTATTCTACATTAGAAAAGGGTAACTATACCCAAAGAAACATACCTCAACCAAGGTTTGAAACTAGCTAAATTAAATAAAATGCGCCATCTCCTACACTGTTCAGCATAGACGAGAAGTGGCAAAGAATTCCACAGAATTCTAGCTTAAATGCAATTCTCAAAAGTAATTTGCATATGTAATCTTTTAGATATTAAACGTAGATCAATCCGATTGGATCGAGAGCACGTACAGAAATGACGTCACAAGAAACCAGCCTACTCATTTAAATATTATGATTCAAAGAAAACTTTCTTTAGCACTATGGCTATACAGCTCTTTACTTGCGAAGCAAGGTAACGCAACTGCGTAGCAGGATTGAATTACCGGCCGATGAACATGCCAAGGAAGCTGCTTACTCAACTCCACCCTTTAGATTGTTTACATTTTCGCTGAGCAAGCGGCATTTCAGGAAAACGTTTGTAAGTTGGATAGTGGAGAACGAAAGGGTTTTATTTAAAAGTTATTACGTTTTTAAATATAAGTATTTTCAGTTAAGCTTTTATTTTAAGACCTTATTTAATATTTAAGTTACAGGAGAGATTTTTTAAATAAAACAACAAACCCCCCCCTTTCTCCACTATCCAAAGATATGATTACAATACTTCAATAATTGGTCATGGGTTACAGGTTTAGTTAACAGATCACCCAAGTTCCATTTACCACATACTTTCAACAGTTCAAGTTCCTTATTAGCTAAAAGTTCTTTAACAAAATGATATCTAATATCAATATGCTTATTACGAACATTTTCAATTCTGTTGTTGCTATAGTAAATAGCACTTTCTGAATCTGAATACACCTTAGGTATTTCAACATTGAAATTTAAAATATTAAAACTTTCTACATAAATAGCCTGTAACCACAAGACTTCTTTTACAGTTTCTGAGATTGAAATGTATTCAGCTTCCATTGTGGACAGAGCGATGCATTTCTGCTTAGTACTGCGCCACAAAATAGGGACATTTTGAAAAAGAATTAAAAAGCCTGAGAATGAACGTATAGTATCTCGATCCGATGCTCAAGAGGCGTCAGAAAAAGCATTCATAGAGATACTGTAATGACTAGTTGATATAACATAATTAAGGACCTGACATAGTAATTTCCAGTGAGTCATTGTAGGATGAGAATTAAATTGTGCTAGTAAATTAACAGCAAAAAGAATATCTGGTCGCCTTCTCGTAGCGAGAAACAAAAGCGAACCAATTAAATTTCTATAAGGTAATTTACCCTCTATTGATTCTTCATTAACTTCACTTTTTACAATATGACCAGGCAATAGAGGTACTTTACAGAGAATAAAAGGAATTTCTTTGAAATTTATTTTAAGTTTTTCAATATAGGACTGTTGATGAAAAATCCACTTATCATTTAAATGTTCGAACTCTATGCCCAAAACTTTACGAAGGGGACCAAGATTTTTAATGTCAAATTTGGACTTTAAAATTTTCACTACATTTTCAATCTCAGCATCTGTTTTAGAGTACACAATTAAGTCATCCACATAAACAAGCAAAATAGTCTTGTTGTTCAAGTGATATACACAATTAGTTTGTGAAAATTTTGAAAAACCCAATTGAATTAATGTTTCTTCTAATTCAGAGTGCCATTGCTTTCCAGACTGGTGTAAACCATAAATGGCTTTGTGCAATTTTAAAACATGAGTTTTAGGATTAATACCACTTGAACATTTTAGTCCCCTGCGCATCTCCATATAGGTTTCTTCATTAAGTTTTCCGTATAAGAATGCGCATTTAACATCAAGATGTCTATGCACCCAACCTTGGGAGATGACCAAAAGAATAAAAAAGAAATAAATTAGTACAGAATTTACCACTGGAACAAAGATGTTGAAGAAGTCCTGGCCGGCTATTTGTTGAAAACCTCGAGCTACCACCCTGGCTTTGAAGCGTTGAATTTTAAGTTGAGAGTCCTTTTTCAGACAGTAGACCCACCTGCTTCCGATCACTTTAACAGCTGGTCGAGGAATGACGGTGAAAACATCACACTCTTTCAGGACGGCCAACTCATCAGCCATAGCTGCATTCCATTCAGCGGCTTCAGGAAGACTCACAGCTTGTTCATAAGTTGTAGATTCTATGACTTCGGTAAAGAGGACATCTACGTCAGAAGAATCAGTCTCCCCCTCCGATTCTGACTGTGGCTTACTGGAAGAAAGATTTTCAAAGTTAGAATTATTTTTAAAGAAATTTTCGTCAAATTCTATATTGGATTTATCACAATATTCCTTGATTTTCTTTAGACTTCTAAGACGAACTGTACTATTAGGAGGATAAATATATCTGTCTACACGCCCTTTGCTCTTCCCTTTCTTCCTTGTCTTTTCTTCTAACTTCCAAGGAATCTCACTGCAGTGCAATTTTTCAACAGCGATTTGAGTAGGATCTACAACAGGTTCTTCTACTTCAACAGGTTCATCTGCTTCGCCACTCGGAGACTTGCTTCTAGGGAATATATACTGAGATGTAGAAGGCAAAGAAAAATTTTCTTTTACATATCCTTTCACCAGTTCATTGAACTTAACATGTTTAGTTTCATAAATCTTCCGTTCACTTGGAACCCAAATTCGGCAACCCACTGTATTAAAAGCGTATCCAATTAAAATTCCTTCCTTTGATTTTGCATCAAGTTTGTCACGTTTGTGACCTTCGACGAACATGTAGGCTAGACTTCCTATGACTTTTAGATGCTTGACTGAACATTTTCTGTTCCACATTAAGAAAAATGGAATTTGGTTACCAACACTTCTTGGGAATCTGTTGTAGAGGTAAATAAAAGTAGATGCAAGCTCAGCCCAAAGTCTTTTCAGCAACTCAGCTTCCAAACGCAGGGCACGAATGCCTTCAGCCATTGTGCGGTTTAACCGTTCTGCAACTCCATTCATAGATGGGGAGAATGCATTAGACTTTTGATGAGTGATCCCATTCTCTTCTAAGTACCTCTCAAACAGTTCCGAGCAAAATTCCAGCCCATTGTCACTGCAGACATTTTTGATCTTGCGGCCAACCTGGTTTTCAATTTTTCTGCAAAATGATTTAAAATGTTCTAAACAGTCACTTTTGTTTCTTAACGGTATCACACAGGCATATCTACTGAAGTCATCTACGATTGTGAGGAGATAATTCTCTTGGTTTAAAGACGGTCCAGCATTACTGCTCCATAAATCAACATGCAACAGCTCAAGTGGCTGTCTGGTCCATCGCTTGTCAAGACTTTTAAACGAAGCTTTAGTCAGCTTTGACTTTATGCATGAATCACAAGATGAGGGTTTCCCACTCAATCTCTTTAAGCCATAAACCAGTTGGTTCTTTAGTAACAGCTTCAGCAATTCGATATTCTGATGGCCGAATCGACGATGCCACATCATGATGTCGTTTCTATCATTTGTAGCAACATGGACACTAGGATCAGCCTTTGAAACAACTTTTGACGACAGCACATACAGGCTTCCTTCAAGTGGAGCAACTGCAACAGCTTTACCTTTAGAGTTAAAAATTGTGCATTTTGAATTTTTAATTTGTAGGCTTAGTCCATGACAATCTATTTGACTTCCAGAAATCAAATTCTTTTGAAGTGAAGGACCCCAATAAACTTTTTGCAAATTAAGACACTGGTCACGATTATCCACTTTTACTTTCAGCGAAATACTTCCGTATCCTTTGGCTTTAACAGCATGGTTGCCAATTCCTTTAACAGTCATATCGCATTCATGAAAATCATTTAAAAGGGATTTATCAGCGATAAAATGAATTGAAGAACCGGAGTCAATAACCCATTTTAAAACATTTTATAACCTTGGGATCACTAAATCCAATGATGAGGCTCTGGTGTTCAATTTCAATTCCCATAGCAATAGTTGACACTGCTCTCTGCTTTCGGCAGCTAAATTCAGTTCGCACTTTAAATGAAGCTTGCGAAGCACTGACCTCAGCAACACTGGCACCAGGGCCGGTTTTAGGCATTTTACAGGCGTAGGCGAGAACTGATTTTACACCCCCTTCATATGACAGATGGTTTTACGCCCCTTCATATGTGAGATGCTTTATGCCCCCCACCCCCACCCCTTCTTTCAACTGCTTCCCTTATCACTCCCCTGCCCCGTGATCAGAAAAGCGCTAAAAGTAATTTAATAAAATTGAAGTATGTATTTTTAAATTTTATGAAATATTGAAATTTATGTACTGTTAAAAGTTTGCAAAATATTAAAAGATGAAACGTCCGTCTCTCAATATTAAGAATCACGAATCTATTTGAAAATTATTAATTGATATAATTATACAATTAATATAATTTTTGAGGTGACTCATAATAATGAAAATAAAATCCACACTACTAGAGTAAAAGGATTTTCACAATTAAATATTAAAATTCATGCTATGCTTTAATAGTCATTGAAATTTAATGGCAAAATTTTAGATGTAAACATGAAATCTTTGAACTTACCAAATGTTTATTCATCGGGAATTGCTAAATGAAAATGGTTTATTTCACTTTTCTTATTACAATTTTCATTCAAAAAGTTTCCTACAGTAATAAGTAGATAGAGTAGCTTTACTTTCGTTATCGAAGAAAAAATGAAATCTACTCGTTTGATATTGTTTTACTGAATATTAATTTTCCATTCCACTTATATTAGGCAATTAATTAGACTATATCTACATGATATTGAGATGTTTGAATTGAATCGTTGAATGACATTATATACTATTCCACTTGATTCTTCAAAGACATATGCATTCATTATTTACAACATGAATAAAACAATGAATAAAAAAAATAAATAAATATTCTCTGAAAAAAAATAATTTTAATAAAGTGTAAGTAAATAAAGTATAAACTCAAATGAAATCAGTTTTTAAACGAAGTTAGCATTATAACAATTTACATTGGTGCATTTAAACATGTAGTAAATATTTAAAAAATAAATATAAATAACTCATAATAATGCAAATAAAATCCATTTATTTAATTAAAAAATTATAAGAATTTAAAGTAAAAATTCATGCTATGCTGTAATGGTTATGGAAATGTAATTGAACAATTGTACATGTACACGCTTAGTCTTTGAACTTACCCCTTGCAAGGTTTTCTCTCGCTTGCAACCTCGCTTGAATACGGGCTAGAATCCCTTAGAAAGTCCCCATGGTGACCATCCCTCCTATAGGCAAAGACCCTAGTGCAGTCAATCGGCCTTAATCCACAAACAAACAAACATATCTTGTGGCTAGTCTCAGGAATCATCGTTTGAACATGATTCATTTCATCTTTCTTATTAGAATTTTCATTTATTTAACGATAATTTTCCTAGAGTAGTAATACACTAAGTAGATATTGCTTTGCCATCCTTTCTTATTACAAAAAATATACCTGTATGAAAAATCTTTAGTGAATATTTGTTTTAAATGTGCTTTAGATTATTAAATAGACAATATTTATGTATTATTGAAATGTTTGAAGCTTTATGAAATTAGATGCTGTTGTACTTGTATGTTTAAAGGAATGTACAATGTGCGTATATTGATCGCAACCTCTTCTTCTCTCTATTTTAAGTGTTTCAAATACAATATTCTACAGGTACTCATTCATTACAGGGCCGTAGCTAGACCGTTTTTCTAGGGGGGGCCCAAAATTTTCTGAGGGGGGCTGTCAAATTTATGCACATGCACACACACATGCGGGTGTGTGTATGTGTATGCATGATTAAAAAATAAATATTCCTTTATTTTTATTATACTAGCACTCAAGGGCGGATTAAAGGGGAGGGGGCAACTGCCCCGCCCCTCGAGAAAAAGAAATCAATGTAAAAGATCCTATTTTACTTCCATAAAATGGATGTATACGTCAATCTTCTAATTAACCGCCCCCCCCCCCCCTCTCCCCCGATAAACTTGCATTAATCCGCCACTGCTAGCACTAAAAGTTTGCCTGTTCGGGAAGCAATTACAACAGGAGCTAGAAAAAAACATTTCACAAAAACATTTCTACACATAATACATTTAATCTGTGTCCATTAAAATATCCTCATATTCAATTTTTCTTAGGTATTAAACCGAATTTCATATTCTTCTGGAAGCTTGCGGAAATTTTTCGCATTCGAACGATTTCGTTTTGCTGGGAATATCCCATCTTATATCAATACTTCATGCAGAGTAAATCTTTTTATTTGTGAAAAAATAAATAAATAAACTTATAAATCTGGAAAAACTAGTTTAAACGCGAATTGGATTCGCAATTTTCCCTTCAAAGCCTGATAACTTTGACATAATTGTCACTTGCAACAGCTCATTTTGTCTCTATAATGATTCACTTTTTTTACTCTCGGAAATAAAATGGAGCTGAAAATAGCAAAAAAGCGCTTAAAATGAGGGAACGGGTGAATTTTCAGTGTTAAAGAAGCGCAGATCGTTTTATATATGTTTATACATAATTATGAATTTTTTTTAAGTGGATCGTATAAACAATGTAGATGTTATGACGCTTTTTGTGCTTAGCTTTTTAACATTTTTGTAGTTGTAATGGTAAAAGTTCTATCTTGGAGTGGTTACCCAGAATTGTCACAGAATCAGTGAGTCAGGAATCAGCATATATAGTAGGATTTTGAATGCAAGCGTTTAATAAGGGAATTTTGTTGTTATAAATTTTTCACAAAAACTGTTAAGATGATATAATTTCAATCAGATTTTTTTATGGTTATAAAGTTTTTTTATTTCAAAAGTTATTATATTTTTTATTTTTACCACTTTTCTGAAAGCAACTTACTTTAGTCTTCACATCAAGAATTTATATTCCAAAAATTTTGCTAGCATTATATGTGTGTGCACACACTTATATACAGGGTGTCCCAGCCAAGGCAGTACACTAATACAATTACGAAAGAGAACAGTGGTTGCACAAAAACGTAATAATTTTGCTACAATATAGCCAATCAACAACTTTGTTTAAACACATACCCGAGTCTTCATCGGACTTCTTTTTTTTTTTCTAACAGCGGGCACTTGCCGACTATAGCAGGCGTTGACCACTATAAGGCTGGAATTGCTGACCACTTTATATTGGAAGCACATAATAAATGGACCAGCGTTGCCTCCTATGAAGGGACGGATGAAATAACACTCAAGCCTACTCCAAGAATCGAACCCGGACTCATGGTGTGATAGAACGAAAAGTTATTCTATAATATTAATTGAATTTTTAGTAATTAAACATAAATTTTATTGCTTAAAACTGAATAATTACTGTTTATTATTTTTTAAGTGAATCTTTTGTTTGGCATAAAAATCCCTCGATTAAATTAGTAATTTAAATCTATCATTGCGGGCTAGAATCCCTTAGAAAGTCCCCTATGGAGGGCACCTCTCTTCGGCTTAGATCCTCGAGTAGATAATCGGCCGTATCACCAAAATCAAATCAAGTCTATCAGCATGTATTGAACTATTGGCTTAACTAGGTAAGTTTTTCTAATATTTCTAAGTGGTGGGCTTCATCTACCAGCCAAACGCTAAAGGGCTCCATCTCTTGTTCTCACAACAGAAAGTTTAATTTTCATATAGGGAACTAAAATCTTTTTAAATGGGCTTATGACCCCCCCCCGCCCTTTTAGTTATGTAGTGTATGCTATTTACACATAATTATTCATGATTTTTAATGTTACAATACAAGAACACCTTTATGTTACGATACAAAATTTTTCCTGAAAGTTTCTTAACTAGCAGAGGTTTATCGCTTATTATTGCATCTAATACAGCTTGTGAAGAGACATCCTTAAAATTTTAAAGTGTCTGACATAGTAGTGGTATTTATGTACCAAAACAACATAATTTTTTCGAACTACTGTCTTAATAAGATAGTAATATACTCTATAAATTTAAAAATCCGCTTGGTTAGGTAGTAGCGTTTCGATAATTTAATACTCAAAAACTTTGTTACGATTGTTACAAATGTGATTTTAACCACAACATTAATTTTTTAATCCATATTATACACATGACCTGAAAGTTATTCTGGTACATATATTGCACATAACGTGTATGAAATTATCGCTTGAAGATGATGTATTCTTCAAAATAATATCTAAAGAAAAGATCCGTATCCGTGGATGTTACTACAAATTATCCGTTTTCATATCCGCATTCGCGGATATAAGAAACACTTGAACGACTTCATATTCGTGTCCGCGGATATAAAAATAAGTTATCCTTTTTCAGATCCGTAACCGCGGATTTAACTTTTTAACGATCCGGCATACCTCTAGTACATATTTAGTTTGGTTAAACTTTTTTTTTTTTTCTACATTTACAAATACATTGCTCCTTATTTACTCAATTTAAAAAGGTTATATTTAATCAGGAATTTTATACAACAGCCGCACAACCGGTGAGCGCAGAGCATTTGCAGTGGGAGGGGGGGGGAGGGGGGGGGGGCAAGAAAAACAGGCAAAGAGCAAGTGATAATGTATTTTTTAAAAATCATCTTATTTATTTATTTATTTTATTTTATTTTTTGCTCCGAAACTATCTATTTTTGCTTAATTCAAACACTATTCGCTATTCAAACTTTATCAATAACATTATTTTGTAGAAAAGTTGGCTAAATGTGCACTAGCTGCGTACCCGTTCTCCGCACGGTACGAACGAAAATTTTTCTTACATGTATAATTCGAATTGATTCCAGTGATATGGAATCTAAAAATAAGCAAAATAATTAGACTCATGGCTGTTACTAATTAGTTATTGGTAAAGTTAGTATAAGTACTGATCTGAGACCATTGTACTATTATGACACAAAAAACTATGTTGGTGTCATTCGCGATCAGAAAAAGAAAAGCTTGACGGTTCCTAAAAATTTCTAACTTTCAAAATGTCACATTCCTACATCATACTCTTTTTTAGGTTTAAGTTATACCGTTAATACCTTAGATACAACATGATGTGGAGAACCGTTTTATTTTATAATTAAAAAGCTGTGTACCCGCTATTCGCAAGGCAAGAAGAGAAAATTTTCCTAAAATGTGATCATAACTACTTGTGACAAAACAGATTCTCCAAGAAAAAAAAAAGTTCAGGTACAGTCTTTTCTGTGGAAACTACCGCGGGATTTATTAACACGACTTAAAATTATTTAATGTTTAGTTAGCTGTGATGTAAGACGGCTGTTGAAAAACGAATGGAAACGAATAGTTTCACGAAGTACTTATTAATGCAGTATATTGTGCTTTGATTAGTATTGTCGTATTATCTACTAACTATTAATTATACCATCTTTTACTGATACCAATATATTTTCATTTTTCCATCTTTAATGCTTAATTTAAAGAAACGGTTTAGATATTTGCTACGAATGTAGTCTTATTGTTTGGCGATTCTTTGCAATTTACGCATGAGCAAAAACATTAATCGCTTCACTTTATCGTTGTCACTAAAACAGCTCTCCATACATTTTTATGCATAATTCTTGTCAGATTGACGTATTTAGCACTGCAAAATAATCCTTGCGATTCGAAAACTGTCCCGTTTAGAAACTCAATCAAAAATAATGCTGGGTAATTCATTGTTGTAAAAACAGCATTCAATTCTTTTTCTGGCAACGTAATATAAAAAACGGAATTATTTCATACGTGCCGTATGTTTTGCTTGTGACTCCGTTATTCTGACTGAGTTTCGAAAGGGGTTTTAAACTCGTTACATCAAAATGACGTATGAATTTCGCATGCGAAAATTCAGTTATTTTAAAGTAATTTTATTTATTTTTTTCAACTGGCAGCTATTCAGTTTTAGTTACTATGATGGCTAAATTTGCAAGCTTAGTATCAAACGAAATCTTGAAGCACCTGCTTTTGTATTCAAAATCCTTCTTTACATAAAACTTCGTAAAAAATCTCCTAATTTATATTTTTTCCCCATTCTTCTTTTAAAAGTGGACGAATTGTATGCTCCGTCTTTTGCGAAATATAAAAACAGTTAGGACGGATAGAATTCAAGATGCAGCAGTTTTAAAAATATTTTACGAAAGTCAGCGTCAAATTTAATTTTATTTGAAAAATTCCCAAAAATCTGAAAAATATGTTACACAGTCCGAACAAACAATTTTTAAAAGAAAATTTTTTCCTCTATCCGATGATGTAAATTTCGTTTTCTTGCGAGTGTAATTATCGTCGTTATTACGTATTAAGCGAGAAAAATCACTAAAAATAGGACAAAACATAAAATAAAACATTTTCTAAATCGAATTTCGAAAAAATCGCTCCGAGGCGTGTTAGGATCTGTCCTAGTGAAGCTGTATGCAAAATTTGGTAGGTCTGCGACCAACCGTCTCGGCGCAATGCGATCCAGAGACGCGCGCAAAAAGATCGGTGGTCACGAACTTGCCTACAAACCTACATAGCTACATACAATGTTTACTCTCGGATTTTATTATATAAGACTAGCTGCTTACCCGTTCTCCGCACGGTAGGAGACGAATATTTTCCTTACACATATAATTCGAATTAAACCCAGTGATAGGAATCTCTAATAGTGAAAAATTGCTGGAATTCTGACGAAAAGCTGACTCCATGAGTGGAAATTTGAGACGATTGCAACATGATGACACAAAAACTATGCCATTGTCACTGGCGATCAGAAAAGTAAGAACTTTACGGTATGCAGACGAAACTTTTCTCTTTCGAAAAATGCCTTATTTCTACATCATATAATTCTCTTTTTTTAGATTTAATTTATAGCATTCATGCATACCATATGAATAACATAACATGATGTTGAATACTATTTTATCTTATCTTGCATTTCGTAAAGCGTGGACAATGCATTAGCACAGTTATGTTGCAGATGACTTTGAAGTTGAAAAATTAAATTTAAATCTTATTAAATTTTACCTAAATTTAAAAAACCTACTCGAAACAATCGATGCACATTGTACGTTTAGAAAACAAAATGCATCCTGTTTCCGTGAAGATCTTATCACTTTCGTAAATGAAAACATTTGTGACGTAACTTAAGTGGAAAAGCTTATTACCCTTACTGAACTCTTAATACAGTAGCACACTCGTTACATAAAACTAACGTTGATCTCACTGCCAATTCACACTAAATAAATAACTAATTTCATATTTTATTTTTAACATAGATTAATTGAATAGTGTCAAATTCAATATTAAACAAAATCTGAAGTCGTTTCTAGAGCTCTTGGTCTTGTAACTGGAGTAACTGGAATATATATGAAAAAATAAATAGAACTTTAACATATAAGTAATTTATATGAAATATTCTAAGCACATCGGATCCCGTTATTCGGAAAGATTACACAAACGCCATGGGATGGAAGAGCAATTAATTTCATATTATATTTTATATTCCTTGCAAGCGCCTTTGTTATGTACATGATTGCAGTATCATTCTCGTACACGATGCTTATCCTATAGTCTCTGGTGATTTATTTTGGATTTTCATTTCGTATTCCTGACTTTTCATACTTTCGAAATTTTTTTGCTTTACGCATGTGAATAATCGATTATCATTTCGCATCACGGCTACCAATTAAATAGTTTTCCATATCGCTTCCTCCACGTTAACGACATTAATCTGCCTTTTTCTAGTTAAAAAAAAAATGCCAACAAAGTTTCATTGCTTCAATTTATACACACAGAGGGGTTAGGCAAATACGCACCCAACAAAAGCGCTTCCTTATGTCTGCTGAAGCAGCACATACGTTAGCGCAGGGGTTCCCAAACTTTTTTTACCCGCGGCACCCTTGTCAGGCTAAAAGCATTTCACGGCACCCTTGTCAGTCTAAAAACATTTCGCCCTTTTAAGGCTAAAAACTTCCACGGAAGATTTCCTTTAAAGCAACATGAAGGTTAGAATGAAGCAGTTTGGATGCATTTTACGTTATTTCTTGTTTGTTTGTTTATAGGGCTAATTATCAAGAAAGTACTCTCTTGGGAAAAGGATATAGAATTTTGACAATACCCCCATTTCAGGGAGTTCCTATAAAAGAGAGGCTACAGGACAGTCTTGAACTTGACTGAAATATTTTTGTTTGAGCCCACTTAGTGATTGGCTTGGCTCACTTTCTTGGGGATACCAGTTCAGAGGAAATTATTTGATTATATATACTCCACCAAAACACTTTTCTTTATTATCTCCACGGCACCCAGTTTGGGAACCTCTGCGTTAGCGTGTAATGTGCTTCTCTGCATAATCTGAGAGCAAAACAGAAGACAATGACGTGAAAATGACGTCACACGCGAAGGAAATAAAATTAAAAATATGCAGAATTTCCTGGAAAAACTTCGGTTATTTTTAATGCGCAAATATGTTAAAATTCTATTTGTTTCATATTTAATGTGTTTTCACTTTTTTGGTCTTAAGAGCTGCAGAAATGAGTGGTTTCACTTAATTATTAAATTGAACAACTTTAGTGGCAACAATGGATTCCGTTGCTACGGAAACTGTAGCAGTGTTAAAAATAGAATATGATATGATTTATTTATGTTTACTTTGCTAGAACTGCCATTTTGGCGTAATTAACGTCGGCAGTCGATGGCAAATAGCCAAAATGAATCACACATTAAAATTGACAAGAAATGCAATAATTTAAAGGCATTATCAGCTAGTCATACTGGGTTTAAAAAATATTCTCATTCATCTCAAACAGCATTCGTATTTATAACCACTTCCTATTTTATTACACCTTGTTTGGCGGGATTAAAAAATGTTATCTATTCATACACTCGTAACACCATCTCATATCAATCGGGGTATAGAATTAGCAATACAAATGAAAAAATTTAATTTTCTGAAATTTGGCGGGGTTTCCCTAACTTAAATCAATTTATTTAACTTGATAAAAATTCTGTAGATCATTTAAAATCACCTTAACTGTATTATTTCTGAACAGAAAATTAAAATTTCAGGCTAAATTCTAGTAAAACCTACACTTGTTTTAAAAATACTATTTCTTTACGCTCTCAGTAAATTGCGCCAAGCCCTAAATCTGTGCAAACCGCTGCAAACTATTTTCTCAAAATCGGCATTTAAGCCATTTTATTTGTCGCCAAATTATAAAGTTATACACTTTAGTCTCGGAAATTTACAAATCCTTTTTCTTTTGCGTATGAAAAATATTGAATTCCTGGTCTGATTTCCCACGCAGACGATATTTTAATTAAAAAATAACCTAGCAAATATTCGAAACAGAAAAAAATTATTATTCTTTTATTTTTAATGCAAGGGTGTAAATCATTTAATAAATTCGCCAAACATGGCAACCTCGATGCTTATTTCTCCCTTTTTTGACTACAGGGGTTACAATCTCGGAATTGCGGAGAGCAAAAATTGGCAATTTTGATGGGTTTTTTTATCAATTAATATCTCCTAAACTAATTCGAATTTCGAAATTTAATTCAGCGGAAGACCTTCCTCGGAATTTTTCGAATCTGGGAACACCTCGATCGAAATTCAACTCCCAGCCGTTTTGGAAGAGATGATGTTACAGACAGACGCGCACAGATTTTAATAGTACAGACTAGCTGCGTACCCGTTCTCCGCACGGTGGGAAACGCATATTTTCCTTACACATATGTAATTCGAATTAAACCCAGTAATGTGGAATCTCAAAACGTGAAAAAATACTTGAATCGTGACTGAAAGTTGACGTCATGAGTGCAAATTTTAGACGATTGCAACATGACACAAAAACAACGTCAATGTGACTGGCGATCAAAAAAGAAAGAACTTTATGGTATGCAGACAAATCTTTTCTCTTTCGAAAAATGCCTGATTTCTACATCATATCATTCTCTTTGTGAGGTTTAATTTATAGCATAAATATATAGTATATACCACATAAATAACATTACATAATGTTGAAAACAATTTTATCTTGCATTTTTCAAAGCGTGGACAATGCATTAGCGCAGTTATGTTACACAGGACTTTATTAAGATTTACCTTAATTAAAAAACCTACATGAAACAATGGATGCATCATTTACGTTTAAAAGCCAAAAATGTACCCTGCTCCGGTGAAAATCATGTCGCTTTTGTAAATGTAAACGTTCGTGATGTATAACTTCTGAGAAAAAGCTTATTTCCCTTATTGAACTCTTAATGCAGTATCACGCTTGTTACATAAAACTGACGTTTATCTCACTGTCAATTCGCCCTAAATAAATAACTAATTTCATTTTTCATTTTTTATGGATTACAGTTGGCCCCTTTATAACATACAACACGACGAAAACATTACGATCGTTTTCGTGTAACACGTTAAAAGAGACTCTTACAGCACGGTAAAATGAGACTTATGTTCTGATATTATGACGCCTTAGCTCCTGTAATTAACATTCCTTTTGAATGGCAACACCAAACATCATTGCATTTTTACGGAGCGCAAATAAGTTTTGCCGCGATTATACCGCGAAGTCCGCACTCCAGGTGGAGTATAGTGCAGGACCCGTACAACACGGATTCCTATAACACGGAGCGTATCTACCGTGTTATAGGGAATCTAATGTAGTTGCATAGTGTCAAATTCAATAGTTAAGAAAATTCTGGGTTGCCGTATTTAGTAATATTTCATCTCACCTTGGTGGCCGAAATGTATTAAAACCAAATATCCGAACTGTATCAAAAGTAAAATTTACTAAAAGAAAAATTTTTAATTTTGTATAACCCTCAGAACAACTTCGGAGTTCGCCATCTTATGACGGTTTTTCATGACGTGACAACTTATGCTTGCGTACAGTGGCGTAGCCAAGGAGGGGATAGGGGGTCACAACCCCCCAAGCGGAGTTTTTTGCCATACAAAACATATATTCTTCACTCCCTTATCGCACACATGTGTACATATATGTGAGTTGCAGTAGTCGTAACATTCCCATGAAAAATTTCTGGCTACTCTTGCTTAATCAATATACTTCAGGATCGGAATCTCCGCGGTAAAAAAATGGTATAAAAAATGTGACACCAGAAAATTCTGATTAACACAATGGGGTTACACAAATACGCGCCGGACATACGCTCTTGCTTCCGGAGGAGCAGATACATTAGAGAGTATGTGCTGCTCCGGATAATCTGCCAGCAAAACAGCAAAAATGACGTAAAAAATGACATCCACACTTGAAGGAAATAAAATTAAAGGTATGTAGAATTGCATAAAAACTTCGATTATTTTTAAGATGCAAGATTGTTACAGTTCTATTTGTTTCACAATTGATGCGTTTTCATTTTTTCGATTCTTAAAAGCTGTAGAAATGAGTGGTTTCACTTAATTGTAAAATTTAAAAACTTAAGTGGCAACAATGGATTCCGTTGCTACGGAAACTATACCAATGTTAATAATAGAACATGAAATGAGTTATTCATGTTTCCTTTGCTAGAACTGCCATATTGGCGAAATTAACACCACCAGTCGATGGCCAATAGCTCAAACCACAAATTAAACTTGACACTAAAGGCAATACGCAATACTCTGTTTGGCGGAATTTAAAAAAAAAATATCTATGCATACGCTAGTGACATCGGCTCATCTAAATTATGGAATGGAATTAATAATATGTACAGAGTTGCACTACATTTGAATATTTTTCGCCAACTTTGCTAAGAAATGTACTAAAATAGGAATCAACAAACATTTCAATTCGTAAAACAAAAAATATATTAGACAGTATTAATTACACCTTTCTAACAGCTTCTAGTAAAAGAAACTTCCGTAGCACTGCTTTAACAAATAAGAATCAATTATTTATTACACAGTATTTCGATCAAAATACCAATATACACCAATTTGCGAGATTCTTTTTGTTTTCAGGAATCATTCGAAGCATTGATTTAACAGCAATCAAAATGGGAAATAGTTATCTATCATTTATATATCGATTGCCAAAATTTAATGAAGGCATATTATTGATAAGCAGCAGTTATTTAAATTATTAAATATAGCGGGTTTTAATCACCGTTAACTACCATGTACAAAATGCGAGAATTTCAATTTTCTGAAATATGGCGGAATTCCTCTAACTTAAATCAGTTTACTTAATTTGGTGAAAATTCTATAGATCGTTTAAAATCGCCTTAATAACTGCATTATTTCTGTATGAAAAATCGAAGTATAGCGCCGTAAAATTTATACTTGTTATTAAAAATACTATTTCGTTACGCTCTCAGTAATTTGCGCCAAACCCAAAACTGTACAAATCGGTAGAACCTACTACTTTCTCAAAATAGCCAAATGAGCCATTTTTTTTTCGGCCAAACTAAAAAATATACATATTAGTCTCTGAAATCTCTCAATCCCTTATTCTTTTACACTTAAAAAACATTGAATTCCAGCTCTGATTTAACATAAACGCAATATTTTAATTAAAAAATAACTTTGTAAATAATCTAAACAGAAAAAAATCATTATTCTTTTATTTTTACAGCAGGAGTCTAAATAATTTAATAAAATAGCCAAACATGGCAACCTCGATGCTTATTTCTCACTTTTTTGACTACAGCGGGTACAATCACGGAATTGCGGAGAGCAAAAATTAGCGTTTTTGATGGGGTTTTTTATCAATATCTCCTAAACTAATTCGAATTTTGAAATTTAAATTAGCGGAGGTTCTTTCTCGAAATTTTCCGAATTCGTGGACACTAATAAGAAACACTAATAAGAAAAAACTATATAAACCTATGTGATCCTTCGGATTTTGCGCCCCCTCTTCTGTTTGCGCCCTATTACTGTTACGACCCTGTTTGGAAAACCGATTCTAGAAGCTGAAAACAATTAGGAAGTATCCCAGAACTTTAATTCACCGGGGCGCAGAAGTAGCTAAAAATAATACTTTTGTAAAGAGGGGCGTCAAAATCACATTCATTTTCTTTTTCCGCTAACTTGATTTAAAAAACAAAAAAAAAAAAAAAATCAAACAAAAAAAACTAGATTTTATGTGGCTTTGTTCAAAATTTATTATAACTTGTCCTTTTATATTTTTTGCGGCATTTCTTTTGAAGTATGTCAGAAAGGAAGGTAACTTGAGAAATCATTTCTTTAAACATCCGGATAAGACCTGCAGTAAGGTGGCAATGACAGCTCAAAATAATTATAGGAGGTAATGAATCAACAGGTTAAAAGACCACCCCTTCGGAAGATCCATCTGCGGAAGAGGGTTATTTAGCATACCCTGGAGGTGGAGGCCCTGACACCCAGTGGACATCTGTTTCCCATGAAGAAGCGATCAAAGAACGCTTCCTGACAATACACAGCGACAACTTTAGAAGTGTTTAAAAGTATTTGTGACAATAATACTGTTTAAAAACTTGATAATATTATGAGAACAGTCAGTACGCCCATCTCAATAACCAAAAAAAAAAAAAAAAAAGGAAAATGTTTGGAAACACGAAAAAAAAAGTGAAATTTGGCGCCCCTCAATTGAAACTCAAGCGTAGGCGACCGCCTACGTCGCCTACGCCTCAAACCGGCCCTGACTGGCACCTACAGGAGTCATTCTCAGATAATGGTAAATTTTGGTTTAAAAAAAAATAAAAATTTTATTGTTTTAATTCCCAATTTTTTTATGTTAGTCTAATTATCTATGTCTGCTATCACAAAAAAAAGTATCAGCAGAGATCGTTTGGCTTAATAATAGATTTAATTATTTTTTTAATTTTCCATTGGAACATGGTAATGACGGGCAGAAATGTGGTAATGACATTTATGAACATGGTAATGACACCAGAACCATGGTAATGGCCAGTCACCAATTAATTTACATTATTTATTTATGAACTACTTATTGTGCTTATTCAGCACAATATTCAGAAAATTTTTCAGCAAAAGTAAAATGTCTTGATGATATGGGATAAGGTGGTAATAAATCATTCCTGTATGAAGAGTAACTTGTCTATGTGAACCACCAAGTGAAAAGATTGGGTTTCTGCATTTAATTTACAGGCATAGTTCTGACTAAAGTCTATGTGAAGAACTAGTTTATCTTTAGAAAGGTTATTTTTCAATTGAGTTAGTACTTGATATTGATGTCTATGATTTGCTTCATGTTTCATTAATTTTGGCAAAGATTCTGTGAAACGTTAAAGAAGCATTTCTAGGTTTGTGCATACTTTTTCTTTTTCAGTTACAGATATAATCATAATCTTTGCCATTTTTTTTACTATAATAGATTTCTTTGTTGTATTCCACTGGTAATAACTCATGTCATTTCATTAACACTTCATCTGCTTCATATTTAAATGCTAATTGCTTCAAACAATAGTTTGAACATACTCTAAATAAGCAGTCTTCTGTGACAGAATTGCAGCAAATTGTACTGTACATTTCATAGCAATCTTTTGGTTCTACAACACCAACTTGATGAAGTTTATTTAACATAAAGCGAAAATTCTCATGCTTAGTGCATAAACAAGTATCTCTCTTATTTACTTTAAGCTGAACTATATGAAATGGCTTTAACCTGCAGAAAGTTGAGTATCCCTATTTTGATATTAGTTTCAGTGACATATTGTTTGTGCAAATTCATTATAGAGTCATTAAGTTTCTTTATGACTCTCTTTTGTTTGTTCAATGTAATTACATCTTTTTTCCCAGGGCACTGGGTGCTATTCAGACCATTCGCTAGAAAATCTCTGATTGTGAAACAAACCTTTAATGAAAGGCATGATCTTTGCTTCCTATCATGCTTGCTCAAATCTTCACGATTTAAATTTTTTCTGTAACTTTTACAAGGAAGGAAATTTTTGCAAGTGCTTAACATTCAGTATTTTTGAGAATTTTACCTCCTATGGCTTTAGTGAAAAGTCTGTTTTTATTTATATGTTGTACAATTATTATAATTCTTCAGGTGACTTTTCAAAACTTCACACTCAAGTAACTTCTTTTTAATTTTAAGTGATAATTTTGTTTTGTGTATGATTTTCTCGACAGACTTCTTTGGAAATGACTGTTTAGTTTTCAAAAGTCTATAATAATGTTTCCTAAATTTCTCACTCTTGAATTTTTCCATTTTCAGAGCAGTCTGAAGCTTTATTATCTTTCGATACTTTGCAGATGTCTCTATGAACTCTTTTTCAGCCAGTTTTAAGGATAGAATTCTCCGCCGGTGGTTTCCAAAATTGTCGGTGGTTAGCTGCCGACTGGGCAGAACCAGTTGTTTGGTTACTGACTGCGCTAACGATTCCGGAGGCCATCGGGAGGTCTTTTAGCCAAACACGTGAACCCCTTGACGCTCCTCCCTAAAACTCCACCTCAAGGCGGGGCAGAGTTAACGACTGCGAAAAATTAGCGACGAGCGGAGAATCCAGCTCCAATCGGAGAATCCAATAAGTCTTGAAACACTTTGGGGACTCTCAAAGAAATCAGTTATAAAAGAAATAGAGTTGCATTCTGATGACAAAGGACTGAAATTTTCAGACAAAGGATTATCAATATCTTTAGAAATAATTTGATTTGCTGTAGCTTGGTTTGAAATTGTTTATGTGTCAACCTGTATTTAGCTGTTGCAGCTTTCCATTTTTTTCTCTTTTGTCTCTGTTCTCTTGCTGATAAATCAGACATACTTCTAATTTTCTGTTCTTCTTTTCTCTTCAGATATCTTTAATGTTCCTTCTCTTTAAATTTTTCATATGCAATTGGATCATTCTTAATTTTTTCACGGTATTTTCTTTCTCTCCCTCTTTTTCTGGCAAGCTGTTCTTCCTTAGTGCATTTTTTTACTTTACCCATTTTTAACATAACTACTAATCAAAGCCAGCAGTAACTGCAAAATAATAAAAGAATACATGTTAAAAGTATTATTAAAACTATCCTTATTAGATACTTTTAAAAATACATTTATGATGGAACTGAGATTTATAATTTTTTCCCCCCCTTCCAATAAATCCAGCATTTCATATACTGTAACAGATTCATTTTTTTAAGAACACTAATGAAAATTTAAAAAAAAAATTGTCTGTATAAAAAAAATGTCTCATAAATGTTAATTACTAAGGGTTGTTAACTCATAAATTAAAAACTGTTTTATATATTCAAGCACATTAGCGAAACAAATTAAATATTCACACTCCAACAACTAAGGTAAAAAAATGACTTTTAAAGTTGTTCCAACTTTGTAATTTAAATTTATTTTCTGTAAAAAAGTAAAATATATAGAAGCATTTATCACCCTCATTTAAAAGATATATTTTAATGAAATATAACTAAAAATAATATATTTGAAAATAAATTATGTTACAAATTTAAATATTAGTAGGTGTTTTGTAAGAAAATTAGAATTCCTGAATGTGAATAAGAGTCAATAGTCTTCATTTTTAAAAATAATAATAAAAAATGGTATAAAATTGTACTCCGAAAAAAATGTAATCAAAAATAAAAAAGTAGTCTTCCTTCATCTCTTAAGGTTAATTTTTATAAGAACAAATCAGGAAAAAGAGCTTTATAATAACATAAATTAGTCTAATAATAAAATGCCAACAACTTCAACTAAAGAATAACGGAATTTTAAAAAAATATCTAGAAGTGTCATTACCATGTCCTTAGTCATCATTACCATGTTTTCAGAATGCCATGGTAATGCCATTTTTAATGTTAAGCCTATTTACGGCTAAAATATAACAATTGAAAGCTAATGCAATATTTATTCTGAATGTAGTCTCAAAGCTCTTTATAAATCATTCAGCAAAGTTAAATTTATTAATTATGTATTTCAGTAAAAATGAACTTGGTAATGACACATAATAAAAACACTGACTATTAATTTGAAACAAAAGCAAGAAAATAAAATAGTGCTTACTTACTTAAGCTGAAGAAGATATAATCTCTTGTAAGAACATATGTTTCTGTTCTTATAACAGTTTCATAACTATCATAGCGCCATCTAGAAGACAACTAAATAAAAAAGACTTGCATACCTTGGTAATGACAATTACCTCTAGGAACAATTTTAAAATAAGTACTGTTAATAGATTTTTTTTCTCCATACATCTAAAGATTCATATATATTGAAAATAGAGAAATGAAAATTTCTTAAATAATTATTGCCTTTATTTTAAGGCTTTTCAGTTCATTAAAATAAAGGTTCAAATAATAAAGTTTGAAGTTTGGGACAAGCCTTGGTAATGACATTTACCACTTTAATTTTTTTTTAAATAATGAAATTTCACTTTTTTATATATTTAAACTAGTAACCCAGTGTAGTGCTTGTAAAGAATTGTTGACAAAAAATTTAAACATCTATGACTGGCACTCTTAATTGACATTTTTAGCCAAGGACATAAAATTTACCATTATCTGAGAATGACCCACAGGAGGCTTAACATCACCATCAACTGCAGTCGGCTCTGTTTCTGATCCGTCAATGAAGCCATACAGGCCTTCATGGCACAAGAGCATTTCCATATTAAACCGCCACTGTCGCCAATTCTCGCCATTCAGCTTAGGAAATGAAAAAATAGAACCTAACATCCTATCATTAAGATCAGCCATCCTTAAAGAATTAAACTTTAAAGTTTTTTTTTTTTGTTGTTGTTGTTGTTTATAGTTTAAATAGGAAATTTAGTTTTTAAATTAATTTAAATTTTAAGGCAAGCAGAGGTGGAAATAACCATGCTCTGCTACCAATTTTGTTGGTCTGAACGACCAAAAACAAAGTTCAAGGATCTTAATCCAAAAAATTCTGCTTGCCCTAAATAACCAACTAATCTAAATTTCCAATAGCTGCTGTAGGGGAAAAAATAGATGACTATGTTTTATAATATAAAATCCAACTTTATTAACGTCCATGCAAAAAATTTGTTACACATTTATCAAAAAAAGGTCCCATGCATTAGCAGGGAAAAAATCACAAAAGTTTTACAATTAAAACCAAGTCTAGAAGACCTGAAAAATAGTTAAATGTCAATTAATCTGAACTAGCGGTCCCAATAAAAAGGGTGAATGGCTGAGTTAGATTAATTTAGCCCTAACATATTAATTTATATTTAAGTTTAAAGATTCTTTTTAATTTACTTGTTAGAAAGGCATGGTCAAAAAAACCTTTTATTCTACATTAAAAAAGGGTAACTATACCCAAAGAAACATACCTCAACCGAGGTTTGAAACTAGCTAAATTAAATAAAATGCGCCATCTCCTACACTGTTCAGCATAGACGAGAAGTGGCAAAGAATTCCACAGAATTCTAGCTTAAATGCAATTCTCAAAAGTAATTTGCATATGTAATCTTTTAGATATTAAACGTAGATCAATCCGATTGGATCGAGAGCACGTACAGAAATGACGTCACAAGAAACCACGCCTACTCATTTAAATATTATGATTCAAAGAAAACTTTCTTTAGCACTATGGCTATACGGCTCTTTACTTGCGAAGCAAGCTAACGCAACTGCGTAGCAGGATTGAATTACCAGCCGATGAACATGCCAAGGAAGCTGCTTACTCAACTCCACCCTCCGCATACGGATAGCTTGTTTATCTGAGGGGGGTAATGAGATAATGGCGGCCTCAATGCTCGCAACGGTATCATTGATATCTATTTTGTCATCAAGAATGAATGATTCATTCTTGATGCCCAACAAGAAATGAATAAAAAACGCCCAACAAGAAATGAATAAAAAACTTAAAACTACTGTTAAAGATCATGAAGACCGTAAATGCCTCAGCGACCTAAAGAAAAATAACACGATCGTTTGCTTAAGCTCTGACAAGACAGGAAAGATTGTTATCCTAGATAAAAAAGATTACCATGAAAAAATGGAACAAACCATCAATAGTCTAAACGTTTTACATCTTCCCAAAGACCCCACCACGAAAATCAATAATAAACTAAAAACTTTAATAAAAAACGGTACCTGGCCGGATCAGAAAGGTCCGAACTATAACAATACCGCTAATTTCGCCCCACGGATTTTCGCTAAATTTAAAGATCATAAAAATCCCTTCGCCCAATCGTGAGCAAATGTGAAGGCCCCACCTACACTCTTGAAAAATATATGAAAGATATTCTACAAGAAATTATACCCCCATCTAACAGCACTCTAACTTCCACCGACGATTTCATTAAAAACATCCGCGATTATAAACTTGATGAAAACGATATTATGGTAAGTTTCGATGTTGTAAATCTATACCCGTCAATAGATATTAAGGAAATGAACCAAATTATTAACAAACAAATTCAAAGTAGTTTTAAAGATATAGACATAATTAACACCCTAACTAGTGCTATAAATCTAATTTTAAATAACTCATATTTTCAATATAATAATCACTTCTACCAACAAATAAAAGGAGTCCCCATGGGCTCCCCCATATCCGGAATAATTGCCGACTGGAAAATGAGAATCCTTGAAGAACAGATTAAACAGACACACAATAATACCATCAAACTTTGGCTTCGCTATGTCGACGATATCTTCGCTATCCTTACCACCCACAATAATGAAGAAAATAATTTGATCAATCAACTTAATGCCATAGACCCGAACATTAAATTTACCTACGAAAAAGAAATCAATAATAGCCTCAATTACTTAGATGTGAACATAACCAGAAACAATAATCTCATAGAGACCACCATTTTTCGAAAACCTACTTGTAATACTAATATAGTAAATTTTAAAACTAAAACCCCTTTCAACTATAAAATTGCTGCTATTCGTTCCTATATCGACCGCGCTTTCAAAGTGTGTTCTAACGACGACCTCCTTCAAAAAGAAATTGCTTTCATAAAGAAACAATGTCAAGACGCCCACTACCCTCGAGAAATTTTCGACAAAGTTTTCAAAGCTAGGCAACGAAAATTAAATGTTATAGACAACCGTCAAAAAGATAAACCACGTTTTACTACCGCTATCCCCTTTAGCCGAGGGATAGCCAATAAACTTTCTAATATCGCCAGTAAAAAGAACTTACGTATTCCAATTAAACCTAATAAAACAATCTTTCAGCGCATTAGATCGGAAAAAGACCCAATCAACCCCATCGAAACCGCAGGGATCTATAAAATTAATTTTATGTCAAACGATACTAATAAAGAAAATTGCTACATCGGCGTTACAAAAAGGAAAATTAAAGAACGAAAAAACGAACATTTTAAAGACATTAACCTCCAGAAACAAAGTACCGCCCTAGCCCGTCTAGCTTTGAAAGAGCCCATTACCATTGATTTTAAAAATATTAAAAAAATAGCCAACTTTAAAAATAGTATATATGCCTACATTCGTGAGAGCTTAGAAATATTGACGACAGAGGGCAGCATCAACGATACGCTTCATACAATCGACCAATCATGGGACGACGTCATGCATCGAACTTTCAAGAAGAAGAACGACGAAGATATAAAAAGAAGCCGCCATTAGTGAGAGCTCCAGAAACGACTGAAGATGGTTATGTGTGTAACCGAAATATATATCGTGTACGGGGGAATAAGGTATTCCCAAATAAAAAGTTTTAACTAATTAATCCGCCGTATTAAATAATGTTTTATGTGTCTTTTATTATGTAGCAGAAAGTTTCCTCGTTTTATAAAGGTAGTGTTCAATTTTAAGCGTAAGGATGACTGATCAAAATAAACTGGCAACCTAGTCAACTTATTTTATTTCAATCAATGTATCGTTTCAAATTAAAAAAAAAAAATATGTAAAAAGGCTTAAAAATGAGCACTATCTATAAAAAAATCGTCTTGCGGGGGAGCTTAGCAGGCATCACTCAAATGTCCCATCACTTTAAAAAACACAAGGGCGCAGTAAGTAATAGACTAAATCATCTTTTACCATTCATTTAACCTATGACTTTATGCAGGAAGCAATTCACATGCCGATATGATTCGCATATCCGATTTCTTGTATTATCCGCATCTTAGAACGAGTCCGAACACATGCACTTTTTCGGATTCGTATAGTGATAGTGCCTACATCACTTAAAACTACATCACTTAATAAAGACACATAAAACATTATTTAATACGGCGGAAATCATGGGACGACGTCATGCATCGAACTTTCAAGAAGAAGAACGACGAAGATATAAAAAGAAGCCGCCATTAGTGAGAGCTCCAGAAACGACTGAAGATGGTTATGTGTGTAACCGAAATATATATCGTGTACGGGGGAATAAGGTATTCCCAAATAAAAAGTTTTAACTACATCACTTAGTCTCGGATTCATATTTCTATGTCCTCGTATGATCTGTATTCTGGTTTCGGATTCGTAAAATGTCTGTATCTGTACATCAGTTGAGCGTCATGTGATCCAGAACGGAGCCGCGCATCAGATTGACAATTAAAAATGATCTAGTTCACTAGGCAGAAACAAAAGTTCCCTGATTTTTAAATATTTTTGCAAAATTCCCTGATATTTCCATGATTTTTCCAGATCGAAAATGTACCCTGATTTTTCCATGATTTCCCTGATTTCCATGATTTGTCGACACCCTGTTTGAAATATTACTTAATTAATACAATTTCTTTCAAATTTTTCAACAATTCTTGAGGTCAATATTTCTCCCTTTATAAAAAGAGTGAGACTTTCAACACATCTTGAGACCAAGATGCCATTTTATTAAATAAGTAGAAATTATATCCTTATTATTCAATTTGTATCAATTATTTCTGCACCAGGGTAACTTTAATCCCTAACAAAAACAAGAATAGTAATCTCAATTAATTGCTCTAAGAAAAGTTACTAACAAGGAGGGCGCGACCTTGGAATCACCGATTTGAATGAAATTTGGTGCAAATATGGTTCACAAGACATACAGTCACTGGTGCAAGTTTTAGGACGCAACTTGCAGGCGCTCTAAAGAAATCACGCTCCGAACATTCGAAAATAAGCGCTTGCAGCTTAAATACTTTTTTTCATGCAAAGTAATCAGATTCCCCGTGGCATAGAGCAGAAACGTGCTAGTTTGCAATACCGGTGTTGGAGGGTTCGAAGCCAGCTGTCGCCGAAATTCTTTTGAATCTTTCTTTTTTCATTTTAATGTCCAATTTAATTAAATAATAAAATAAAATTAATTTTAACATCACAACTTGCTTAACTGAATCTTATAAATAAAAATGAAATTCTGTTTGTTTGTTTGTGGATTTGATTCGTATACAAATCCACAAAAATGGACCTATCGGCCTGAAATTTAGTACAGACATGTAAAATAATATAGAATAACTCATAGTCCACTTTAAAACTTTGAAAGTCCACCCGTTCCCGGAATTTAAGAGATTTTTTATGCTCTTCACGCAAAAATCTTTCCGTAATTGTAACCCCTGTAGTGAAAAAAGTGTGAAATAAGGATCATAGTTGCCATGTGTGGCGATTTTGCCGAATAAAATGTCGTTCGTATACAAATCCACAAAAATGGACCTATCGGCCTGAAATTTAGCACAGATATGTAAAATAATATAGAATAAATCGTAATCCACTTTAAAACTTTGAAAGTCCACCCGTTCCCGGAATTTAAGAGATTTTTTATGCTATTCACGCAAAAAGCTTTCCGTAATTGTAACCCCTGTAGTGAAAAAAGTGTGAAATAAGGATCGTGGTTGCCATGTGTGGCAATTTTGCCGAATAGAAGGTTTTAAATTCTCAAAGTAAAAATAAAAGAATAATAATGATTTTTTTTTGTTAGTTTATATTCGTAAGGTTATTTTTTTTAAATTATAATATCGTGTGCATGGGAAATCAGAGCAGGAATGTAATGCTTTACACGCAAAACAATAAGAATTGAAGATTTCCGAGGCTAATAGGTAAATTATTTTAGTTTGGCGAAAAAATAAAATGGCTCAAATGCCGATTTTGTGAAAGTGAGTTCTAGCGGTTTGCACAGATTTCGGCTTGGCGCAATTTATTGAGAGCTTAAGGAAATAGATTTTTGAAAACAAGTGCAAAGGTTTTATTAGAATACAGCGTTAAATTCTAATGATCCGTGAAGAAATAATGCAGTTATTAAGGGATTTCAATTGATCTATCTCCAGAATTCTCGCCAAATGAGTACATTGATTTAAGTTGGAGGAATTCCGCCAAATTTCAGAAAATTGAAATCTTCTCATTTAGTGCATCGGAGTAATGATGAATAAAACACATTATAGTTGATAATTTTAAAAAATTCGGCTGTATTAAGGAATTCAACTTTTCAAATAAAGGCTTGCTTTACTTTTTTGCGGTCGAACCATTTCCCATATATTATTGCTGCTAAGTAAATGCTTCGAATGATTTCCTGAAAAAATGCTTGCAAAATGGCGTATGTTGGAACTTTGGCGAGGCTTAGATTTGAAACTGGATTTTATTTGAGACTGGGATATATAATGACACTGGTTATAGATAAAAATGAATGTTGGTATGAGTGTATGATGTTGAAAAACTCCAGCACCGTTGAGCACCGTTGCACCATGAAATTTGGTTCACCTAAGTCTTTTATCATGGAGAAGCTTTTTATGCTATCCGTTTTCCTCTAACTTGCCACAAGGTGGCGCAGCAGAACGTCGAATTCTATTCCGTTTAGCCGTTTGCTATGCGAATATCGTCCAACCGATTTCGATGAAATTTGGTACACGCGAATATTAGAACACGGAGAATATTTTTCACTATCCATTTTGCTGTAACTTGCCTCTAAATGGCGCTGAAAAGCATCAACGTCTATACCGTTCGACCGGTCGGTATAAAATTTTTTATACTTACACATTTGAGCACGAAGAATATATTCTAACTGCGTTCCTTTTGATGTTACTCACCACTAGATGACACTGCAATGCATTATTATTTTAACTCGCCACTAGATGACGCTGCAGCAGGCCAAATTCTTGACCATTCAAACGGTCGCTATGAAAATCAGTATACATAGCTATTTGAACAATGAGAATATTTTGGCGTTATCCATTTTGCTATAACTCGCCACTTGACGGCGCTGTAGCAAATCATTACTTTAATTAACTACTAGATGGCCCTGCAGTGTATCACTTCTTGACTGTGGAAATGATCGTTATGAAAATTGGTATACATAGATAGTTGAACACGGTCGCTATGAAAATCAGTATACATAGCTATTTGAACAATGAGAATATTTTGGCGTTATCCATTTTGCTATAACTCGCCACTTGACGGCGCTGTAGCAAATCATTACTTTATTGAACCACTGGATGGCCCTGCAGTGTATCACTTCTTGACTGTGCAAATGATCGCTATGAAAATAGGTATACATAGATATTTGAACACGGGGAAGAGTTTGGCGCTATCTATTTTCAGGGATGTTAACTCCAACACTCGATTTGGGAGCACCCCGGGAGCAGAAAAAATTTCATTTGGGAGCACCTCGGGAGCAGAAAAATTCCATTTGGGAGCAGAAAAATTCTATTTAGGAGCAGAAAAATCCTATTTGGGAGCAGAAAAATTCCATTTGGGAGCACCTCGGGAGCACAAAAAAATAGTTTCCGAGAGGAAAACTAAGATTCGAGATCAGAATTAACATGATTTTGGAGCATAAAATTGAAGATTTAGGAACACAATAAATGCATACAAGAAAAGCAAAGTTTGCAAGCAAACACCATTTGCTAAAAGCAAAACACTATTTGAAAGCACTTTAGGAAAGCTCTGGAAAAAAAAAGGGTGTATACAGGCTATGCTATCAGCAACTTGGTAAAAACAATACATGGATTTACATGGACGGAAGGAATTTTTTTTGTGTGTGTGTGAAAGTGCTCTTTTTAATGGTTTTCATATAAATGCTAGATGGAAAGAGAGTGGGAGAGAAGTATTTCTTATATGCAATGGTACTTTTAATGCATGTTCGAAGGTTGTAAAAATACTAATATTTAAATGGTAGAATTAACATTTCTGCCGTTTATATCATTCTAGAATTATGTATTCAAAATTTAGTCTATTTTAAAATAAAGATTTTAATTACGGATCTATAAATGAAATTCGTAACACATTCTGAAAAATTTGCGGACGCACTTTGGCTGAACACGGGCCCAGGGGCGTCGCCCCGTCTGCCCCCTCTCGTAGAGCCTGCACACACACAAAAAGAAAAACAGTGGTGTAGTTTTAACCCATTTATGCCTAGCGTCCCTTTTTTGGGACGGCATTTTCGCTATCAGTCGAAAACGTTATTTATTTTTCCTACCCTTTATTCGCGAGTATTGAACTTCAATTCCACAAAATATTTTAATATGGCCATGTAGGTAGGATATTGACATTTCAATTTTTATACATAATGATTTTAAATGAAATCATCCCTTGTTCAAAAAGTTGACATCAGAAATTTATCAACTACTGCTGGTGTTAGCAAAAATCGAAGAAAGTCGCAAAAATATCCAGGCACGAATGGGTTAAGAAAAAAGGTTTAGGAACACTCGCAACTGAAGACTCAAAAATCATGCGTCCATGATAAAAAGTGAAGAACGCTTACTTTTGCTGACATAAGCTCGAATGAAAAAGTAGTGAGACGGCATCTCCCCGCTCATGATCTTCACGGGCCGAAAATGTCTAGCCCGGCCCGGCATTTAATCAAAATAAAAAATTCAGACCCGGTCCAGCTCGTATATTAATCATGATTTAAGGAGGGGGGGGGGGAGGAATCACAAGCCAATCGTTTGGTCTTGTCCAAATTTTAGGAGAGCAAAAATTTCCAGAAAGGCTCGATTTTGCAAGCGCAGAGGACCGTCTTTAAGAGTATACGCTTGTTCCGGTTTATTCTAGAAAATGCTGAGGTCAGCCCGTGCCTTGAATGAATCGTGCTGCAAAAGCCTGGGCCCGCACAGATCTCTACCCCCCGCGACTACACCACTGGCAGCGGATTTCCGGATTATTTTGAAATGAAATATTCTATTAATTCAGACAGCCTAGATTCTGATTTCTAAACCGGTCATGCTTCCAATTTTCATTCTTGCTACGGGCCGGGTCATAAACCGTGATTTTTTAGGGGCTGGGACGTCACCGTAATATACTGTTTTCTTTACGGACCGGTCTGGTTTAGATCAGGGGCGGCCCTGCGGTACATGACACCCACTCCACCCTGCAAACGTAGAAAAAGACGTCCCTTTTACTTTTTTCAAAATTGCTTTTATGGTTTTAAGTTGGAAATCGAGCCCCTTCATAAACAAAAAACGGTGCCCGTTGCGATGATTACTTGTTTGCCTATCTGGCCGGCCCTGATTGAGGTGACTAACAAAGCCCGACTGGTCCGATCCGGGGCGGGTAGAATGGCTTCGGAATGCAGCTTTCGTACGCAGTTTGAATCTTGCTTTACTGCTAACTAGCTTTCCATACACGCTTTAAAAGATAAATGAGCGTGGCAAAAATTTAACAAAGAGTCAAAATGACGTATTCGGCGCAGACCAGCGCAAAAATCGGCTAAAAGCGCAGTTCGGCACAATATTTGTGTTTCGGCACACCCTGAAAGAGTCAAAATGACGTATTCGGCGCAGACCGGCGCAAAAATCGGCTAAAAGCGCAGTTCGGCGCAAGAATTTGTGTTTCGGCGCAGCTCGCCGCAGAATTAACATCCCTGCATTTTCTTATAACTTGCCACTAGATGTCGCGTCAACACATGAACTTCAGGACTGTCCAGCCGATAGTCATGAAAATTCGTATACATCGATATCTAAATGCGAAAAATATTTTCGCCGTATCCGTTTTGCTAAAACTCGCCACTAGATTGCGCTACGCCGCATGGCCTTCTGCACCATACAAACGATTGCCTTGCAATTCGGTATGCATGATTATTGGACACAATATAACGCGATATCCACTTTGCTATATCTGTTTATTACAATGAATAGTAATCACCACAAATCGTAATATCAAAAAGTCCATTCATTCCCGTGCGAAGAACAGGTACTTCAGCTAGTAAATTTCATATAAATTATTAATATAATAGGTATTCCCCCCCCCCCCCCCGTGTGGTATTTACAAATAGCGTAGTAATTTAATACGCACATAGTAATTTAATACGCATTAATCACAATGAGCATTTATTTTTGTACTATATATTTTTCTAAATTTGACGTTTTTTTATGTACCTGCTTAAATTACATCATTGGTGAGCATACTGTAAATATCTTTAAAATGCGCATGTAATAAAATGCTTGTGTTTCACAAATGAGTACATCCAATTCAATTCACAAGGGGCTTTAACGCATTACATTTGGAGAAAACTGCCCAAACCGCCAAACCTTTAGACCGACAGCCGCACAACACCTGCTTTATACGCCCTCTCTCTAAAGGAATATAATTCGGAAGACAAACAGTCACAAAATTAGATATATTTGCATGCTCCAAGCAATTGTTGCTTGATGAAGCATTCTCTAGGATTAAATTGTTTATTTTAATTATTTTTTGTTTAATTTAATTATTTTTATTAAATTACTATGCTATTTGTAAATACCACACGGAGGGGGGGGGGGAATACCTATTATATTAATAATTTATATGAAATTTATTCGGTTAAGCAAGTTGTGATGTTAAAATTAATTTTATTTTATTATTTAATTAAATTGGACATTAAAATGAAAAAAGAAAGATTCAATAAAATTTCGGCGACAGCTGGCATCGAACCCTCCAACATCAGTATCGCAACCTAACGCGTTTCGCTCTACACCACGAGGACTCTTGATTATTTTGCATGAAAAAAAGTTTTTAAGCTGCAAGCGCTTATTTTCGAATGTTCGGAGCGTGATTTCTTGAGAACACCTACAAGTTGTGTCCTAAATTTTGCACCAGTGATTGTATGTCTTGTGAACTATATTTGCACCAAATTTCGTTCAAATCGGTGATTCCAAGGTCGCGCCCTCTCCTTGTAAGTATCGAAAGAAATCAAATGGTCATAATTACTACAATAGTGGTTGTATTTACCTCCAATTTTTTTAATTTGGTTATTTTGTTTGGGTAGTTTTAACCACACCATTAAATTTTCAGCAAATAATTATACAGAAACTAAATTTTTACTAGATGCTCTTAAAAGGTAAAGTTTCTTCCTAATTAATGAATTTTTCCTATAATTAAGAGTTAAAATTTTACAAAAAGTGGTCGTAATTACCCCACCTGACCCTATACAGCAGTCCCATGAGAAAGGAGACTTTTAACAATTTTTTACTTGCTTACTAGAGCATTATCAAATAAATTTAATAATGGATCATGTCTTGACTCCCTCTTTCTTTGAGATTGTCAAAACTATAGCTGGAGAATAAAAAAATTTTGGAACATAATTAATTCCTCCTTTTTGAACTCAATTTTTGCACAACATATCTTACATATATTATGTATCATAGAAAAAAGCTCCACTATAGAATGCTATAATTAAAAGAAAAATACTTACCAACAGGAGACTTCATTTCCATATAATCATTACATTGTGAGATAGGGGGCAAGGAACTTGTGTGTGCTGAATCTAGAGAATTCAAATGTAGGAAACTAGAAGGATGTGCAGGAGCAGATGATGACATTGTAGGAGCCATGCTAATGTAACCTTCAGCATTGTTGTTATCATTACCTATGACCAAAAAAAAAAAAATGGCTAGTTAGTTTATAGAACAACATTTAACTAATTCTTGAGGAAATTTGAAATTGCTTAGATAACTTGAGTAAGATATTTTTAATGCAGTTTCTTTCTATATTTCCTTGTTATTTGATTATGGGGTACAGTTTAAAAATGATAATGATTACAGCCTATCACTAATTAAATTATTACTTTGAAAAAATAAGAGAATTCACAAAATGAAAGAATTTGTAGGACTTGTATGATGAAAATCACATATTTTATATTAATTGTCACTTGTTTTCAATATATTTTAAATCAAGCATTTTAACTCTAATTTCTCATTTTTAATTACTTTGGCTTTCAAAATTCTATATCATGCTTTTTCCCACCTATTCAGTTTCAATTAACAGCTTATATACAGGGTGTCCCAAAAATGGTGGTAACGAGCTTAATTCTTTATCTATTAGAGTGAGCAATGTAAATTGAAAAAATGTTCGAAAAAAGATTATGCTACAAAAAAAAATCCTCTCGTTAATTTTTAAAAAGTTACACTTGAATGTATGTATGTATGTATGTATGTAGGTAGGTATTTGACCTCCAATCTGCTAATTCATAGCGCCATAACGGGTTGTCACAGACCAACTAAATTTTGTGTACGGCTTCACTAGAGCATATCCTAACACACCTCAGAACACTTCTTTTTTAATTTGAATCATAAAATGTAATATTTTATGTTTTTTTGCAATTTTTGGCATTTTTTCTCGAATAATACATAATAACACCGGTAATTACACTCGCAATAAAATGATGTTTGGGTCATCAGATAGAGGAGAAAACTTTCTTTCGAAAACAGTTTGTTTTGACTATGTAGCATAATTTGCCGATTTTTATGAATTTTTTAAAGATGCATATCTTTTATGAAAGTTTTTGCAAAATAATTTTAAAACTGTTGCATCTTGAATTCTATCAGTTATAACTTTTTAATATTTTGTCAAATGACGAAGCATTCATTTCGCCCTCTTTTAAAAGAAAAATGGGGGAAATATAAATTAGATTTTTTTACGAATCTTTAAGTAAAGAAGTTTTTCGAAACTCAATCAGAATAGCAGACCATCCCCAGCAAAAAATATGCCACACAAAAAATAATACTGCAAATTCTCTTATTTCCGATCAATTCAGAAGTATAGCCATTTATTAAAATTTAAGATTACGTATCATTTTTGGATTTTCACTATCACATCCTGAAATCTATTAATCAGAATCTTTTTTTCAAATTTTGTCAGGTAATAAAATGCACATTAAGCCCTTCATTCAAAGATAAGTAACAAAAAAAATAATTAGGAGACTTTCTACAAATTTTAAACACTTTGAATTTAATGCTCCCCGGTTTCTTAGAAACGACAGGATAGTCAGAAGTAAAAAGAAATAGGAGCAAAATTCTTGCTTTAAAATGTGACTAGCTGAAATACCTAAAAATCATTTTCAGGGTTTTTTAGAATTCACACCCAAACAACAGTGAGGGGCTAAAACATTCTATAACGTTCTTTTCATATTTATTTTCATATCTCAGAGGGTAAAAGAGACAGCCGTAAAATTATTGCTTTAAAATGTAACTAACAGAAATACCTAAAAATCATTTTGAAGGTTTTTTAGAATTTTCACCCGGACGCAGAGTAAAGGGCCAAACCATTATTTTCACATTTTCCTTCGTATCACAGAAGAAAAAAGAGATGCTGGAAAATTCTTGCTTTAAAATGTAACTAACGGAAATAGTGTTGGGTAACTCGCGCCAGAAAAATTAATAGTGAGGGAGGCACTTCAATCAGTTTTGAATAGGTTCAAAGAGGGACTTCAAATGAAGAGGCAACTTCAAATAACGAGCCTACTCACTCGTTCGAAGAGGGACTTCCAATGAGTGAGTAGCAAAGAAATGAAGATGTTCAAATGGTGTCTGGTGGCGGGGGAAAGAGGCAATCAAACTAATAGGTTCAAATGAGGCAGCCGTACAAAACTTGAAATGAGTGAGGTAGCAAGGGAAATAAAGAGGTTCAAATTGTGTGTGGTGGAGAGACAAAGAGGCCATCGTACAAAAACTTGTAATGTGTGAGGTATGAAGGAATGATGGTTTGTCATGTCCGAATCGTTTTCTGGAAGAGCGGCGGATGGCAGAGGGAGGCATAAATCTTTACGAGGAGTTTATTTATTGGGGAATTAAAGAATTGTTGAATGTTGTTGGTGTTGGTGTTACATTCTTCAACAGATTAATAGCCATGGCATCAGGATTCCTTTTCGGGATGGGGATTGATGAGTGAAAATAAACATATTCAGAATGTGCTGCATCACACATGAAACGTTGGGAAAATTTAATGAACGTTGTGTTTAAAAAAAAAAAAAAAAAACTGCAAGTAATAGTTGGACGCGGAAATGTAGACATTTGTAAGGGGGGGAAAATGACGCTTGTGTAGGCCCATACTTAAACCGATTTTTTTTTTTTTTTTTTTAAGAGGCTTCAAATTCAAATATACCTATGCACATGTACACAAAAGAAATAAAATTCAAAATAGCAAGAACATCATTAACAAGAAGGATCCATTATACTAAGCGTATCGATTGTGAAACCTTTTCCAACACAATAATTTTGCATTTAAATCTGACGAAATTTTAGTTTAGTGGCTAAGGCGAAGTTGCAGAAAAATTATCGGCCGTGGAGGACGCCTTGGGCAGGCGACTTTTTTAAGGGTTTCTAAGGCGTATTCATGTTACATCTGGAGAAAACCGACCGAAATTCCGTTTGATTGGCCAGACAGTGGTGGCGCCAGTTCTAAAGGGGGGCGGGGGGCAAAGGTGAAGAACAGAAGTGTTATTATTTGATTTTAATGGCTTTTAAAAGAGCGGTAGAAGGGAGCCTATTGAGAAATTCTTCTGACGAAAGAAATGGCCTTCGAGATAAGAGAAGCTCTGACTTTGACTCGTCACAGTAATTTGCTAGAATGGAAATGTTCTGTATTTTTATTACCTCGACAACGAAGATTCAAGTGAGTTCCAAACATACACGCCTTACTCCTGCCGCTATCTTCCATAACCATACCACCTTATTTCTTTGATTGGAATGCAAACGTATCGCTTTCATCTCACGTGTGTTTTAAAAATAAAAGTACAGCAATACCCCGGACTTACGCGATAGGTGCGACTGAGCAATAACTGCATAAGTCGGGTTATAATTTCGCTTATAAATATGCAATTACAAATTATTATTAATTGGGGCAGGAGAAAAGAAACTAAAGTGCTTAGGAAACGAGACTTAAGAAAACAATGATTTAGGAAAAAAAAGTTTAATAAAATCTTAGAAATAACACATATGTATGACGTTACATTATTAAAATCATAAACCGAAGCTATTTCGGAAATGAACAAAAGTCGAATTGATAAGATTCGAAAATCGGCTAACTCCTCGCCTAAATTTAATACATTTCAAAATTAAAGCTGGTCTAAAATTTAGACTGTTACATCTTAAAAATTCCCACGTCGAATTAATCAGAAGTTCCCTAGTTACAACTTCCCCGACAGGCAGCATGTCCCCCCCCCCCCACCTCGAAAACAATATTCGCTACAGTAGAAAACACATCCCCCCCCACCACCACCAAATGCTATATGGAAATTTATGCAATTGCGCGAAAGCTAAATCATGCCAAACATATCGATCATAAATTTCATTATGTATTATTCTTAAATCTGGTGGGATTTTAGTTTAGGGGTTAAGGCTAAGCTACTCGAGAGCTATCTGCCTAAAGATGGATGCCTTGGGCGGAGGACTCTAAAGGTGCTCAGAAAAACCGCCCAAACCTCCAGACCGTTATATTGACAGTATTTGTGTACTTGGTATTGTGTACTTGGCCTGAAGTCTAATTATAAATCCTCGTGAGATGGACAACACAAGGGGGGGTTGCCCTCCGTGGGAATCTTTCTAAGGTGTCCTAACCTGTATTTATGCTAAGTTTCGGAAAAAAACAGGGAAAAACTTCCAATGGTTACGTCGACGGACGCGATATAAGATTTTGAACCAGGCACCTTCCATCTACCAGATCAAGTGACATAACCACTAAGTCATGGTGAGGCTAATATTTCGTAAAATTGAATCATAAAAATTGTTTATGGGAGTATATTCGGAACCACTCGCTAGTTTGTAAAATCGCAAGTTCTCGTAAAAAAGATTTTCGTATAAACAAGCGTCAGACTGAAGTAACTATTTATATCTAAAACATAAGTGCCGGGGAAAATCTCTGTACTGACAAATTTATGAGAAAATGACAAAATTTCTTTTAAGAAAAATGAGAAATAGTTTTCTGTATCTGTCATCGCCCTTTCATAAAGATTTCGTGCATTTAACAAACAAACAAAAATGAATAAATAAAATAAAAAGAAAGAAGTCTTATGTGTATTTTTTTAACTGAACACGTTTAAAGAGGATTTTGAATATATGAGCTTGAATTTAAATACAGTTGACATTTCTATGATGTAGCGTCTGTGGAGGGGAGGGGAGCAGCGCCCTTTCTATGAAAGGGACAAAAGCAATCTCACATGATGCAGCACAACTAACTCCTTCTGCCTTCCCCAAATCGTAAATCAATCTTCCTTCTTGCTTCCGTAACCTAACGCGTCATCCATGAATCCTCCGCCTTTTTTCTTCTCCCGCCTCTTGAAGCAGACCGCGACAGTACAAAATTTTCAGCCGCTTCAAAACCCGCTTCCTCTCCTTTACCTCACGAAGCTGAACTGCGACAAAGTCCTCAACTACTCTTTGCCTCTTCCACCCTCACAGGACAAAATTTCGAGGCTCTTCAAAAAGTTGAACCGCGACAAAACTTCGAGGTTCCTCAGAATTTTCGAACAACTTCAGAATTTGAACCGCTTCAAATCTTTGAGTACCTCAAATAGTTGAACCGCGGAACTTTGAAGTGCCTCGGAATTTTTGAACCACTTCAAATCGGGAAAACGAGGTACTCCCTCTTTTGTCCAATTGAATAGGTCATTTGAACCGCCTCGTGAGTGAGTAGCACAACACTAAACGGAAATACCTAAAAATCATTTTCAGGGTTTTTTAGAATTCGTACCCAAATGGGGATAAGGGGTCAAAACGCTCTTTTCACATTTCCTTTTATATCTCAGAAGTAAAAAGAGACAAGAACAAAATTCTTGCTTTCAAATGTAACTGACTGAAATACCTAAAAACCATTTTCAGTGTTCCTTAGAATTCGTACCCAAATGGGGGTAAGGGATCAAAATGTTTTTTATGCACTTTTCACATTTCCCTTGCTATATCAGAAGAAAAAGAGATAGCCTAAAATTCTTCCATAAAAATATAGCGAACACTGATGCCTTACAATCATTTTCGGAATTTTTTAGAATTCACATCAAAACGGGATAAAGGGGCCAAAACGTTGTTTTCAAATTTACCATCGTAATTCGAAAGGAAAAGGAGATAGGCATAAAATTCTCCCTTTAAAATGTAGCAAACACGAATACCTAAAGTCATTTTCAGGGTTTTTTAGTATTCATGTATAAACTGATATAAAGGCCCAAAACGTTGTTTTCATATTTGCCTTCATATTTTGAATGAAAATTGAGACAACCTTAAAAATCTTGCATGTAAAGAACACAAATTCATAAACATCTTTTTCAAGATTTTTCTACCTCAAAAAAAGGTAGTTGACGAAAAAAAAAAAAAAATGTTTTAGCTCGAGTGCTGTTAATTTCAGACAAAATTTTTGTCTACCTGGTGAAAGGGCAAATTACTTTTTAAGGGTTGCCAGATTAAACATGAAAAGTCGTGAAGGTTTGCACTTTTTGGTGATTTATTGTCAAATTTGGCATAAAAATTAAGTTCCCGAAATTGGAGCCAACTTAGTTATATCTTCCATGTTTGTCAAGAAATTGCCTCACCCTACTGTATATTTAATTGGAATATTGGTGTCTATATTCATGTAAATAAAGATGAAGTATACTTAGAATATGCCCGGTGAAGATTAAAACAGTTTTAGTAGGCGATTTTAATATAGATTTCGATTTTGAAGAAGTATTTTATAGAACAAGAAAGACAAATATGACTCACTCGCAGATTATGATGCACATTCCAAACAGTATTTAGAAACATCAAGTTTAGATAGAATATGCCTAACAAATATTGTAAAACAATTTTTAAGTTGATTAAATTTAAAAATATGTTTAATATTTTTTTTTTTTTTTTCCCATTTGTATTTCTTGGTTTAACAATATCCATTCCGTGCGAAGAACGGGTACGTCAGCTAGTAGTACATAAATAAGTAAAGAATTCTATTCAAAAGTTATCTATAGGTAATTCCCCCCTTCCTCCAATTGATGATAGGATTTCTCAGTTTCTTGAATCATTTTCTCTTTTCTATAAATTTTTAAGAGAATCTGCAAGATGTTTGTGTTGAAATAGTAATTTAAAGTCTCCCACTAATTTGTGCTTTTAATAAATAGCTGCCATTAAACAAACTCCCCAATTAAAAACTGAAATCCTAGTACCTATCCATACCTAATTATGAAATCCTTTGCCGTATTTATCATTATTTTTTACTAAAATCTTTTCAAATGTAAAAGAGAATTTCATATTATCTTGTATAAATATCACTTTTGTTGAACCATAGATTAATATTTTGATATTATACAGACCCATTGTCATGGGGACATAGTCGTCTAACTGTTCTTCTTTAATTGGAGGTTCTGTGTGAAATGCTCCATCAGTAGGCAGATTATGACTGTATCGTCTAAAGGATGAAAAAAAATATGCATATAGATTTTATATTAAACATTGTTAAAGAAATTATTTAAATACAAAAGAATTTATCCTGACAGCGGGCATCATCACTGTCAGAGACTGAACTACTGAAGCTAATTAATATAAAATTACGCATGTATGTTAGGCAGGTAATGTAGGTGCTCAAAAAGAAAGAGGGAGTTGAGGTTGTAGAGAATAAAAATTTTCTTCTCTCATTTCTCTTCATACTAGGGGGGGGAAGGGGAGTAGCCCCTGCTAGCTAATGCTCACCAAGTTCCAAGAATAGCTTTGGCAATTTTGGGGGGATCACATAGTGATTCCAACTCACTTTACTCGCACACCATACAACTTCCTATTTTGCCTAGCTGATTTGTACAATCCATAGAGGATAATTACATAGCAAACTCAATCGCATGTTTAGTAGAAAATCAAAAAAAGCATTTTATAATAGCAGAAATATTTTTACAATTAATTAAACCTTATTGATGATATAATATTCAAATAAGAAGTATCAGAATAGTAAAAATTTGTTATCTTAGTTGGGAAATGAATAATAGTTTTACAAATATGTCTCCAAATATTTTTCAAAATAAAATTTTAAAATCTTCCTGCTCTTACAGTACTGTGGTACACAGAGGAGGAAACAAGCCTAGAATAAATGCTCCTTTGCTGCCAAACGATTAAAAAAAAAAAATAAAGAATTTGTAATTGTTTAAATTTATAAAATTAAAATAAAAATAAATTTTTTGTAGTAAAACAACTGTACGAGAATAAAATGAAATACAGATACAGCAATTTGTTTTATTCTTAAAATGTCAGTGGAAAAAAGGATACACAGATCAATAAATATACAAGTGGGGGGAGAAGAGAATTTTTGTTGTTGTTGTTTTGTTTAGTTGGATTAGCACTAATGTCTTAATTCAACAGGGGTTAATACAGGAATTTTTCCCAGAGTACCATTTATGTGAAAATTGCTTATTTTTATGAATTTCAATACTTGCTTTTGCGAATTTTCATGCCAAATTTTAAGAAAAGTCACTTTTTTTTTGTTAAAGTAATTGATAAAACAAATAAAAATTATGGGGTAAAATGCTAATGAAAGGCCGTTTTAATCAATTGTATCGAGGGGGTTGTTATAATCGATTTTAATTTTTTAAAGGGGCCAAAAAACAGACCCAATGTCCGTCTGCATCGACCCCTGTTCAATTAAATAAGGTTGCTACTCAAATCCCAAAATGAAATTCCCTGTATTTTCCACAAACAAAAGGGAAGAAAATGCAGTGTAGTGTAATAACAGCATATCTTATTTAAAATAGTCAAATATATTAACTAATCCCTCATATGAATCCTCAAATTTAACTTGATTTAAATGATTACTTACATGTAAAGCTGCAGAAAAAAAAGGGGGCCCACTTGATCTTTATTCAGGCACTGCTTGTAGTGCAGCAAAGTTAGATATACCAACATTCAGTCATTGTTTGTAGTACAACAAAGTTAGATATACCAATTGTTTATGAATAACATACACATTAATTTGCAATGCATAAAACTTGCATAAGGGACCATCTCATAGTTAAACAGGCACCAACTTTATTTTTTCTAATGGCAAAACCTAGATTTCACTTAATATTTCAAAAACTTAGCTTATTTTAACCTCACATACCAATTTCCAATACATTTGAACTAATAATGAATAAGTTAGGAGCTTCCAAAATTTCCCTTTCCCATGTTAAAATATTTTTTCATATTTTAATTCATATCTAATTTTATATTGATATTAAGAAGCTGCTTTTTATATGTACTATTAGAACTAAACCGTCAAAACATAATTTACTGTTATTATAATTTTTTAAACTGGTGGTTAAAATATAAAAACTTTTGTATATCTGGTGAAGTCTGCACACTAACAATTAAAAAACCTCTTTTTAAATTTATATTTGATTAAAATGGCCCCTACACAGATTAAAAATTGACTTAATCTAAAGGAGAATTTCTAATTTATAACTTTATAATAATCATAAATCAGGGCGTAGCCAGAAAATTTTCATTGGGGGGGGGGGGGGGGGGTAACGACTACTGCAACTCACATATATGCATACATGTGTGTGATAAAGGAGTGAAGAATATACAATTTGTAAGGCAAAAAAATCCTCATTGGGGGGGGGGGGGTTATGACCCCCCTAACCCCCCCCCCTTGGCTACGCCCCTGTCATAAATAAATAAATAAATACTAAACAAAAATATTAATTCACATAAAAAATATGAACAGATTGAAGTTTGAATACTAGAACACATAACTTTAATATAATTCTACTAAATTATCCACCATGCAATGCAAGGCTTCCCCCCCCCCCCCCCTTATCAGTACTTCTTTGTGGCAAAATCGCAGACTGCAGAAGTTTGGTTTTGTAAAGCTAAGGAGTTGAATATTTCCACGGAATATTTTGATATTTTTTTTTAACATTTACATAAATTTAAGCAATCATTTTTGGCAATGAGTTGGATATTTTTTTTTTTTTTTTTTTTTTTTTTTTTTTATAAACTGTGTTAGCACCGTAAATTAACTTAAGATTTGAAAAATGTTTTGGCTTTGTTGAATTAAATGATGAAGATTGCATTTTGAAGCATCTTGAACAATTGATGTAAGTATAGGACCACAATTATATTACCATTTAATTGAGGAAACAGATATGCAAACTTACTAACTGACAAATATGCAAATGGACAGTATCCCTTATTTAATTTTTGTTAAAGTAACAGAATTCTGTGAAATAAAACATAAATGAGTGTGCAGGTAAAGTATAAGTAAAACATTAAAACTTACCCATGAGCAAAATCTGCTGGCTGGCAGCCATCAAATTCATCAATAGAAAAATTACTTCCAGCACTATCAGTTGAGCAAGACACAGGACTAAACATAAAACATAGAAATAAATGTGTTTTAAAGTTAAAGGGTAAAAAATAAACTTGTTTAGAAAAGGACATATCATTTAAAAGTATAAATATTGCTTGAAGGGAATGAGGTTTGCATTCATTAATTTATAAGAATTTTAAGAGCATAAATTATGCTTCCATAAGTACACATGCTAAAATTGTAACTAGCTGCGTACTCATTCTTTGCACAGTAGGGAACAAAAATTCTTCTTACATGTTTACCGTATTTTTTGGCATAAGCGCCGCTCCATTGTAAGCGCCGCATCATAATAAAATCGCCGAAAAAAAATAAAAAATCATCGTAAGCGCCGCACCGTAATTTATAGCCTGTGCCTACAACTTATTTAACCATATGAAAATATAACATATTTTAAATATGAATAAGTAAGGGAAGGATCTAAAATAATACCTTAAGGCACTTAAGTATTTTTTCCCATACAATTTAAAAAAAGAAACATTTTGTAGTCACCATTTGGCAGATTTCAAATATAACAGCAGCAGATGAATGTACAACAGTGAGTTAAACCATACAGCAAAATGATGAATTGAAAATTTTTGTATTATCGTAATAGATTTATTACCAAATTAATATAATAATAATAAAAAAATAAACAATATATCCAAAACTAAAATCCCTCGAAATCACTCTCCTCGCTGTCGGTTATAAATAACCGCAACACATCGTCCTCCACGGCATTTTCCTTCATTGATAGAATACAATATGGTTTGCCGTCTGTGCAAATAAAAGAGAGCACCTTCTAGGCACCGGTGTCGTTATTTATTTATTTTAGAAAAGAAAACATGACATTTATTATTCCTTCTGTGTCTCTTAAGTGATTGATGCATTTGAGTTTCTGCTCCATGCTTATTTGCTTAAATTACGAATCACGGAAAAAAGCGCACCGGAAAAAAGCGCACCCGGAAAAAAGCGCACCGTAAAAAAGCGCACAATATTGAATGGGTTTGTATTTTGTGAAGAGAAGAGGGGGGGGGGCATGAATTTAAAAAAATGTGAGGAACAAGTGGGCGTCCAAAAGGGCGTAAACAGAGGTACATTAGTGTATTTTGTATTTATCTCTATTGAAAATTGTCATTCAGACATTTCCAAGAACAGTGGCCTGATTTGTAAGTATATAGTATGACTCTCCTACACTCTACAGAAGACCCTACAGATTCTACAGACATGGACGCCGGCAGCATAGGGCAAGTGGGGGGGCAATGCCCCCCCTGGATTTTTGTATGCAGTGTTTTCCCTTGCTTTTTTGCTCTTTCCAACATGGTAACCCAACATGGAAGTAGTCTTTGCCCCCCCTTGAGTAGTCTTTGCCGCCCCTGGGAAATATTCTGCCGGCGCCCATGTCTACAGAAACTCCTTGTTCCAGATTAAGAATAAATAGAAAATAAACAAAGGAGTAATAATAACATTAATACTAATTTCAGCGTTTTTTCAATAAACTGATTGTTCAATTTGTTTGTATTCTTAATACAAAGTCCAGAACTAGTGATTCAGTAAAAAATTACAGCAGTTTCGAAAAATGTAAATACCATCTCTCACCCAACAGGCAACCCTAAAAATAGAATCTAAAACTCTCACAGATTTAACATGCACGTTCTCTGTAATATGTTATCACATTCAGTCTGATTTGTAATCAGCTATGGCTTATTATTACTGGTTTTCTTTTTATAAATGCAAGAGTTTATTCTGATTCATGCTAATTTATCTTGTTAACTCTTTGGTTTTAAATAATAATTCTTAGAATGAATGATTTATATGTATATAAATATTTTTATTTTGAAAGTATTTAATTTAAATATTACTACTTTTTTTTAGACATGCTTTTTTTTCAGAATTAAATTATGGTATTAATAAATCAATTTTAAAAAAACTTCCTTAAAAAACACTTTTTAAATCAAATGTTATTATAAGTGCAATGTTTTTAAACAAATTTTTATTTCTAAATTCTAAAAGAAAAACCCTTTTTAAAGGAAACTGGCTAAAAATGATTTAAAACTCATTTCTTAAAATGTAAAATATCGGCTATATATAACTGTAATTAAAATTACTTTTCAATTAGTTTTGTTGGAATAGTTTTAATAATTATATTTTTACCATTATTAGTATTGCAAAGCTTATTCCCCCTCACCAACTTTGTTTAAATATATATGCAAGCCTTTTTGTGAGGAAAACTGAAACTTTCTACATCATCTCATTAATGTACAGAGGCATATTTTAGTTGGAAATTTTTGTAAGAGGGCTTTATAAAAACTAAAAGTTTGTATTTATTTACATTTAATCTCCGGAAAGTTTTAATTCACCACAATAAAATAACTTTATAATTAATTCTATATGTATAAGGTCAATATATATATAAAGAAGTATATCCTAGGTCAGTGTTTTTTAGGGACCCTCTATAATAGGGATTGAAAGTTATTATGATTTTTATTTAATATTAAAAATACTAAAACTTTTACTTGCTGTGTAAATTATCAAGAAAGTTATTTTTGTTTTGTGGTTAAGGCAGGTTTACACGAAGCATGTCTGCTTAATTAGGGTATGCCTTGGGCGGAGGACTTTTTGAGGGGTTCTGACGCGTCTGGAGAAACAGCCGTGCGGTAGGCAAGAACTCTAGAGCTATACACTTCAGCCGTTTACCAAATTGTTATGAAATTAGTAAAAAAAATATTTATACTATAATGCAAAAGGTCAAAATATATTTTTTAAAGCTTTATAAGTTAAATTTATATCTTCTAAAGCTCTTTCTGTACTTTACAAAACTCAGTAAACTCTAAAACTTTAAAAAGAAATTGCTGAAAGAAGCAAGAATGACGATATAGAGAAAACTAAATGGATAAGTTATCGAATATTGAACTTCATATATGAAAAAAATACAGCAAGAAGGAAAAAATATCTGTTAAAACAGTTATTATAACTTGATGTAAAACTGTGAGAACAACTCAATTAAGAAAGGGGAAAATGTCATTAACTTTTGTTCACCAAATAAAACTTTTTTTTTCATAAAATATCTTGTATTGCATTGAAAAATAAAACATGCAAAAAAAAAAATATTTTAAAGAAACCCTAATATTTAGAAATAATTTAAAACCAGTACAGCAGATTGGAAATGAGCAAAATTGTTTAAACCAAGTGCTTAAAAAGTAACCCTGTTTAAATTAAGCAACCTTGACAGTGAACTTTTTAAAAAATATTTTATTTAAAAAATATTTTTTATATTATTATATAAAGACACAGACTGGAGTTTCTGTACGCATTTTAAATGGATCAGTTAAAATGATCCGTTAAACAAATGTTAAAAAAAAAAAAAGATTCTGAAACGAAGTTTGGAGGTGGGACACATGCCCCCCCCCCCCCCCCACACACACACACACACACAGAGATTGTCATGCTGTTTGCTTTAGATTATTAAACAAATTATTGTTTAACTGATTTTGGTATGAAATTGGGGGGGGGGGGCATAGGGAGATACATGCCCCCCCCCCAATCATTTCAGCACTACCATAGATTTTCCCCTATTTGTTTTGATAAAAATGATTTCATCCATTCTGTAGATGTATTCGGATATTTCCTTCGGAAGAAGGACCCCTTCACCCATCGCAACCCCCGTTTTAAACCCCGAGTTTTAGTGACCGGATGTGTTATCCGTCATTCATCAACCCGCGACGAAGAAAGAGAGTATATTCCTTCACACTGCCTACCCTCTTCTCCCGGGGGCTATTTCTGATAACACACAGTTCTATCTTTGTGCTTCTTGGAAAAACATGAACGTGACCTTGACAAACACCTTGACAACTCAGTACTCACAGAGGCGGATTATTGGAAGTTTGTCCGCCAAGAGGAAACTTCGGGAAGGTTGTTTGGAAGGGTTTGTTTGGAAGGGGGGGGGGGCGGTTAGTTAGAAGATTGACATATACGTCCATTTTATGGAAGTAAAATAGGATCTTTTACATTAATTTCTTTTTTCTCGGGGGGCACTCGCCCCCTCCGCCCCCCCTTTAATCCGCCCTTGGTACTCAATTGTGAATGCCCTCACCTCCCTCCTCCCTCTTCCTCCAGTATTTAACTGAAGGCTAAGTGAAAATACAAGTGTTTCTATTGGGGGGGGGGGAGCATTCAGAGTATGAAGCATGTTAGTGTAAAAATGATACAAAAAAAAAAAAAAAAATTCAAATACTTAAAAAAAATTCACTTCACCAAAAGGCGCTCTTTCGGATGCCCACTCCTTCCTTACACCCCCCCCCCTTCACACACACACACACATACTCATCCAAAAAAATAAAACCCTTCAAAATTGTGCGCTTTTTTCCGGTGCGCTTTTTTCCCGCCCACCTTAAATTACACATTTTTCTTCACAAACATATCTCTCTTATGATAGTGAATTGTTTATTAATATTGTAAAAAAGAAAGGATATTTTGTTCCCCCCCCCCCGCCGCCTTTCCCCGTTAATCAGCTGGTGATAAACGCTTCCGCTCTGAGCTGAACTGATGTTTAAACTGATGTCAAAAGGTCTTTTCGGCAAAATGATAACTACACGGAAATGTTAGCGTTTTCTTTCTCTTCCCCCCCCCCTCCCCTATCATCGCGATTAATGGTATTGTTGATACTCTCTTGCGGTTGGAAAAGTGCATATATAACAACACTTATGCTTTAATTCGTAAAAATCCGAGGCAGGTTTTTGCTGTGTGATCTTTAATGAGGACTGTCTTGGAACGGACAGCAGGGTGCATCATTTCTTGCTATAAAAGAACTGCTCATTTATAGCCGCCAAAAGTAATTTAAAAGCAATAATAAATAAATAAATAAAAACTTGGAGAATGTCGATTCTACATTGAAAAAATTGTTTCGCCATAAGAGCCGCTGCATTAAAAGCGCCGCAGATTAAAAAAAAAATACACTTTTTTCTCAGAAGCGCCGCGGCGCTGGAATCAATTCGAATTACCCGCGGCGCTTCTGTCGGAAAATACGGGTAATTCGAATTGATTCCAGTGATGTGAAATTTAAAAATTAGCAAAATGATTTGACTCTTGGAGTAAAGTTACTCATTAGTTATTCGTAAAGTTAGTGTAAGTACTGACCTGAGACCGTTGTGACAATATGACACAAAAAACTATGTAGGTGTCATTCGCGATCAGAAAAAGAAAAGCTTGGCGGTTTGCAGCAAAAATTCCCAACTTTCAAAATGTCTCATTTTTACATCATAGTCTTTTTAGGTTCGAGTTATACCATTAATAACATAGATACTAAATGATTTGGAGAACCATTTTATTTTATAATTAAATAGCTATGCACCCGCTCTTCGCAAGGCAAGAAGAGAACATTTTCCTAAAATGTGATCATAAGTACTTGTGACAAAACAGAATCTCCCAGAAAAAAAGTTCAGGTACATTTTTTTCTGTTGAAACTACCACGGGATGTATTAGCGCAATGTAGAATTACTTAATGTTTAGTTAACTATGATGTAAAACAGCTGCTGAAAAATGAATAGAGCACTTTTAGTTTCACGAAATATTTATTAATACGGTATGTTGTGTTTTGATCAATATTGCCCTAGCATATCTACTAACTATCACTTATACTATCTTTTACTGATACCAATACTATACATTTGTGCTTTTCTCTTCTTAATGCTTAATTTAAAGAAACGGTTTAGATATTTGCCACGAATATAGTCTTTTATTGTTTGGTGATTCTTTGCAATTTACGTATTAGCATAACCAATAATCATTTCACTTTATGGTTGCCATTAAAACAGCTCTCCATACATTTTTATGCATAATTCTAGTCAGATTGGCATACTTAGTACTGTAAAATATTTCTTGCGATTTGAAAACATGCCCCGTTTAAAAACTAAATCAAAAATAATGCTGGATAATTCATTGTAGAAAAAACAGTAGTCTATTCTTTTTCTGGCAACATAATATAACATATGGAATTATTTTCTGTGTGGCATATGTTTTGCTTGTGAGTCCGTTATTCTGATTGAGTTTCGAAAGGGGTATTAAACTCGTTACGTCAAAATGATGTAGATTTCACATGTGAAAACTCAGTTATTTGAAAGTAATTTTATCCATTTTTTTCAACTGGCAGCTATTCAGTTTCAGTTCCCATGACGGCAAAAATCACAAGCATAATGTCAAACAAAATCTTAAAGCAGCAGCTGTTGTATTCAAAATCCTTCTTTATTTAAAAATTTATAGAAAATCTCCTAATTTATATTTTTACCCCCATGTTTCTTTTAAAAGAGGGAGGATGAAATCAATGCTCCGTCATTTCTCAAAATATCAAAAAGTTTTGGCAGATAGAATTAAAGATGCAACAGTTTTAAAATTATTTTACAAAGACTTGTTGAAAGTGATCTTTCTTTAAAAAATTACTAAAATCTGCAATACATAGTCAGAACAACCCGTTTTTTAAAGGAAATTCTCTCTTCTGTCCAATGACTCAAATATCGTTTTATCGTGAGTGTAATTACTGGCATTATTACGTATTAAGCGAGAAAAAAATGCCAAAAATCGCATAAAACATAAAATAAAATATTTTCTCATTCGAATTTTGAAAAAAATTGCTCCAAAGTGTGTTGGGACATGTCCTAGTGAAGCCGTAAACAAAAGTACATAGGTCTGCGACCACCTGTCTAGGTTCTATGCAATAGAAAGGCACACACATAAGAAGATCAGAGGTCACAAACCTACACACATATCCAATTCTAGTCAGATTGGCATACTTAGTACTGTAAAATATTTCTTGCGATTTGAAAACGCAATTAATGGCATTATTTAATTACTGGCATTATTACGTATTAAGCGAGAAAAAAATGCCAAAAATCGCATAAAACATAAAATAAAATATTTTCTCATTCGAATTTTGAAAAAAATTGCTCCAAAGTGTGTTGGGACATGTCCTAGTGAAGCCGTATACAAAAGTACATAGGTCTGCGACCACCTGTCTAGGTTCTATGCAATAGAAAGGCACACACATAAGAAGATCAGAGGTCACAAACCTACACACATATCCAATTCTAGTCAGATTGGCATACTTAGTACTGTAAAATATTTCTTGCGATTTGAAAACGTGCCCCGTTTAAAAACTAAATCAAAAATAATGCTGGATAATTCATTGTAGAAAAAACAGTAGTCTATTCTTTTTCTGGCAACATAATATAACATATGGAATTATTTTCTGTGTGGCATATGTTTTGCTTGTGAGTCCGTTATTCTGATTGAGTTTCGAAAGGGGTATTAAACTCGTTACGTCAAAATGATGTAGATTTCACATGTGAAAACTCAGTTATTTGAAAGTAATTTTATCCATTTTTTTCAACTGGCAGCTATTCAGTTTCAGTTCCCATGACGGCAAAAATCACAAGCATAATGTCAAACAAAATCTTAAAGCAGCAGCTGTTGTATTCTAAATCCTTCTTTATTTAAAAATTTATAGAAAATCTCCTAGTTTATATTTTTACCCCCATGTTTCTTTTAAAAGAGGGAGGATGAAATCAATGCTCCGTCATTTCTCAAAATATCAAAAAGTTTTGGCAGATAGAATTAAAGATGCAACAGTTTTAAAATTATTTTACAAAGACTTGTTGAAAGTGATCTTTCTTTAAAAAATTACTAAAATCTGCAATACATAGTCAGAACAACCCGTTTTTTAAAGGAAATTCTCTCTTCTGTCCAATGACTCAAATATCGTTTTATCGTGAGTGTAATTACTGGCATTATTACGTATTAAGCGAGAAAAAATGCCAAAAATCGCATAAAACATAAAATAAAATATTTTCTCATTCGAATTTTGAAAAAAATTGCTCCAAAGTGTGTTGGGACATGTCCTAGTGAAGCCGTAAACAAAAGTACATAGGTCTGCGACCACCTGTCTAGGTTCTATGCAATAGAAAGGCACACACATAAGAAGATCAGAGGTCACAAACCTACACACATATCCAATTCCCTAGTCAGATTTGGCATACTTAGTACTGTAAAATATTTCTTGCGATTTGAAAACGCAATTAATGGCATTATTTAATTACTGGCATTATTACGTATGTAAAGCGAGAAAAAATGCCAAAAATCGCATAAAACATAAAATAAAAATATTTTCTCATTCGAATTTTGAAAAAAATTGCTCCAAAGTGTGTTGGGACATGTCCTAGTGAAGCCGTATACAAAAGTACATAGGGTCTGCGACCACCTGTCTAGGTTCTATGCAATAGAAAGGCACACACATAAGAAGATCAGAGGTCACAAACCTACACACATATCCAATTCTAGTCAGATTGGCATACTTAGTACTGTAAAATATTTCTTGCGATTTGAAAACGTGCCCCGTTTAAAAACTAAATCAAAAATAATGCTGGATAATTCATTGTAGAAAAAACAGTAGTCTATTCTTTTTCTGGCAACATAATATAACATATGGAATTATTTTCTGTGTGGCATATGTTTTGCTTGTGAGTCCGTTATTCTGATTGAGTTTCGAAAGGGGTATTAAACTCGTTACGTCAAAATGATGTAGATTTCACATGTGAAAACTCAGTTATTTGAAAGTAATTTTATCCATTTTTTTCAACTGGCAGCCATTCAGTTTCAGTTCCCATGACGGCAAAAATCACAAGCATAATGTCAAACAAAATCTTAAAGCAGCAGCTGTTGTATTCAAAATCCTTCTTTATTTAAAAATTTATAGAAAATCTCCTAATTTATATTTTTACCCCCATGTTTCTTTTAAAAGAGGGAGGATGAAATCAATGCTCCGTCATTTCTCAAAATATCAAAAAGTTTTGGCAGATAGAATTAAAGATGCAACAGTTTTAAAATTATTTTACAAAGACTTGTTGAAAGTGATCTTTCTTTAAAAAATTACTAAAATCTGCAATACATAGTCAGAACAACCCGTTTTTTAAAGGAAATTCTCTCTTCTGTCCAATGACTCAAATATCGTTTTATCGTGAGTGTAATTACTGGCATTATTACGTATTAAGCGAGAAAAAATGCCAAAAATCGCATAAAACATAAAATAAAATATTTTCTCATTCGAATTTTGAAAAAAATTGCTCCAAAGTGTGTTGGGACATGTCCTAGTGAAGCCGTAAACAAAAGTACATAGGTCTGCGACCACCTGTCTAGGTTCTATGCAATAGAAAGGCACACACATAAGAAGATCAGAGGTCACAAACCTACACACATATCCAATTCTAGTCAGATTGGCATACTTAGTACTGTAAAATATTTCTTGCGATTTGAAAACGCAATTAATGGCATTATTTAATTACTGGCATTATTACGTATTAAGCGAGAAAAAATGCCAAAAATCGCATAAAACATAAAATAAAATATTTTCTCATTCGAATTTTGAAAAAAATTGCTCCAAAGTGTGTTGGGACATGTCCTAGTGAAGCCGTATACAAAAGTACATAGGTCTGCGACCACCTGTCTAGGTTCTATGCAATAGAAAGGCACACACATAAGAAGATCAGAGGTCACAAACCTACACACATATCCAATTCTAGTCAGATTGGCATACTTAGTACTGTAAAATATTTCTTGCGATTTGAAAACGTGCCCCGTTTAAAAACTAAATCAAAAATAATGCTGGATAATTCATTGTAGAAAAAACAGTAGTCTATTCTTTTTCTGGCAACATAATATAACATATGGAATTATTTTCTGTGTGGCATATGTTTTGCTTGTGAGTCCGTTATTCTGATTGAGTTTCGAAAGGGGTATTAAACTCGTTACGTCAAAATGATGTAGATTTCACATGTGAAAACTCAGTTATTTGAAAGTAATTTTATCCATTTTTTTCAACTGGCAGCTATTCAGTTTCAGTTCCCATGACGGCAAAAATCACAAGCATAATGTCAAACAAAATCTTAAAGCAGCAGCTGTTGTATTCTAAATCCTTCTTTATTTAAAAATTTATAGAAAATCTCCTAGTTTATATTTTTACCCCCATGTTTCTTTTAAAAGAGGGAGGATGAAATCAATGCTCCGTCATTTCTCAAAATATCAAAAAGTTTTGGCAGATAGAATTAAAGATGCAACAGTTTTAAAATTATTTTACAAAGACTTGTTGAAAGTGATCTTTCTTTAAAAAATTACTAAAATCTGCAATACATAGTCAGAACAACCCGTTTTTTAAAGGAAATTCTCTCTTCTGTCCAATGACTCAAATATCGTTTTATCGTGAGTGTAATTACTGGCATTATTACGTATTAAGCGAGAAAAAATGCCAAAAATCGCATAAAACATAAAATAAAATATTTTCTCATTCGAATTTTGAAAAAAATTGCTCCAAAGTGTGTTGGGACATGTCCTAGTGAAGCCGTATACAAAAGTACATAGGTCTGCGACCACCTGTCTAGGTTCTATGCAATAGAAAGGCACACACATAAGAAGATCAGAGGTCACAAACCTACACACATACACCCCAGACAGTACATAAGCTTAAATCACGCTTGGCATTTCTTTGAATTTGACGCATTAATGCAAGCTTGACAGTACAACTCATTCTAAGCTGGCAGCAAGCTTGCAGGAGTCAAGTTGAATTGTCAAGCTTAAATACATCTTGATTTAAGCTTGGCAAATGCTACTCGCTTGATTTTTCCTTTTTAAAGGAGCATTGATGGCGCCATCTGTGAAAGAGAATGGACATTAATTGTCTAGCGTCCTCAAATTTGCTGAAAGTTTGGAAAAGATGTGTTTATTTTATTACCAGTGCCATATTACCGGCAAGGCAAACGGGGCAACTGCCCAGGGCCTACAGATTTTAGGGCGCAAAAATCTTACATCTTACACTTTTGTAGTTTTAAAATAAAATTACAAAGGATTAAAAAAAAAAAATTCAGAAGTTAAATAATTTTTTAATTATAAAGTATGAACAATGAAAATAATTCAAATTTACATTTGTATAAATTAATTTAAACTTATTTTTAATTCTTCGAAATGCTCTATATCAATATAGCATACCAATATGTAGGAAAATAACTAACCACATTTGTAAAGAGAATTTTTAGCGTTAAAAAATAGCAAAATTTTTCAATTATTTGTTATTATAAGAAATATTTACAAAAATGACTAAAGTGTTATACATTTTTAGAAAGTGAATATATCAACCTTTCAAGTATATTAGGCAAGTTGGAGTGTATAGGCTGATTATTTTACCAACTATGCGAAAAATTCCAGAGCTGGGACACTCCAACTTGCCTATATACTTGAAAGGTTGATATATTCACTTTCTAAATATGTATAAAACTTCCGCAGCGTAATGGAGTTGTCGCGAATTAATTGTTTCATCTGTTCCATCTGTGGTTTGCAGAGGAAGATGATAAATGCCAACGGTTCAAAAGCGAGAAATTTCATCTGGGAATCGTCCCAGAGTAGCTCAGTGGTAGAGCACCCGCACGTTAAGCGGTAGTCCTGGGTTCGAGCCCCAGCTCTGGAATTTTTCGCATAGTTGGTAAAATAATCAGCCTATACACTCCAACTTGCCTAATACAGTAGAAGATCTTTATAATGCAAACCTCGAAACGCAAGGTTTTGCATTATATAGAATTTTGCGTTATATGGATCATTCACTTATATCATTAAACTTCCCTAGTAAACATAGTAAAATATAGCTAGAACACATAAATATAATGCTTAAAACTTTTTTTAAATACAAATACTACTTTAAAAAACAAAAAAATGGAATTTATTTACAGAAAAAATAAATAAATTGAAATTACCAAAAGCATTAAAGTTTATTTGTTAAACAATATATTAATTTTGATTTGTTTTAGAATTTGCAATCTCTCAACAAATAACTTTTCTTGCAGCCTTTGAACAGGTAATAATTTTACTTTGGTTACGCAGTCTTGTGTTTCTAGGAATTTAAAATATTGATCTCTTATGGAAATTTCTTCAGATTCTGAAAGTTTTTCAACTTTCTCTCCAGCATTTGATTCTGTTTCAGAATTGCTTTCCTCTTGTTTTGAAACAGAGGAAATTATTTCAGCACTGGTCAAATGATTAACAATTTGTGACTTATCATCCATTACCAAATATTCAAAATGTTTTCTTCATGCAGGTTTGCAAACTGAGTACTTTCCATTTTGTGCACAATCCATTAGTTCAGCAGTTTTCATTTTAACTAAAGATGGCTTAAATCCAGTTCCAAAATTCAGTTTTAAAATAGTGTTACATTGAGAAAACTCCCCTACTTCTCATAGACTTTTTAAAAGTATTTTACTGTCAATATTGAGACATAAGCATATCGTCGGGCAGGGGGCGGGGGCGTGTGCCAACCCCCCCCCCCAACTTTGTTTAGACAACCATTCATTTTAAAACCTTTCTTCTTGCCAAACTTAAAGAAACATGGCTATTTTTACTTTAGAATATGCTATGTGCATTCTCCCACCCACACACACATAAAAAAAAAAAAAAAAAAAAAAAAAAAAAAAAAAAACTTTTGGTGATACTATGCGTATGATTTAGGAAGCCAAGTAACCGCATACGATTTAATATAAAACAAATCAATTTACAAAGAGAAATATAACTAAATAAATAAACGTCTGTTTGGGAAGTCAATGGTAGAGGAGGGAGAAAGAGAGTGGTTCCGTAGTGGAGGGAAAAAGGGAGAGGTTCGTGGTTTATTAAAGTAAACATTCCTTCCTCTTGGACCCGGCCGGCCAGCTGTTATGCTGATAATGCATAATGCAAGCATGGGAGAATAATTGTTTATTTTAAGCTTGGCATGTTGTGGGATTTATCTAATGTCTCAAAATTAATTCTCTAGGAAAGCAATTAAAAAAAAAAAAAAAGCAGATTGTAGAAATTTCTTAATTGTGATTTTCTCTGTTTACATCCACAGTGTTAATGCGGTTTATGGAGAATTGCGGTTTATAGAATTGCGGTATATCGATCTTCTACTGTATGACTAAAGTGTTTGTATTCCATACATGTTATATTAGCAACTGTGATATAGCATTTCGAAGTAACGTTTAACTATCTGTTTCTTTGATTTCAGATTACTTAACACAAAATTTGTGTTAAGTACGTAAACCCATTCTATATTTCCAAATATGGAAATTCTTCAAAATAAAATACAATTATACTACGAAACTGATTTCAAAATCAGTCGTTTGTCTCGATTTTTGCCAGTGGCAGTATTCCTCATGAGTGTTGTGAAAGTTTTAAAACATGTGTTGCTCTTAAGTTTATATTATGCTTATTTCCCTATTAGTAGAGTCTCTAAATCACACATAAAATTATTTTAATTTTGATGCATCCCATGGGAAAAAATAAAAATAAAATAACATATCGCCCACTTATCAATCTGGCCAGAAAACCGCTTAATAATTCACTTCAAACATAGCTGCACAAGGCTCCGGTGGCTGAATGGATAACGCGCTCAGCTACGAACTGAAAGGTTCCGGATTCTATTCTAGCCACGGACACTCGATGGAAACAGATTAAAATAACTTAAAATTACAGCATAGAGGGGGAAAATGCGCGGAAAAATAAAGTATGTGGGGCGCGTTCGCCAGCGGGCGCCCCGTGTATTTAGAAAAAATTTTTAAGCTTGAAATGTCAAGCTTGATTCAAGCTTGAAATATCAAGCTTAATGCAAGCTGGGCAAGTGTAAACTAGAACACTTGATTCAAGCTTGCATCAAGCTTACACGCCTGGAATTTTCAAGCTTAATTCAAGCTTATTGACTTGATAAATCAAGCTTGCTGCAAGTTTGCTGTGCTGTCTGGGACAGCCAGCCAGCAACAAACTTTGTCTACTCTCGCATTTTATTATATAAGGTAATAAAAAAAGCAATAATGACAAAATTATCCTAAATATTTTGATGATTATGAAAAAAACTTAAATAAGAATTCAAGTGTATTATGTTTGAGTGATCTATTCCTTTTTGACACACATAAATAAGTTTCCTTTTACATCAAAGAAGTAAAAATTGCAAAAGCTGTTTTTTTTTTTTTTTTTTAAATACTAAAAACTGACTGAAAAATAGTCATTTTTTAGTTATAATTTTTGAAAAAAAGATTATTTATAAGCTGCACCGCACATTGAAATAAATTTTAAAACTCGTGTATTTTAGAAAAAATTCTTAAAAATCAAAAATTTTACAGAATGTGTCACTCTGCAAAAAATTTATCATGTGTTTGTGTTTTTTCAGGTTTATCAAGAAACCTGAACATTACCTGGGAAAAAAAAAAATTTTTTAAATCAGGAAACTTATACAAGTTTATCGTTTATTTCAATTAGGGATGTAACGGATAGTGACTTTGCCGGATATCAGATATCCGAAGCTCCTTCGGTTGCCGGATATCCGGCACTAAACATGTATTTAGTTATTGTGTTTTTTCCTTTTTTTTTATATATAATGACACCAGAGCAATAAATTGCAAACATGCTTCACATATCATTAAAGTATTTTTTAATAATTGACTTATAATTTACAAAACTAAATATCTTTACATATATGTACATAAAAAATGTTACTTAAAATGTAAAAAGTTAAAATATTCTTTTTATGCGTGCACTACTGGCAGAAGCAGATAAATTTTGACCATGGCACATTTATTACTGTATCTATAACTCCAGATTATTATCACAAAAAATGCATACTTATTTTATTTATATAAGAATAAGATATCTATTTTGAAAGGTACTTATGATAAATGAGGTAATTTTTTCCAAACATAGGTTTAATGCCTTTTTTCTGTTTTAATAATTTAATATTAATTTACATTGTCATTTTTAGTTTTATTTTAAGTTAAATTACTTTTAGAGATTGATAAATAAAAAGTAAATCTTTTAAATATTTATTATGAAATTGCAATTAAAAAAAAATTCTTTTTGAATTAAGAAATTTAATGCATAACCCGAAAAATTTTCTTTCATACCTGTATAAAACTAAAAAAGAAAGCATTATAAGTTAAAAACAAAAATAGATCTGTTTAATTGTTTAGCTTCTAAAATATATGAACATTCTTTCACAGTACAAAAATTTATTTGGCACCATGGAAGGGGGGGAGGGGGGGAAATTGGTGGGGGAATTTCAAAAAATCATTTTAAACATTAGTTTGCAAACTTTAGGACAATTTCACCTTTTTTCACTCTTTATTTCGACATTGCGACACACACACACACACACACACACAAAAAGAGATTAGTCAAAGTACTTAATGTATGGAGTGATAATATACACAATACGAGTTTAATGGTCTAACAGCCAATGTAACTGGCATTTGACAAATAATATACACAATACTGTAGTAGTAATGAAAACAACTGTTTTAAATTAGTAAAATACCATGTTATAATTTTCATTAATAAATGTTTCACAAACACATATTAAATGAACATATTTTAAGTAGACTTAACTTTAAAAATCAATTGAAACTTCCAGAAAATTATAAGTGAATTTAAATAGCTAAACTCAATTAAAAAGTATCATGCGAAATAAGGGTTAATTTTTAATCATTCGGTTTTGAAGACTTCAATAAAGGATGCTCAGTAAAAGATTATCATTTAGAAAAAGGATGAAGATTGAAAAATTCTCCCTGCCTCTATAAATAAATTTTTAAGACATAATAAAAGGAGTTTTTTTTTTTTGGTAATTATAGGATTTCTGGAGCAAATTAAAAATATCCGAGAAACTCCACATGGAGAGAATGTAAAATTACATTACTTCTGGGACTACCATGAGAGAAATTGCATATACTGAATACACATATTTTTCAAATGGCACTACACAGTGCTTATAATTTAACTTCTCCTATAAACAGCAGTCTTCAGCCAAAACGGATGAGAAGATTGCCTCCAAATTTGCACATGGACACTACATGAGATGCGCTTGTTTTTTTTTTTAGTTCAAAAAATGTCTACTAAGCGGCACTTTGTAGCATGAAACAAACTCTAAATATTAGTCTAACTAGTTATAAATGAGCTCAAAACTACTGAACAAAAGTTGAAATTGTGTGTTTATCTTGAATGATCCATTTCCAGTGTTAAATTTGCTGTTTTTTCTGTTAAAAAAAATATATATCCCTCTTTTTTATATATCACTTTATCAAGAATGTTCTAATATAATTTTCTATCCTGTCCCATGTATATTATAGACAGAACTTTAGTAGTATATAGCTGCCGGATATCCAGCAGAGAAGTCTGATATATGACAGTTATGATTCGGATATACGACGGTATTTCGGATATTAAAAAATCAGCCGGATAGACCGGATACCAGATATCTGTTACATCCCTAATTTCAATTTATAGTACAACTTGAAAGCGACTTCTGGACATAATTAATTTTTTTAAATTTACATACCAAAAACAGATGATTTTTTCCAAAATTCACTTTTAAGTAAACATAAGAAAAAAAAGAACTGTAAATTTCAAACAGTCTACAATTAAAAAAACAAAAAAAGGTAGCTAGACCATCATACAATATTTTCTAGTTATGGACGTTAATTGAAAAATAAAATATAATTTCACAGAAAATTATGCAACAAAAGAGTAATTTATCAATTCAACGTGAAAATCATGCAGTTTATTCCCGCATCACATAGCATATTACAATATAATTTCAAAATAAAAGATTGTTTACAAATTCAGATAATCCGATAGTATAGTAATATTTAATTTTTAAAAAATTACCAAATACAAGTTGTAGCATAGTAGTATTTTTGTAAAGTGCTAGTAAAGAAACAAAATAAAATTTAATGTCATAAACAAACATAAAATTTAATAAATTAAGTACAAGCCTCTCAAGAATAGCCCAGATCGACCCATACATGTCAACTTGAAACAAGAAGAAAAATTATCCAATTTCTAATCAAGATTATACATTAAAAATGCCCTCTTTTTATATGTGAAGAGAACCAATTCTTAAAAAATTTGGAAAATATAGTTAAAATTTGAGTAAAATACAGAACATTAAATTTTTTCACATATGTCATATTTGTCATGTCTGTCACACCAATCAAGTCTGTTACAGTTAGTTTTTCAAGCAACTTTTCCTTAGTCTTTTTTTTTTAAGTTATTATTATTATTTAACTAAGTATAGATGTCAATATTTGTTTACAACTCATTAAAGTGCTTTTGAGAACATGTATTATGACTCCTGAAATGCTATAATCTGATGTGATTTTTTTATAAGGGAAAGCCATTGAAAAGAGGTTTTAGTGAGCATATGTTTATCTTCCGACCTCTGACACTTTTCAGGATATAATTTTCAAATTTTCTTCATCATGTCATTAGCGCATGGGGCCACCACCCCTGGGAGATATATAACAAAGCCTGCGCGCAGGAACTAGAATGCTGCGTGACGTAGTCATATCTAGGCCTTCTTCACCCGTCCCCTAAGGAAGGAGAGCATTTTTTGAAAGTCGTTCTACCGGTATGTTTCACCATGTGCTTTGCGTTCTACAAGTTGCTCTTGCTTGAAATCACACGTGTTTCGAATTTTTCCTTTCATATTGTGAGGTATCACGCACTAATTTTTTACTTGTTAGCATGTGTTGAATATTTCTTCTAAGATGCCATTCAAGTTGTTGTGTTCCAAATTGCCGAGGAAATTATAAAAATGGACCTCGTGTTACTGTGTTTGGATTTCCTAAGGACCCTCAACTAAAAAATAAATGGATAAGAAGCATTCAAAGATGCAATTTCCAACCATCAGATACATCTAAGGTAAGCAATAATCATTTTCTTTATAAGAAAAATAAATTAAACCGTATCGTTGTATGTACTTTTGAACATAATTAAGTCAAATCCAAATAAATGACATTGTTTCAAAATACCGTAATTTCCGGCTTATAATCCGCAGCAATTGATAATCCGCAGGCGCTTTTTTTCAAGTAGAAGAAAAATATTTCTTTAGATAATCCGCAGCGGTAGATTATCCGCGGATAATATGGCGATGCTTTGCCGAAATTGGTGATTATTATCTATGTATAGTAAAACCACCGTATTTATATTAGAATTGGCTTACTGTAAAACATGTCCTACTAAAAATCTATTGTTATGAATGAGAATTATCAAACATACTTGGACGGTCTTTTGTCAATTTAAATCACAATAGATACACAATTTTTAAGCTAGGCATTCTACCTTTAAGCACTAAGAACGGTATTATGAAATTAATAAAAAATAAAAAAGCGAACATTTCTTTCGGAACAAACAAAACAAAATGTATGGTAGCATGCAGAATACTTATCGCACATTTTGTAACATCGTAATTATTTAGTCAAGTGACATTATTATAAGAAAAACAAAACTAAAATGAGACCTACATTTTTACTGGAATAATATATATCCCTATATTGACAGCAAATATTGAATAAGTAATCAATACAGGCAATACTCAGCAAAATTTACGTTTAATATTTTGATTAACAGACTTAAATCTTTTTCAGGGTCTAAATATACTGGAAAAAAGAAATGAACTTCTGTTTTGTTTTTATAAATAAAGTTTTTTACTGTAAAATCTGAAGGTTTCAGGAAAAATTTCAGTAGACAGTACGCAGCGATGCATAATACGCACTGGATAAATTTTCATCTTTTTTAGTGGATAATCCGCGGATTATAAGCCGGAAATTACGGTATTTAACAACAACGCTTCGTCGAAAATTTATGAGAAATGATTTCAGATTAATCAAGTTTTGGAATGATATATTCAGTTGATAATAAGTTTTAAAAAATGGATATTAACGGAAATAACAATTACAGTAGCATATATAGGTTACCGTTTCCAGGGGCAGGGGGATCAGGTATTTAAAACCTTTATTGTTTCTAGAGTTAATAAAAATGTTTTAAAATGTTTCTTTTAATAATTGCTTTACATTTTCTGAGGGGGTGCACATGCTAGATCAAGTAAGACGTAGCAATGCATGATTTAAAAATATAAATAAATATTTAAGCAAAAATGTAGAAAGCTACAGTACAGAATTAAATTTGTCTCGAGTAAAAAAAGAAAAATTAAAAAAGGTACGTACACCTCAATTAAATAGAAATCTATAATTTGACAGTTTTCTTAATCTAATGTGTAGTTTATTTTAGTGTTTATTTATTATTATTTTACAGGTCTGTGAAACACATTTCAAGGTTGAAGATGTCATTAGAGAGGTATTTCAATATGATAAAAATACTGGGAAACTCATCACTTCTCCATTGGATCGTCCCAGGCTAAAAAATGGTGCCTTCCCTGTTTTGTTTCCCAACTGTCCATCTTATTTATCGAGCCAAGACGTATGCATAAGAGAAGACCCTGATAGTAAAAATGTATCGACTTGAATGCATGCATCTCCAAAAAGCCGTTGATGAAAGTATTGCGGATTGTCCTTCAATACACATGCAGAATTTCTAGAGTGTTCAGAAAAACTCACAAGAGATGATATGTGGACGAAAATTGTTCAAAAAGAGTGTGTTATTTTTGCCATTTTAAAAGTCTTGCCTGACCCTGCAATCATTTCATCTGTTATAGTGAACAAAGATTTAAAAGTATCAGCATATTTTAAAGGACTTGAACTAACCACAGAAAAATCTAAAATTAATCTTCCATGCAATATGCAAAGGTTTGACGAATTTGAAAGAATATTAGACTATGTACAATCTATGGAAAAGGATGAAGTAAATTGATAAGTACTGTTTTAAATTCTGTCTGTGGATATTTAGACGACCTTCTTAACATTCAAGACGAGGATGTACGTATGCTGAAGTTTGTAAAAGAACAGTTAAATCTTTTTAAGCTGCATAAAAACCATTATACATATTCTTCTGAGGGTAAGTAATCAGCTTGCATCTGTTATTTTTATCACATTGTGTCAATTAAACTCGGAATTATCCCATTTAGACATTTGTGAGCTTGGTCATACAATTGAAAATATACTATAAAGATGTCTACTAATGCTCTCATAAAAAACTACTGTTTTAAAAAAAATGATGTTGCTAAGAAACAGCACAATAAGCGAAAATTGTCTACCTTTAACTCACATTAGATTTCTTTTTTTATTTTAATCCTAATTCAAAATTCATTATGATTTCTATATTTATCTTTGGTTGAAAACTGTTTTGTGCGTACAGAAAAATTTAGACCTTTAGAAGATTAAAAAACAAATAAAATATAAAAATAATAAAATTATTTTTAGTTTTAAAAATTTGAAATTTTAACTGAATTTAAAATGATTGCTTCTACTTTGAATATATAAAGGAGAAAAAATAGTTAAAAGAAAGTAAAAATAAAAAAGGTAAAAGAAATTGATAGCTTTTATCGTGATTCTCCTTAAAAACTTAATTTTCAATCAAATTTTAGAACTTATTTATTGAAGTACTTTGTTATTATTTAATAAATTGCATGAGTGTGTTTCTCAATTCAGCAATGCCTTAATTGGTAAAAATCTGTTTAAAATGAAAATGTTTAATACATATGTACCTTATATTGTCTACATTTTTAAAAGGCGAAATATCTTTTCCGAATTATTGGGATGAAATTGTTCGTGACAGATGTTTTAAATGTATTTTATATTTTTAAACATATATTTTTCTTGTAAATTTATTCTTCGTTATTTAATGACAAATTTGTGCTGTATTTCCTTGGTGATATTTTATATTAAAAATAAACAAAGGTGCTTTATCTGTATTTTTGTAAGTAATAGTTTAATTTGTGTACATGAACCAATAAATACAGTTTCTTTTAGAATATTCAGGCAGTATACATTATGTGATAAATGGAATTAAACACAGAACAGTTTTAAAAAATATATTAAAAATTATTTTATTATTATTTTGGAAATTTTATGTATGGGTTTATTGTTTGTAAGAGTACAAAATACAACTTTTGGAATGGCATTATGAATATATTTTTAAATATATCCAAATGATTTTAAATTTAAAGCTATATACTCTACATTTAAAAAAAAAATATATAATTTGTGTTTATTGGTTAAAGCATGCCTTTTTTATATCTAAGGTAAATTAAATCTTGATATTCTTGGATAAATGCTTAAGATGCGTGATTTATAAACAATCTACTTTATCATTGTAGCATTTTTGCATTTGAATGTTGAAAAATTAAATATGTATCTAACAATTGTGCTTCATTTCTTGGATAGAATTTTAAATCAAAAGATTAAAGTTGTCTTAAAATTCATATATTCCTTTTATTAATTAATTACCAAATATTGATTAGGAAATTCAATTAATTTGACATGTTTATTAAAAATAATCTTGTATAGAAAAGTATTAAAATACTCTTATATAATCTTGTGAAATGCAGTTATGCTTGCTCAGCTTGATTGTGCTTTTTAAATCTAGTACAAATATTTAATTTGTATCATCGAATCAATTACCTTTACTTAAATTTCATTTTGTTTCACTTTAATTCCGATTGAAATTTCATAATTATAATTTCTATACTTGTTATTAGTTGGAAACTTTTTTGGTGACAGAAAATTGAAAAAATATATATAATCCATATTAAATGTCAAAAAGAGACAAATTTTAGTTAAAAATCAACTAAAACTTTAATTATAAAATAATATGAACTGCTTGTTTAGTCTCTGAATTTTAGAAATCAGGAAAAAATTGTAATATAAAAGTAGAAAAAAAAATAGGTAATGTTTATGGTGATAAACCGAAAAACTTTAAAAGAATTCAGTATTAGTTTTACGTGAAATTCTAAAACTTATTCATTGGCGGACTTCTGATAAAAGGGCGTATTATAACTGATTTTATAAATGCTTTTCTCTTATTATGTGAACTCTTGCATGAATATGCTTTTGAAATCTAATAATGCTTTTATTAATTACATTTGTGATTGATTACAATTTATATACTCCTCTTTTTAAAAATTTTCCTCGGTTCTACTGTAAAATAAAATCTTCCAATACAATATTCTTGGGAAAAAATTGCCTATGTAAAAGCTTTGATAACTATTTATGATCTTGGTTCAAAAATGTTGTATTTATGTTATACTAGTAAATAATATGAATTATTTAAGCTCTTAAAATTATATGCTCCACTTTTGTTTTGAAAGCCTTTAAAGCAAGTGCATAATAAGAAATTTATTCTGAAAGTAATGATCATTAAGTGCGTTTATTTTAACTTACGTTCTGAATGTACTAATTATGGCTTAATAAATAACAAATACCATTTATGTTTTATACATTTTTAGAAAGTGAATATATCAACCTTTCAAGTATATTAGGCAAGTTGGAGTGTATAGGCTGATTATTTTACCAACTATGTGAAAAATTCCAGAGCTGGGGCTCGAACCCAGGACTACCGCTTAACGTGCGGGTGCTCTACCACTGAGCTACTCTGGGACGATTCCCAGATGAAATTTCTCGCTTTTGAACCGTTGGCATTTATCATCTTCCTCTGCAAACCACAGATGGAACAGATGAAACAATTAATTCGCGACAACTCCATTACGCCACGGAAGTTTTATACATTTTTAGAAAGTGAATATATCAACCTTTCAAGTATATTAGGCAAGTTTTCGCATAGTTGGTAAAATAATCAGCCTATACACTCCAACTTGCCTAAAGTGAATATATCAACCTTTCAAGTATATTAGGCAAGTTTTCGCATAGTTGGTAAAATAATCAGCCTATACACTCCAACTTGCCTAATATACTTGAAAGGTTGATATATTCACTTTCTAAAAATGTATAAAACTTCCGCGGCGTAATGGAGTTGTCGCGAATTAATTGTTTCATCTGTTCCATCTGTGGTTTGCAGAGGAAGATGATAAATGCCAACGGTTCAAAAGCGAGAAATTTCATCTGGGAATCGTCCCAGAGTAGCTCAGTGGTAGAGCACCCGCACGTTAAGCGGTAGTCCTGGGTTCGAGCCCCAGCTCTGGAATTTTTCGCATAGTTGGTAAAATAATCAGCCTATACACTCCAACTTGCCTAATATACCATTTATGTTGTTTCTAGTTTCTTTGAAAATGTCTCAATTTAAAAATTCATATTTACGTTTTAAGGGGAGGGGGTTAAAAAGAAGACATTTAAATATTAAAATGAATTTATATGTCACATTTGGAAAGATCATTTAATATTAATAAAAATTAATTACACATGGTACTGTGAATTTTGCTTTAAATCCTGTATTTAATTTACTTGGAGTTAGAATACAGATGAAAGCTTATTTTGAACAAAATAAGTATAAGAAAAATACTTATTAAAATAAATTCTTCTCTATAGCACTATTTTTAAATTTAAATCTAAAACTATCTCTCAAATGGGGCTTTACAGGAACTGAAACCGTTTAAACAGCAAGCGAAAAAAGTACAAGCGTTTATTCTACTATTCGGTGAAGGCCTAGTACTTGTGATGTCACAAACCTGCGCGCAGGCTTTGTTATACATCTCCCGTGGGTGGTGATGGGGCACAGTTTACAAATTGGGAATATTTTTTTTTTCTACAGGGGTTTTATTCAAATTTAAAAAGTGTAACTATTTCAAAATTGAGAGGAACTTTTTCTTAATGTAGTCTTTTCTTTCCAACCTTATTTTAGACATTTTTCAATTCCTACTATTAGGTCACACTCTCCTTATATTTGTAAAAATTTTGAATCATTAATAAAATACTTTTTTATTCATCCCCTCAAGTTCAAATACACTTTTTAAACTTGTAGTGGATGACACTGGATGTTAATACAGTTTGGGTCCCAATCGACTGGATAATTTATCTACAAGACCGCCCAAAAGATTCTAAATACATTACGCTCTATAGGCCGAAATTCATTAAACTCGCATATCTCAAAAACTATTAGACGTAGAATGTTGAAACTTTATATTCAGGATTGTTGTAACATCTAGTTGTGCACCCGCCATTTCGGTCCCATTCGACTGGATAGTTTATCTACAGGGCCGCCCAAAAGATTTTAAATACATTACGCTCTATGGGCAGAAATTCATTAAAGCGTATTATAGAGGTATTAGGCTAGTTCAAACGACTCAGAAGTGATATATGCTGTTAAGGGTTACAAAATGAATTTTTCCATCGAAGAAAGTGTCTTTATCATTTATAGTGCTGCTACAGGAACACTCAAAAGATTTCCAACACTTTACGGTCAATGGCAGTTTTAGGGACATTCATCCATTTCAAGTACAATACCGTCCTACCATATAGTTAGGTAATGGTCCGACCACGGTCACGTGCCTCCCTCAAGAATTACGCCAAAAGTCGCCAAGCTTGGTGACTTTTGTACGTGTGTATGTATTTTACTCTCAAATCTCAAAAACTATTAGTCGTAGAATGTTGAAATTTCATATATAAGATTGTTGTAACATCTAGTTGCGCATCTCGATTTTTGGTTCCAATCTACTGGAGAGTTTATTTACAGGACCACCCAAAAGAATTTCAATACATTAATGTCTATGGACATCTTCAATATATTACATCTGTAGTCAGTCATTGTTTGGTCCATGCCCAAAATCTCGCCATTTGTCATCGACCTTGGCGAGTTTTGCCAAAATATCGCCAAATTTGGCGATAGTCAGTCATTTGGTCCATGCCCAAAATATCGCCATTTGTCTTCGTCCTTGGCGAGTTTTGGCGAAATATCGCCAAATTTGGCGATAGTCAGTCATTGTTTGGTCCATGCCCAAAACCTCGCCATTTGTCGTCGACCTTGGCGAGTTTTGCCGAAATATGACCAAATTTGGCGCCAAAAATTATTTCGCATTTCACATAACTCTAAAACTTTTAACCGTAGAATGTTGAAATTTTGTATTTAGAACTATTGTAACATCTAACTGTGCATCTCTTTTTTTTTTTCAATTCCTACTATTAGTTCACACTCTCCCTATATATATTTATATATCTTATTCAAATTTTCAGTCGTTAATAAAATACTTTTTATTCATCCACTCAAATTCAAATAGTTTTTTCAAATGTTAATTCATTAATTAAATGTAATTAATTAAATTTAATAAAAAGTAACTAAAATAAAACTTTTCTTTGTTGACCTAAGTAGGAATTGACTTAAAAAAATTTTTTTATATATTACTTGTTTCAATTTACATTGCTCATTTTTCTCTAATAAGTTACGAATTAAAGCATGTTAACATCTTTTTGGGACGCTGCATATACTATAATAGTATATTATTATGATAGTGACTCTGTCACTGTTTCTTCAAAGAAATTCATAGAAAATCATCTAGAGTTTAAAGTACAAGAGGTTGCATTTCAATTTGATGGAGCATGAACACTTTAAACAAAAATACATGCTATTTTTAATAACACTAACAAAGCTTGCATAAGACTGGCGTTTCTCAGCTACATCACATGGGAAAGGGTGTATTGATGGCATTGGTGGGTCTATAAAGTGTCAAGTCTGAGAAGCTACTCGAGGCAGAAGTACAGATCATAGATAGAGGTCTGCTCTGCCGCGCCACGCCGCCGCCAAGGTCTAGGCCGGCACGCCGACCAATAACACTGATTTTACACAGCTGTGTACAGTCCACTTCGAAACTTTTTAAAAAATTGTACCTAATTTTTCAACTGCTTATGTTTTTCTGGATATTCTTAACGCTAGTTACTTATAACGATCCAATTTAAATTTTTTGAGTCAACGGCGTAATTTGACTGCTTTAAAAACTGTTTAAACATTGTATTATACCTCAAAAGAACATTATAGGTTTGGAATAGTTCATGAGAAGGTTTTGGAGAGAAGGAAAAAAAAAACGCTTAAAAGCAAATAATGTATCAATCGTATATTGATAACTAACTAAATGTATCGTGAATGTGCTATATAAACAACATAAACCTATCCGATTTTGATAAAAATCTATTGTTTCAGTTTTGCAATAGAAATATTTTAAAAGTGTACCACAACGGCAAGCTCATACTCTGGAGCTCCACCAGTGGCCGAGCGCATAGCGCTCTGAACTGGGAGACAGAAGGTGCCTGGTTCAAAACCAGGCTGCATCCACCAACCTGACCATTCGTAGTTTTCCATGGTTTCCTCCAAAACTTCCCCCCTCTATGGGGAACAGGACCCCTTTGAAAGACCTCTAAGGAGGGCCCCCACTAGACATGAGTAAGGGCTCATTTTTTTTAAGCCGAGCCCGAGGACTTTTAATTCGAGCCCGCTCGAACGATATTATTTAAGTCGGAAATTTCAGCTAATAGATATATAAAAGTTAATTACTTCATTGATAGAATATCATAAATTTTGCCTTTGCACAAATTAAAGACAAATATAACTGAGCCCATCCAAGCCCGATCACAATCGTGATCTCTACACCCCACCCCTCGGTCTAGAGCCCACGTGTAGCTAATTGGCTGTATCACACATCATAATCAAGACTAACATTCATAAAAATTCTAGTCTTAAAAATATCTCAATTCAGCATCAATTTATGCATGTGTGTGTGTACGCATACACTTATTTTCATTGTGATCTTTTTCAAAAAATTTCCCACGCCTCCACCGTCGAGAATTTCCGTGTGGCGCAGACCTCTAATCATAGAGGTCTATTATGAGTTAGCTGAAGCTGCAAGGAAAATTTACCCTGGAATCAATGTCATGTATGAATCTCAAGAAAAAATATAATGAAAGCAAACCTTGGTCTGACATAGCAAGAAATCAAAACAATGCTTGGAACGAGAAACTAACATTGTTTTTTATCAAATACACCTGGCATAATACTTTATAGCCTAACTTCAGAGTGTGAAAAGGGCACGCGCTTTTCAATTTCAATACTGGTAATGCTCTTGGAAAATGCTACAGCTTAAAATTTGCAATGTGGCCAATGGGTGAGTGTACAATATGGTAATGAGGTTTTCATGGAATAACAGAATGAACAGAACCAGAACAAAATAAAATGCTTAGTATCAACTAAAATTAAAGGGGTGTTTAAATTTGAACCCAAAGACTGCGCTTGGTATGAGAAAGAGCAAATACTAGCAAATGTTACAACTCCTACAGTAGTCAATTGCAGTGGGGTTTATAAGCTTTAATTGTTCTTTTAATTTTATTTTGTGGCTCATATTACATAATATATCAATGATATATCATATTGTAATCCCAAAGTTCATATGAAAAGTAAAGAGAAATTCTCAAGTTCATAGAAAATTGAACCCATGCCATGTCTGTCACACTAATGAATATCTTTTTATTTTACTATTTTCAAATTCCTTTATATTTTAGTTTCTGCTTGACATATCTAAGTCTTATTTTGAGTCCCAAAAAATTCTAGACTTGAAATACATACCAATTAAGAGCAAATAATAATAATATATAGTCACACAAAATCCATGTCTAAATTTTGTCATGATGTCTGTCACAGCAGGTTTCAAACCATTTAATTAAAATTATTTTCTCTTGAATTAAAATGAATATTTTTAAAACTAATGCCAGGGTTTAAAAAAAAAAAATCACTGTGTTTTTACAGGACTTTTTTTTTTGGGGGGGGGGGAGAATTAGCATATTTTGAGTTTTACTTGGTTTTTTCAGGATTTTTTTTTTTTTTAAGGGAAAGGATGAGGTTTCAGAATATTATTTAAAAATGTGTTATCACTAAATACAATTTGAAGCAAATAATTGATAGGAAAAATCAACTACAGATGAAAAATATCTAAATTAAATAATAGTAAATAATTACAATTATCAATTATACATTAAAAATGTATAAATCAATAACAATAACCAATCATGGTTCCCTGTGTTGCTTGCAACGAAGGGCTTGGACTGACGAAGGCCAAAAACAATTTTTGGTTGAAACGTGCGTATCCTCTTACCTATAACATCTTATGTGTGTTTTTTACAAAGTTTTTTATTTACGTCAATCATGGTTTGTTAGATAAATTGATTATTAGATATATTAATACGCTAAGGTTAAGACATTTGCCTCCCTTTTTAAAAAAACCCTCACAATTACTCCACATAAATTTTACATCATTTTATTGAGAATTGATTGCTCTACCGGCATGAACAACTAAAAAATTTTTTATTGCTCTTGTTTTTGTAAATTGATGGGTGGAATGCAGAAGTGGTGCCATGCCAAATGATGGCGATAACGCACCATTTCTAGAAACCGTTATCGTTTTTCTTCGTAATGAAGAGAAACGTCATAGCTGTTGAGTACTGCGATTTGCGAAAAAACTTGCATGAAGAGGTGATATTCTAGGAGTTACGAAGTAGTGGTTCTTGTACATTTAGAGTTAGTTTACCAGTGAAATTCGCAGTTAGTGCAAGACCAACGGGCATATGAAATATGACGTCATTGCAGGATTTGTGTGTTACACTTTGCAAGTGAAATCGCTCGTGAATGTAGAACCGCTTGCTAGATGGATGCAAGAGTTTTGTTAGTTGGGATTTGCGATTGATTTCGTTACACAAGAATCCGGCCAGCTTGTAAAGAATAAATAAAATAAATAATTTTTGTAATTTTGCAAAGTGATATCACACCTATTTAGTGCGAATTATTCGCACAGGTACCGCTAGTTAGTAATAATTTTAACAATGAATTTAAAGTACTATACTAGTGCTGAAGTTTTAAACTGTTTTTTTATGGTTTAGAAATCCTTATTCAGGTAACATCCATATAGGAGGTGCAGATAAAACTTGTTAAAACAAGATAAAAACCATAAAATAGCCTGGTACTGGCTTGCATATTAAAAGGTTAAAATGTAATACGGAGGTATTCCATAGTTATTTGATAAAAATATTACCACAACCTCCGGAGATATATACTTCGGCTGCCTGTCTGAAGATGGCTGTGATGATGGGCAGCCGAAATATATATCTCCGGAGGTTGTGGTAATATTTTTATCAAATAACTATGGAATACCTCCGTATTACATTTTAACCTTTTAATCCTTATTCATTTTAATTCAAATGATAAACATGCACATTTTCTCTCAAAAAAGTCTTTCTGAATTTCTTTTTCTTTTTTTTTTTTTGCTTGGACAGAGGCGGTGGGGGAGGGGGATTGTTTATAAGCTTTACAAGTGGTGTACAGTGAAACTTCTCAGGAACGACCTCCCTCCATTATGCAAAAAATCATTCTTTTATGTAGGAGTAAGCTCGAAGAAGTGTAAACATTTGATATCCAAGAAAAGAATGCTAAAAAGTATTGCTTGTTTTGCTATTCATGAAATTTAATTCTAATACATAAGTAATTATACAAACATATTAAAAAAAAAAAAAAGTCAAACAGTGGTACAACAGCCCACTGCAGGGCCAAGGCCTGCAATATTTTTACAGTTTAAATTTAATAAAATATTTAGAAACTTTGGGTTGTCTCGTTTTGTCTCTGTACTTCTCTCTACTTTATTTTTCACATCTGATAAAAGGGCATTTATAATTATATTCTTCATGCATTCTGAATTTCCCATAATAAAATCTGTTTGCCTTAACATTTGCTCTTAGGGGTTTTCCCACATCCAAAAGTAATAGCCAACTTTCTGTCCAAATTAACAAAGTTAGTGGAAAGGGAATTCTGCTTTAGCGTTACGACATTTGAGTCAGGAAAGACACAAGTGGAAATGGAGCTTTATACACCCGGCTTATATCAGCATGCCGAGTCTCTTTTCCACCTACAGCATGCACATTGCCGATCTTGTGGACATAACGAAATTCTTCTGCCGCTGGAGAAAACGTATATGTATTTAGTTACAACTGCTTTCTTCTGACACTGGTCTTTTTTTTTTCTTTTCGAGGGTGGGTTGGGGTGAACCTTTACTAAATTAGTTTATTTTGGTTTTTACTCAAGGGATGTGAAGTAGGTTAATTTTATTTTAAACTTCTTTTATATTCAGGGGGGTTTGAGAGTACTATTTGAATTCATATTACAAAACTTTTTTTAAAATAAATAATTTTTAGCACAAATTCTTAAACTGGTAGTTCATCTAAACGTTTTCTAAAAAAAAAATGAATTCATTAGCAGATAAAAATACAAACAAACATAGTATGAAATTAGTTTTCTAAAAAGCAACATAAAACCAATTATAAACAATAATTTTTTGAGTAATTTTCTATTTTATGAATGATTATAGACATTAATTAATTTAATTAACAATTTTGAGATGTATCATAGTTAAAAACTTATAGTGTATCATAATATAGTTAAAAATTTAACTTACAGATAGCTTTAAACTGAAAGCAAACACTGCATTAATAGATTACATTGCATTAAAACAATAGAACAAGTATCTAGATTATCATTATTTAAGAACGAGATTATTAAATCAATAATTTTAACAAAACTTAACTTATGGTTATCGTTAAACTGAATGCAAATTAATGAATCACAATGCATTAAAACAATAGAGGCAATAGTTATACATTGTTGTTGTTGTTCTGGAATTACAACCGATTAGCTACACATAGGCTCTAAGCCGATAGGTGGGTGCCCTCCGTGAGGGTCTTTCTAAGGGGTCCTAACCCGTATTTATGCTAAGTTTTGGAGAAAACCACCAAAAACTCTGAACAATTAGGTCGGCGAATGCAACCTGGTTTCGAACCAGGTACCTTCCGTCTACCAGTTCAGAGAGCTATGTGCTCGGCCACTGATGGGGCCCAATAGTTATATAATTATAGTAAAAAGTTAACTTATGTTTAGCATTAAACTGAATGCAAATTAATGAAATAAAATCAAAGATGGCGGCAGGGATACTAATCTGTACTAGAACCAAATTATAAATAGAAAATTACTCAAAAAATTATTAATTATAATCAGTATTATGCCTCTTATATATTCAAAAAATCCCATTATTTTTAATTATGCAAAACCTTGAGCATTTACCACCCATAGCAGCTTTTAATAATTTGGCAACTTGCATATACATACAGTTAATAATTATTTTAAAAAAAAACCTGGAGTGACTCCACTCGACTTTCCGAACACTTACGATTAAGATCATTACCAAGCACTTAAATAAATTTTAATCGATGAATAATTCAAACATATATACCAAATTGAAACTCAATCGAATGCACCGTTTAAACGCTTGCGCACTTTCAAGAATTTCTCCCCATATGCCATTATGCCATAACATAAAAGAAAGTTTTGTCGTAGCCCTTTAGGAGAACTATAAGTCCTATACACACCAAAATCAATACCGGTCTTAGGATGGTGGTTTATAACATGTATACCGAATTTGAGCTCAATCGAATGTATCGTTTAAAAGCTAACGCACTTTCAAGAAATTCCCCCCATAGGCCATAATGTAAAAGAAATCTTTGTTGTAGCCCTGTAGAAAAACTATAAGTCCTATACACACCAAAATCAATACCGGTCTTGCGACGGTGGTTTATGACATATATATCCAATTTGAGCTCAATCGAATGCTCCGTTCAGGAGCTATCGTGTTCACTCACTCACTCACTCACACTCTCTCACACACACACACACACACACACACACACACACACACACACACACACACACACACACACACACACACACACACACACACATACATACATACATACATACATACATACATACATACATACATCTCGTAAAAACAGCATAAATGGATTCAGAAGCCCTCAAAAAGTGTAAAAACACCAAAATCTCGAAGTCGAATTTTTTCATGATTACAATATTTTCCGTACATGGTACATGTTCGGAAAGTAAAAACAGTACTTCATGTTTTCTTCTCTGAAAATTAAGGAACAGCTAGGATATCTTTCAATCAAAGGCGACTTTTCATTATTTGCTGATTTACACATGCTCATAATCGATAATCATTGCTCATGAAGGTTGCCATGAAAACAGTTATCTGTATATTTATATACATAATTCTTACAGATCTGTATATTTATACACATAATTCTTACATTCTATGCAGATTAGCATACTTAGCACTGCGAAATATTTCATCTTGCCGATCTGGCAAATATCTGAGCTGTACTAAAACTAGTATTATGGCATAGTTAATGCCACCATATATTTCTATGGGTGACAAATACCCAAGCTGAACCTAACCAGGTTTACAATAACCAGTTAACCAGTTTTACTTTACCAGTTTTACTATAATCCGCATTTGAATTATATTTCATTTTCAAGATACTAAGTGTTAACATTTTGGAACACATGAATTAAATTCACCCTGCTAGGAAAGATAACCTTTTGCCAGATGGTACCTGATGCCAAAATGGCACTTTTTAAATCAGTTACAATTAGTTATTCTGTTAAAAATCTGTTTAAAAATTGTGAACCTTGTGTGTAACACACTTTGACTTGATGCATTTCGCACACGTCTTAATTTGACATAAAATTGGTCTAATTCTACTTCATGTTTGTCAATTTCATGTGATTCTGCATTCTTTCTTATTTGTTGGTTGTTTGTTTGAGTGTGATTATGGCAACGCTACACTAGGGCGATCTGCCAGGGGGGTGCCTTGGTTGGAGGACTTCCTAAGGGGTTCTAATGCATATTCACGTTACATCTGGAAAAAACCTACCAAAACTCCAGACCGTTAGATCTAGAGCTGTAAGAAACCGCATGTATTCGTTACTGAGATATGATAATCACTCAGACTCGAAGTAACGAATTGCTACTTTACGGTTGATATCGGTACTGCGCGCTTTTGGATCGAGCAGCTTCGAACTTCGAATACAAGGGGAAAAACAAGTTCCGGTAATCGAGTACTAATATCTTCTGTTATTTGTTACTGGATATCAGATCGCGGTTTGTAAGGGAAAATCAGTATTGGTATTTGAGGTATTTGAGTAGCAGTAGCAATATGCTCCGCTTTCTTTATTGACTACTAAGGGGGTTGCATTTCGCAGGTGCCGAATGGTCTCATTTGGATGAGGTTTCAAAGATCCGTATGTTTTGTTTTCGTTAGTGATGACGCAATATCGGATAGATACAGTATCTACTGCTCTATTATGATATGGGGTTAGACATGACGTCTGTTTTATACAATGCGAGGATGCATGGTATATAGTATGTTATGTGTGGGTGCTAATATCAGATTTTTTTTTTTTTTGGGGGGGGGGGGGGGGGGAGAAAGGGAGCGTTCTTGCAATTGTAGAGCAATATCTACAAGAATAAAAGCACGTTAGTGCAGTAAGGGGGTGCTCTTGCTTTCTGATATTTTAGTACTACATAGTGGTGTAATCAGGATTATTTTTCAGGGTGGTCCCGAAGGTTTGAGAACTTATTTTTTTTTAAATGCTTGAGCTAGAACCGAAATATGAGTACTTAAATAACAAGTAGATTACTTAAATAACAAGTTATTTAAGTAAGCTTTAAAAAAATATTTTTATAAAGTAAACGAATTCATGCATTTTTATTATTTAAAATATTATTTGAAAAAAAAAATCCCCGGTTCCCCCTCGAAATTTTTGGTTCGAGAGGGAACCGGGGATTTCTATGCCCACCCCTGGGTACGCCACTGATATTAAAATAATTCAAAAAAGTTCAGCATGTTTTTAAAATGTTGACGTCTAAGGGGGAGGGAGGTGATTTGACCCTCATCTTTCAAGAATCCGTGCTCAGAAGCAACACTAGGCACAAGATTTACCGTTATACTTTTTAGGATGAGAATGAACAGGTTAAACAAGCATTCAGAATTTAAAAAGTTGAAGGGGGACTAAGGGGGGGGGGGAGAGAGAGAGCATGTTTTTGGAAGATTTCTATGGGCACTATCTGAGTTATTGAGATAACTTAACATTGTATAACACAATACATTTGTATAAAAACATCTATTTATCAGAGAAAATAAGCTCTAAATAGTACTCTTACGCTTTAAAGTCAAAAAATAATGTATAATATTTTTATTTGTTTTTAAACCAAAAAAAAAAGTAATTGTATGTAGTATTTTAACCATTCGTAATCATACGTATTGCTATGTACAGTGGCGTAGCCAGGATTTTATTTCAGGAGGGGTGTGTGTGTGTGTGTGTTTATCAAATTGCTTACTAATTTTCAGTTGTAAATAAATATCACATTGTAAGCTAAGTAAAGGGTCAGATTTAGGAAAGGAGGGCTGCGCCCCCCGTCCTCTAGATACACGCTATAAGACTTGTTTCTCACGTTCGAACTAGTAACGAAAGCAACGAGTAACAAATACATACCGAGTATTAATATTTTTGTTACTTTTACAGCACTAGTTAGATCGACAGCCACGCGATGGGACCCGAACCCGGGACCTTCACATGTCGGCCATCTACCATTTTCAGTGGCATAATCACTGTGCCATGGTGAAGCGACTTTCTTATTTGTAAAAGCCTGAATGATTTTATGCTGTCAAAAATTGCCAAATCTGGCAACCATGATGTTTGTTTTTTTTAGTTTTATTAAAATCTATGAAAATAATCAAATTTCAAAATTTAAGTCAGCTTAACGGCTTCCCAGAATTTTTCGAATCTGTGAACACCTTTGTCAAAACTCAAATCCCCACGCTTTCAGAGGAGATAACATGACAAACTTTTAACAGCAATGGCAGTGGGAGTAACTTTTTATTTTTTTTGGAACAGAAAGATATTCTTTAAATAAAATTAGGCTTAATAACTTGTATCTACTATACCCTCCTCTATTTATGAGTGTGTATAGTTGTTTCCTCCTCACTTGAGAATTTATGGTGTGAGAGGGTGCACCAAGCACCAAAACTGTTACCAAGTACGAACCGAAACTTTTCTGAGACTTGTAGATGTAGTTCAGAGTTCGAGCAGCTCCATGTGTGAGCCTTTGTACGCCCAATGAACTAACCGATACCATTTTAACCTAATGTTTGGAATTGCTATTAAAGGATTTGTTAAGTTTTAGAAAGAGTGGAATTCATTCATAACAGCAACAAAACAGCACATTACAATCCATTAGTTATTTCCTGAGTTCTCGCACGCTGATTTCGTGGTCCTTGCATTGCAGGAGAGCTGTTAGTTTCGATTAGTTAGAAAGATTCGGACAGTTTGGCCATGATGGCCAAGCTAACTCCAACAGTTGTTCTTAACAGGAAGAGAGGCAGCATCAAAGGACAGTTAACTGAACTATTGAATACATTAGATGGTGAGAAGATGTCTCAACAAGAAATTGATTTCAAGTTCAATACGGTACAAGACCTGAAGAATAAAATTGATGAGCTGCGTAACAAATGTTTTTCAACTATAGATGATAAAGAGCTTGACGATTGCGAGAATTCCATTAGCAAAATAAAACACCAACTAGAGGCAACTGAGGTAAGATTAATTGATTTATTACATCCTAGTTCTGCATCATTGGATAATCATGTTGTTACTGATGAAAATAATAGTCCAAATTGTGCAAAAATCAAGCTACCCTCTATAGCATTACCCCAATTTTCTGGGCACTATACAGAATGGATGAATTTTAAATCGCAATTTACAACTCTCATTGATCAAAATAAAAAATTAATAGAAGCACAGAAACTTTATTATTTGCAGTCGGCTCTTACAAGTCCTGTAAAATATAGATGGCTCGTATTTATCTTTACTAAGTACTAAAAAAGAGATACAAAAATAAACGCTTAATAGTAAACAGTCATGTATCCGCACTTCTAAATATTAGTAAAATCAAAATTGAAAGTAACAAGGAAATAAGAAATTTAGCAGATAATTTACTGAGTCATTTAAGAGCATTAAAACAACTAGGTTTAGAAAACAATAGTTTATCTGAAGCCATTTTAATGAATATTATGCTATAGAAAATCGATGAAGAATCTAGGAAAGAATCTAAGAGTTATGAAATGACACTAGATTGTAATGAAATAACTAACTGGGAAAACTTCATAGATTTTTTATTAAAGCGAAGCCAAGCTCTGGTCAATGTTCCATTATGTCACTACATAATGTACCAAAACCCAAACAAGAATATTTTTTGAGGCAAAAAAGTCTGCGCTCTGTCCTTTATGTAATCTGCCTTATTTTATTTTCAAGTGCAAATGTTATCTAGATTTATCTTTACCAGATAGGCTAAATTCTGTTCATAGATTTCAACTTTGCTGGAACTGCTTAGGAACCCATAAGGTCGCTACTTGCGCAAAATTAAATAACAAATGTAAACAATTTTTTTCGAATCACCACAGCACAATTTGCAAGAAATCAACAGCAGCAAATCCACTGAAAAAGAAAGTATTGCTCCTTTCAATGCAAATTTGTCATGATGAGAAGAGACAAAAAGTTATATGTTGTAGACCACTGGAGTCGAATCTTCAAGTCATGCTCAGAACAGAGGGGGGCCGAGCAAAAAAGTAGGTCAAATACTCAATCATCAAACTGTTATTAGTTAACAAGCAATATGTTTGCTGCATGTTCCAATCCATTACAGACTACAGCGATAGTTTATATTAAGAGGAATAAATGGCTCTTTCTTACCCTTCAATGCACTATTAGACAGCAGTAGTGAGGTTTCTCTGGCAAGTTATCAAACAAATGCGGTTTTAGGTTTAAGAAACTATTAATTCATTAATCATGGGATTGAATAGCTACTTTCAGCATTGAAAAGGGAATTCAGGATGAGATTTCTAATAAGGAGGGAGATTTTCAGAAAAAAATATGTTAGTCATGCCAGAAATCACAATTAATCCCTACTAGACCAACTGACATTTCTAAACAGCATTTGCCACAGAACTTAACAGATGCTAACCCTGAATTTTATAAGCCCCAGCAGGTTCAAATTTTGTTAGGTGGAGACAGGGGCGTAGCCAGGGGGGGGGGGGGGGGGATATCGGGATATATCCCCCCCAAAATGTTTGGATTAGTGATGAAATTCCGTCTATTTATACACATATAAGTTCATATCCCCCCCCCCCCCCCCCCCCCGAAAAATTTTCCTGGCTACACGCCTGGGTGGAGATGTGTTTTACGAATTATTATTAAGTGGTCAGATTAAAGTTTATAATAGTTCGGTTATTTTGCAAAATACTCATTTAGGTTGGATGGTTGCGGGAATGTTGAACAATCAAAGTAACAACACAACTCTTAAATGCCATTTATTGGAAAATCAGAGTGAATTTGATCAAAGGCATTCTGGGAACTTGAAAATTTGGGAATAAGACATGATCCCAATAGCATTGACAATGTTAAGGCTTTAGATAGGTTCCATGATTCTTTGGCATATAAAGACAAATGATACGAAATTGATCTCCATTGGATAAGGGATTGGACACTTTTAGAAGATAATTTGGATATAGCAGAAAGGCGGCTTAAGGCTCTCATCAAAAGAATGAGACATGACAATACTCTCTTTGATCAGTATAGAGAAATATTAGATGGGTATTTAGATAAAAATATAATCAAAGTTTTATACCTACTTTAAGAAAAGCCACCTAATAGACATGTGTTTTATTTACCACATCATACGATAATAAAACAAGATAGCATATACACAAAATGTCACATCATATTCAATGCCAGCTCTCATGAAGATAAACAATTGTCTCTTAATGATTGTTTAGATGCAGGATATAATTTAAATCCCAATATTTTTCATTTATTAATGTACTTCCATTTTGATAATATCATTATGTTGGCAGATATTGAGAAGGAATTCCTTCAGATTTCTATAAATGAAAAGGACAGAGATGCTTTACGACTTCTTTTCATAAACAATAAATCCTGCAAATAATGACAATTTCAGTACCCTTGTACACCGATTTCAATGCTTCACATTCGGGTTGAATGCAAGTCCTTTTTTACTTTCGGCTACCATCAAGGAGCACATTTCTAAATTTCAAAGAGAATACCTGGTAGCAACAGAGGTGCTTAATAACTTTATTTATGTTGACGATCTGGTCACTGGTGCTGACACAGTTGAAGGCGTGTTGATTATTTCACAACTCGCTCACAAAATAATGTCGGAAGCTTGCATGAATTAAGCAAGTGGGTATCTAACAATGAATCACTTATGAAAACATGGGTAAATTTAGGATTTACTATCTTACCTGAATTCTCTAATGAAATTGAAAAACAATTGCACAAAGTCTTGGGGTTATCCTGGCAACCTGAACTGGATTTTCTTGTGATGGACATTGATAAATTGTTAGAATTTTTTAGTAATGCAAAAAACACAAAACATGGCATAATGCAAGCAGCAGGCAGAATTTTTGACCCTGTTGGTCTCATATCACCTTTTACGATCAGATTAAAATGAATCTTTCAAGAATTATTGATTAGGAAGTTGTCTTGGAATGATGACTTAGAACAATGGGTTTCCGAACTTCCACAGCTAACCAAACTATAAATACCACGAACCTTTTTTAAAGCTTCAGATCACTCCAACAAGGAGCTGTCTTTGCACATATTTGCTGATTCTAGTACCAAGGCTTACAGCACTGCCATGTATTTACAATTAATTACAGTGCATGGATCATCATTAAATTTGGTGATTGCCAAATCTAGAGTGGCACCCCGGAAAAAACTGTCACTTCCACGCCTAGAACAAATGGGTGCATTATTGGTTGCATGTTTTGCTAAGGAGGTATACCAAGTGTGGCACCGAAAGGAGCCCAATTTCCATTTACCTTTAAACTGACTCACAAATTACATTGTTTTGGATCAAGGGTTCAGCCAGCAAGTGGAAACCCTTGCGGGAAACTGTGTCAAGGAAATTCAAACTCTAACAGATTCATCCAACGGGTTTCATTGTCCAAGTCCAGAGAATCCAGCCGATCTTCTCACTTGTGGCATCAGTTGTGAAAATCTTGTAGGAAATTCCAAGTAGTGGAATGGACCGAATTTCCTAAGTATAGATTACATTCCAAGGAACGAAAATGTAGTGGTTCTAGATCAGAAACTCTATGAAAGTGAACTTAGAAGGTGTGTGAAACTTAGGTTCACGCATCTTCTATGTTCACATTACTACATTATACTATAGTGTATACTACTGTGTAGTACTAACTCATCATTCGCTGATCTTCATTGACCATTAGGAATTATGCATCTGTGTTTAATTACATTCTTAACATCTCTAATGAATATGTGAAATTAATTCGTGTGTGTAGTTTTATTTTTAGGTTTATTTTTTATTGTAAACATCCCCAGGATAAAAGAAGTGGGCCTTTAAGAAGTTCTGAGTTCAGGTCAGTAGAAACATTTTTTATTCGCTCTGCTCAACAGGATGCATTTAAGGAAGAAATTACATGCCTGGAAAAAGGTGATCCAGTCCCAGGTAAGAGCAGACTTGCATCTCTAAATGTTTTTTTGGATGAGGAGAAAATAATAAGAGTTGGAGGGTGTTTATCTCAATCGGATATGCCTTATTCTTCTAAATTCTCAATGGTCTTACCTAAGGATCATAAGTTAACAAAGATCATTTTAAAATTTCTTTCACTTGAAATATTTTTATTTAGGCCCACAAACTTTGCTTTTTCACATTAGGCAGAAATTCTGGCCTCTCAATGCAATGGCGGTCCTAAGTATTTTTCTAAGTGGTGCGAACTACAAAAAGCCCCCCCCCCTTTTGCCCGCACACCCTGCATACACATGTAGCTAAAAAAAGGTTTTCAAAGGGGTAAGGAGTGAATTTTTTTCTGTGCGACTGTTTATCTTTGGTATATAAAAATTCATGTCATAATGCAGTACTTACATGATTTTTTTTCTGAAGAGGTCGGGCTGGGAACTTAATTAGAGTTCCAATATATCAACATGCAAATATGTATTTATAAAACAAAAACTAAATATCCTCTCAAAATTCAATCCTCTCAAATCTTCAATTATCCTCTCAACTTTTCATTAACTTCCTTCAAAGTTCTGTATGGTTTAACCTTCTGTTTCAAACGAAGAATTTGTCTCAGGATCTAAATTTAATAAAAGGCAATTGAAATATCTCCCCTTAGCCTTTTGTCTCATAGTCACCAGAGTTCTCAGGGTTTTCAAGGGACTATGAGACCTGGTCAATTTATTTGCCAATTAATGCACCTTTTTGAACCATGTAACTAATTTATAAATTATGTGACCCTAGATAAGAAAAGTGTCAATGCCATCCAAGAGAACAGATTTTTCGTGATCTCTGTAGCCAAATAAATCTCTTTGAAAAGTTGTTAATATTTTAATGAAATGTGTTCTAAGCCAGGAGTGTTGATAACCACAGCTACGAGGATACCGGGGATTCCATAAATTACCAGCAAGCAACGAGTGACCGGCCAGACACATATCTCATCATAACTGCATTGGACAATCTACAAAAGTCTGCCACAGCTACTTCACCGAAACTAAGAGCAAGGCTTTAAGCGAGTGCCCAGCCATTTCATGCATGAAAATATGTAGATGCAATACTCACACTCTTCGTTTTTCAAGTTCTTAGAAAAATGCAAAAAACTTATTATCTGAACAAATATGATGTATGGACACTTTTTTTTTTTTTTTTTTGTGTGTGTGTGTGTGTGTGTGTGTGTGTGTGTGTCTGCTATATTTGTTGCCTTAACTACTACTTGCACATAGTCCTAAACTTGAAATGATTCTGGTAGTTAGTCATGGTAGTTACTCAAGTTAAAATTTAAATTTAAATATGGAAAATGTGAGTTTTGCAGCAAACTTTTTATGGGTAACATTACTCATAAAACAAAACAGTTATGAATTCAAAAAATCTGGAGTGACTCCAATCGACTTTCCAAACACCTACAATTAAGATCATTACCAAGCATTTAAATAAATTTTAATCGATGAATAATTCAAACATATATACCAAATTTAAGTTCAATCGAATGTGCCGTTTAAACGCTAGCACACTTTCAAGAATTTCTACCCATACGCCATAATGTAAAAGAAATATTTGTCGGAGCCCTGTAGAAAAACTATTAAGTCCTATACACATCAAAATCAATACCAGTCTTACGATGGTGGTTGATAACATATATACCCAATTTGAGCTCAATCAAATCTACCGTTTAAACATTAGCGCATTTTCAAGAATTTCCCTCCATATGCCATAATGCAAAAGAAATCTTTGTTGTAACCCTGTAGAAAAACTATAGTCCTATACACATCAAAATCAATACCGGTCTTACGATGGTGGTTTATAACATATATGCCCAATTTGAGCTCAATCAAATTGGTGTAACATTTAAATGCTAGCACACTTTCAAGAATTTCCTCTCATAGGCCATGATGTAAAAGAAATCTTTGTCATAGCCCTGTAGAAAAACTATAAGTCCTATACAGCCAAAATCAATACCACTCTTGCGACAGAGATTTATAACATATATACCCAATTTGAGCTCAATCAAATGCCCCGTTTAGGAGCTAGCATGTTCACTCACATACACACAAACATACATACACACACATACATACACACAGACATCTCGTTAAAAAAGCATAAATGAATTCAGAAGACCTCAAGACAGTGACAGATCAACCAGACAAGACCAACAAGACAGTGACATAACTAAGACGTTCTGCCCTGCTCGCCCATAACGGTTTCACTACAACAAGAGATGCACAGGAGGAACAGAGTGACAGCATTGCAATTTGGCATCTGGACATCTAATTGATTGTCACTTGACAACCATTGTCTAATCAGCCACACCACAACAAGGTTAGTGGTATAATTAAGGGGGGTGGTCTTGCCCAGTCGGAAATTTCTTGGGGGCATTCAGAAGATTTTGTTTTAAAGGGATGTCATTAAATTTCTTCGCCTAGTGCCCACATTTGCTTGGATCGGCATTGCACAATCAGATTCGCTTTAAAAAGACAAACACGGTAATATGAATAACTGAGTACCCTGAAAAGTCAATAATGTGATTCTTGCATCTACACCCTTCATGTTTACTATACAGTAAGGCATTTGTTACGTCACAGTCAAACTCCATGAGAGGCAAGTTTCTCTGTTCGGAAGTGGCAACAATGGTAAGAGGAAAAAAGAATCTGAAAACAGTAGTGTTCTGAAAATATGGTGAAGGAAAAAGAGTTTAATATCTTGTGCAGCACTGTTTTGAATTAAATATATGTTATTGGTGTTTTTCTTTATCGTTGTCATCTATGAACAAAACTGTCTACATTCTTTAACACAATCAATCTTAATTAGGAACTACATTTCTGGCGGCCCGGGTGGGTGGGTTTTGTTTTGGAGTTTGATAACAGTAAGAAAATCTAATTTCCATTTTGAATTTATTGATATAGTTATATCTTGAACATAAACATTTATCATTGAATCAGTAGCGCAGCCAGAAATGTATTGAAGGGGGGGTCCAAATTACTCTGACTCGGGGGGGGGGAGATCAGACCCCCCCTAAAATGATCATGTTGCTGTTCACAGGGCCCCCATAAATGAAACCCATATAAGTTTTTGTAGGGGGAGGGGGGGGGGGACTGGTCGTCTCAGACAGGCACTCAGCCCTTCCCCGGAAGAAATGTTTCACGAATTTTACCTTTACAGAAAATATTTGAAATTTTACCCTCAGGCCCCCAGAAAGCGCAGAATCAGTGGGAATACCTATATTCTTCCCCCAGTGGCGGATTTTGCTCTTGAGAGGCCCGAGGCGCAACTCAATTTTGATGCCCCCCTCCTCAAAAAAAAAATCACTAACTCTAACTTCTTTACATTATTACTAATTATTTTAAAATGTTTTAATTCCTTTTATATGTAGTTTATGTCTACAAACCAGGGCCTGACTTTCACTATAACACTTTTGTGCCCAGGGCACTTTTCAGATTTTGTGTCCTTTAGCTGGCTCAATTTTTTTGCCCCTGTATATCGTGTTAAACTCAATTTTTTGGCTTATTTCTCCATGTGTGCCCAGGGCACGTGCACCAAGTGTCCGTCTGATAGTCAGGGCCTGCTACAAAAGGAGTATTAAAATTTTAAAATAATTTTTATGTTTATAGATTTGTTCATCTTAAAAAACATTTTTTATCTCAATAATTTTTGTACTACGTTTCACTTTTCATGATTAACACTAAATAAACATCAGCATATTTCTAAGTATAACCCAGCAACTGCAGTTTTATATTGATTATTTTTCACTGTTACTTAATTACGTCTAATTACTTTTTGTGGACATCTGGCATATGTCTTGTTTCAGTCATGAAAATTTTGACTACTTAACAGGTACTTTTGAAGGTCAGAACAAGGGAAACTTAATCAGAAACATGACTTTGACATCACAAAGTTCAGAAGAATTCTTTACTTGGATAAAAATGAACCAAAAATTTAACATTCCTTCAAGAACATATATTTATAAATATTTAAATATATTAATAAATTTCCCGTTTGGAACTGCAAAACTAAGCAGTTTAATTGTAAAAGTAAACTTTCTGTTTAGTCTAATTTTTGTGTTTATTCAAAAAATGTCAATAAGTTTAGGACTATTAATAATGAGTAATTAGGTATGAATAATATATACACACACACACACATTATTCTATATTTTAAATAGAATGAAAAGAACTACAAGAGAAATTTAAAAAAAAACAATACTTTAAGTAGTTAAAGTAAAAAAAATATTATTGACTTAAAAATAAATTCCACTTTATAATGGGTAAATGGGTATGCTCTAAGCTTCGGTCCTAGGTTTATTATTAATGTTTAGCATTTTCATCTGCGACTATAAAATACATGCCGTATTTATAATATAGTTATCATAAATATTTTTTAGTTGAAAACAAAAAATTAAATTAATCATCATTTGTTTTTTTAAGTTTTTAATTAACTGTGTATGAAATTCCAGTTCAAAATTTGTCTATGAATTTTAACCCACTATCATCCGATCGCGCTGAAACTTTGCACGCATGTGAAATTTCGGTGACGCTAAGTATTGCTTTCTTTAATTTTTCAATACTTTTTTTTAACTATCAAATATCTTCTCCCAATCCCCCCCCCCAAAAGTGTTATCGCACATGTATCAGCTCATATCTTTTTAATTATTGGTCGGCAATTTTTTATCATTGCATATTAGGAACGTTTCGATTCCAAAAAAAGATAAAATCGGTTATCCCTAGCTTAAATTTTTTATTTTTAGTGATTTTTCGAAAGAAGATAAATTATTGTTTCCAATTTCTTTTACATCGTGACAACCAACAACAATTATATATTCTGGGTACATTTGAAAATTTCACTGAATACAGAGTGTCCTTTCCTAAATCATTTAAATGAAGAACGGCTGAAAAATATAAAATATTAAATTTTGACAAATTTTTCAATCTCAAGCTGTAGAATAAAGCGGTTCAGGCTTTTCTCTTTTAAAATGAGAAATATTCTTATCAGACTGTACACTTTTTGATTTGGGGGGGGCGGCAATCTATAAAGCAGGTGTATTTGAATGTCCTACTGCAATACCTGCTACTGAGCCACAATCTGATTCAGTGCGGCCCAACCAGTGGCTGAGCGCATAGCACTCTGAACTGGGAGACGGAATGTGCCTGGTTCAAAACCAGGTCGCGTCCGCCAACCTAACCGTTAGGAATTTTCCGTGGTTTCCTCCAAAACTTAGCGTAAATAGGGGTTAGAATCCCTTAGAAAGACCCCCAAGGGGAGCACCCACACCCATGGGCATAGATGCCACTTGTAGATAATTGGCCGTAATCCCCCAACCCAATACAACTAATTGATTCCGGATATGAAAAAGGCATAGGGACCCTCTGCATCTGTATTTTTTGAGATAAAATATAGTAAGCAAATTAAAACAATGCAAAAATCTAGGAATTTTTCTTGGAAATAATGGACAGTTGAGGGCCCTAAAATTCCAAAGAATGTTGCATGAAAATACCAGGAACTTTATTGAACAGCTCAGGAAAGATCCACTGAATTGCATATTGTTCAGTAAAGTTCTTGGTATTTTTGTGCAACTTTCCTTGGAATTTAGGGCACCTCAGCTGCCTATAATTTTCAAGGAACACTACTGGAATTTTTTTTTTAATTATTTTTTTTTTAACAATTCTAGTCATTTTTAAGTGAACTGCCCGTTTTTTAAGGTCGTGAGACCACTATTCGGTTAAGTGACGGGTTGAACGAAACAGTAAAGTTTTCAGAGGGAAATGTATACTTTCTGTATAGTATTTGTAAGTCTAACTTATCCTTATTTCCAAGGAACGTTTCTGGATATTTTTACAGTGAAATACGGAATTAAAGCATCCATTACTTATAAACTAAAAGTATTCGTATTAAAGTATTAGTTTAGATTATGGTCCAATGCTGTGAAGAGGAAAGGGAATCACCAAAAAAAAGATTGTTCAAAAGCGCTTTCTACTCTAGAAGCAATCCTGAAACTATGAACAATGTCTCTTGAACAGATATTTACATATAGTTTTTTTCTTTCTAAAAACCGAATTTGGGGGCCCCTTAGAAATATGAGGCCCGAGGCGCGCGCCTCATGCAACTATTGGGAAATCCGCCACTGTCTCCCCCTTTTGGCAAGCCAGCGTATAGGCAGGGGGATAGAGGGATTGATGTCCCCCCCCCCCCAGACACTTTTGCATAAATTTAACGTTAGCTGTTAGACTTTTGTCTTGCAGAAATTTCAATTGTTCGGTGTAATGCAAATCAATCAAATAACATTTGCCATTATAAAAATGTATTATTGTAATAAAATTGCTAGTTATAAGCTTTTATACATTCTTATAAGAAAAACGAAAGAACTAACGGAAAACTGTAAGCCTCTAATCCATAGGTTCCAACGTGGGCGATAACGCCCCCCTGTGGCGTTTGAGGCTTTCAGGGGGCGGTAAAAGACCCAGAGAAAATTAGGAGGCGTGGTATGGCACGGAGGGGTGGGAAGATTAACCAAATATAGTCTAAAAAAGACTTAAAAATCACTCTGATAATTCATTTCTATCACGTGTGCGAACATCTTTTTTAAATGAAGAAGAAATTCAATAGAGTTTCAATTCCAACAATATTCTATCTATTAGTAATTTTTTTTTATTGAATTCTTGTTTTCACCATGCATTATGTACGCTCTTATTTCTTTGGAGTGGGAGGGGGGTGGTATTGAATTATTCACTAGAAAAGGGGGCGCCAATTCAAAAAAGGTTGGGAACCTATGCTCTAATCGTTAACGAACGAATCGTTAATCGCTTTTCGAGATGGTGGAGTTCTTTGTTTCTTAACACTAAATAAAATACATTTAGGTGTTCTAATTCTAGTCCTATGTCCATATTTATTCTATTCATAAAAAAATATCTCTCCTCTTTTAGAAAACCTTTTTAATAAAGCATAGCTCTAATAAATACACACAAACTCCGCATTGTATACCTCAAACCTGATTTCAAAAATGTAGTCTACTTTTTCTAGGAAATTCACACAGAGTCAAAAGCCAAGAGCAAAAAGAGCAGCTCTCCATATGTATTCGATACTTGGCGAAATGTTTGTTTTTCGCATAGTTGGTAAAAAAAAAAAAAAAAAAATACTCAGCCTGGACACTCCGACTTGCCTAACTATAGAGTCATATTTTGTAAGATTTATTACACCAAACGTTTAAATTCATGTACTAAATAAAGCTCTTTTTTTTTGGGGGGGGGGGGGGAGAGGAGAGATAAAGGCGATTTAAAACGGGGACTGTTTTGAAGAGAACTCTTCTCCAGTGGTCTTTAAAAAGGAAGATAATAAACAAGTAGTTTTATGTTTTTCAAGTAGTTTATTCTAGCTATCGCACTTCAAAATAGAATTAATAAAAGGATAACTGTAAATTGAAAAATTATTCTCCATGACAACAATTCTAGACATTATTTAAATAGTGATATCTCTTGTAAAAGTAATATTTTATCACATTAGTCACGCAATTTTAATTTTCCTATTAAAATTGTTTAAAGCTTTAACGTTTAAAAATTTTTTACTCAGAAAAAACTGAAATTAATTAAAAAAAACTTTTACTTATTAATATATCTGCTGCAGTTACAAAACATGCGTTCACTGTTTCAAGTTTTGTAAAAAAAATAAATGCAGTAGTTGATTCTTCAATTGACAGGAGGAAAATTTTCAATAGGCTATTTATGAGCTTATTGATTCATCATGCATGATTTATTTAAAAAACAATGAAAGAAAAGGAAATAAAAAAAATGTGTGAATCTCGTCTTTTGAGTCAATTGTGTAGAGTCTCAAAATCCTTATTTATTATATTACTACGATCCTCCATTACCTAAGAAATTAATAAAATAAATAAACAGCTCTTCAAATATTTTAGCATAGTATGTGTTTAAAAAGTAACAATATTTGAATTTAAAAAAAAAAAAAAAAAAAAAAACGTAATTTAATGTATTTGTTATCATTGACTACATTGTAATTGCCAGTAATAATAAGCTTATGATACAGTTTTAAATAATCTTTATAAGTTGGATCATTGCATCTTAAATACATGCAAGTACGATTGTCTATGTTTAGAAAATTCTTGGCTAATTAAAAATAAAAACACTTCAACCATCTGCTAGGTTATACTTGAAAGATCTTTTTATATTAAGATTTTTACTGATAATAAATTATGAACCACGTCTGTGTGATTCCACCTCCTCTGTTGTGTAAAGTTATTTTGAAATTTAATCAAGCAAAGTTTACCTCTTTGTTAATGTCGAGCCCAATATCAAGAGGATGAGCTTGAGATTCAGCACCCTCAAAGGTTTCTTTCGGTGCAACAAATTTTTCACCGGGTCCAGACCCGTCCATACTATCAGCAGTCTTTGATGCTGCACGATCACCATCATCGGCTTTAATTTTTCTTCTCGGATAAAAACATTTCACTTGGGGTTTTCTTTCTTTTTAAACTGGACGAATTCATGATCGTAAGAAACAAAGAACCCAAAACTTAAACTTCTGCTTAAAAAGTAAAGGCATCCAACTTAAGTGAATCCACTGAACCATTCGAAATTTCGTTATACCACATCTAAGCTCCCAGCAGACCCTCTTTTTTATTGTTTGTTGTGTGTGTGTATGGTGTATATTCACTATTGAATACTGTGGCTTGTTTATCTCAAGAAAAGAAGAGTGGTGTGCTTCAAGACTACAATATAGGCAGTAGCGGATCCAGGGGAGGGGCTAGGGGGCTTCAGCCTCCCCCAAAAGGCACTGCTCAAGGGTAACATTCTGCTTTATTATACACTTTAAATAGCTAAAAGGATCCTATTTTATGACTTAGCCCCTCTCAAAAGCCTAATACATTGGTTTAGACTCAAATTTAGATTTATAGTACATTTTAATTGGGTGAAATAAGCTTTTTAAAAAAGTTAGACCCTCCCAAAAAAAAATTCTGGATCTGCCACTGAATATAGGCAACATATTTTCTTCTTTCCTTCATGACAATTTTGTTATCAGCTAATTGTAGCATGAATAGATTCTTTCGAAGGATATTCGGTTCAGTATACAACCGTTCCTTTGCGCTACAATTGTGCGCCCCTTTACATTGTCCGATTTGTCCATCCTAGCCCCACAAATTCCCTATCAGAGACACGACTGGAGATTTATTGCCTAAGGAGTCTCTATGACGGTGCTTGCTGGAAGCCTTTGATGATTTTATCTTGCGTCCTCCTTTTCAAGACAACTACGGATACAAAGTTTAAAAAGATTTTTTTTTAAGAAAAAACACTTTTCAGAGAATAAATTTGGAAAAGAAAGAAGAAAAAAAATGGGCCCCTTAAATTGGTGGCCCATGGGCCCCACTCGCCCTGTAGATAAACGGACCCTGCTCATAGCGGCCCCTTAGCTCATAGGGGGGTCCGGACCCCCTGGACCCCCCCCCCCTTCGCTGCACCACTGCATTGAATGCATGAACTAATTTAATAAGATAGTAAAGATGGAAATTATTAAACGATATAAAACAGCATAGCGCACTGCATTTACGAAAGCATACACTAAGTTAGAATGTGTGTTGACAAATGAAAATGCTAACGTGGAAGAAATTGAAATGTGTTTACATTTGCTTAAGCAAAAAACGGACTCATTAGAGTTAATCCATAATAATTATTTGGATGCATTAACAAACGAAACAGAATTCACAACTGAATTTAATATTGTAGAAGAATATAGAGAAAAAGCTTTGAGAATGGAATTAAAATCTAAACGAGTATTAGAGAATATTAAAAGCAAGCAAAATAATAACAAAGGCAGTAATTCTGCCAACAATTCTTATTTGGCTGTGTGCGAGAATCCGTATAAAACAATTTCCTTGCGACTTCCTGAAGTTGAACTGTATAAATTTGGCGGTGAATTAAGAGACTGGTTAACCTTCTGGAATCAGTTTAAAAACTTACACGAAAATAAAAATTTAACTAATTGTGATAAATTTCATTACTTAGTTCAGTCGACAAAAATTAAGTCGGAAGCTAGAGAGCTTATTGAATCTTTTCCTATTACTAATGAAAACTACCCTTTGGCGATAGAAAGCTTAACTGAAAGATATGGACAAGAAGAACTATTAATTGATTTTTATGTACGTGAATTGTTAAAACTTGTTTTGAATAACGCTACTAAAAAGAAATAAGATTCTTTAAGTGGTTTGTATAATAAACTTTCTACTCAACTTCGGGCTCTAAGTAGTTTAGGTGTAACTACAGATCAGTACGGCATAATATTATATCCGTTAGTCGAAAGTTTGTTACCGACCCATATATTGGGATCATTTGAAAGGCAAAGAAAAAATATTGAGTCTGAACCATGTTTATCAATACTTGCGGCTATATTTTCATTTCTAAAAAGCGAAGTGCAATCAGAAGAAGAAATAAAATTAAGTAGATCGGACATTTTCCCCTATGAGTGCGAGCACAAATACTTGGCAGAGAGCTAACGTTCATTTCCATCTGCTAATGAATTATTCATTGATGAATCAAACAAAATATGTATGTTTTGTTCAAAGGATCATGCAACTTGCTTTTGTAAAAAGGCGTTTTTCATCCCATTAGAAGACAAGATTGCAACAATAAAAAAGAAAGGATTGTGCTGGGTCTGTTTGGCTAAGGTCATCTTGCTTCTAGATGTCGATCTCAAATAACATTTCAATTGTGTTCTAAAAAACATTTAAAGTTTATGTGCACAAATGTTAGATGTATAAGTCTGATTCACCCAAACAAGATGTAAATGACAAAAATATTGATGAAAAAACAGTTGATTCTTTACATTCTCGTGCAACGAATGAAGTTATATTGCAAACTCTTGTTGTTAATGTACATGGCATTAAGAAAGAGCATAAAGCTAGGGTTATCATCGATACCGGATCGCAAAAATCATATGTTTTGAGATCTACTGCTGAAGATTTGAGTTTTAATTTGCAGGGGAAAGAAGAATTTTGCCATTCTTTATTTGGCTTAATGAAAACAAGGATGTATAAACACAAGTGTTATAAAATTTACTTGAGTAGCCTTGATGGTAACTATATTTGTAAATTATATGCTTTAGATCATGATGTCATTTGTAATGACATTTCTAGTATAAAAAATGGTTCTTGGATACATCAATTGAAAACTAAAAAGATATTCTTAACCGATATTCAAGAAAACACAGGTCCTGTTGAGGTACTTTTGGGTGCAGATGTTGCCAGGAAATTAATTACTGGTTGAAGAGAAGAATTAGAGACAGGCTTAGTAGCATTAGAAACCAAGTTAGGTTGGACTTTGATGGGCAAAGTACCCCGATATACTGACAAAAGAGATGCAAGTATGAGTTTCATAACCATGTTATCTCAAGCAAATATTTCTGTTTCTTCACTGTGGGATCTGGAACTACTTGGTATACGGGATCCCATTGAGCAAAATTCAAGAGAGGAAATGGAAAAAGCTGTTATGTTTCATTTTCTAGAAACAGTTTGACAAAAGGAGGATGGAAGATACGAGGTCCATATGCCTTGGAAAGTGGATCATGCGTTTCTAACAGATAATTAACGAGTTGTGCTTGAAAAGACTTTAATCTACTACCAGGAAGTTGAAAAAAATCGGTTTTAGAGAAAAGTATCATGAAGTCTTTTGGAGAATTTGTCTTTTCAGAGAATGGTTAGAAGGAGTTATTGAAGAAATTCCTGGAAAATAGTTACCTCTTGGTACCCATTACTTTCCACACTGACCCATCATCAAAGAAACATCCACAACATCTTCAATGAACTAGAAACAGTTTGACAAAAGGAGGATGGAAGATACGAGGTCCATATGCCTTGGAAAGTGGATCATGTGTTTCTAACAGATAATTAACGAGTTGTGCTTGAAAAGACTTTAATCTACTACCAGGAAGTTGGAAAAAATCGGTTTTAGAGAAAAGTATCATGAAGTCTTTTGGAGAATGGTTAGAAGGAGTTATTGAAGAAATTCCTGGAAAAGAGTTACCTCTTGGTACCCATTACTTTCCACACTGACCCGTCATCAAAGAAACATCCACAACATCTTCAATGAAGATAAGACCAGTCTTCGATGCTTCTGCTAAGATCCAAAATCATTTGTCATTGAACGATTGTTTGGAGAATAATTTAATTGAATCAATTCCTTCTATCTTGGCGAGATTTAGACTGAAACCAATCTGTGTAATTTCAGACATCCGAAGGGCTTTTCTACAAATATCTTTACATGAGAAAGATCGAGAGTTCATAAGATTTCTTTGGTATGACAATGACGAACTTACCGTCGTGCTCAAGTTGTCTTTGGCGTCACCAGCAGCCCTTTTCTGTTAATGGTGGTTATTAATTACCATTTATTGAAAGAATCAATAAAAGAACATTACTCTGAAGAATTTCTTAAAAAATTACAAGATAGTTTTTATGTTGATAATTGCATAACTAGTGTACAAAATAATGCCGAGCTAGAAATATTCGTCGAATCTGCAACTAACGTAATGAAAGAGGGAATGTTTGATCTCAGAGGATGGGAAAGTTCTGCCACTCCTGCATCTTCAGAAAGTACAACATCACCAGCGTTAGGACAGATTTGGGACAAAAATTTAGATACCTTAGAAATAGAATCAGAATCTTTGAAATTTGATGAAAGAGAAAAGATAACTAAAAGGAAAATACTTTCACAGGGTGTCTACCACAAAAAGTAAGATTGATTTCTTGACCTTTTCTTGACTTTTTCTTGACTTTTTCTTGACCATAGCAAATACGCGCGAAACCCTAATATCAAAAATACATCCTGCCAGGGATGCAGAATATGTTCGATCCGGCAATTGAGGATCGGGGGAAATTTTGCAGAAAAATATACTTTTGATTTTAACAATGAATTACAAAATTCTTCAAGTTTTTCTTTTCCCTTCCCATTTTTAAAGCGATATTTTTTTAACTTTTTCACTGATCAGCGATTTGCTTTCAGTTAACTTGGACCAATTGCTATTATGTAAACATGTATGTAGCTTGTACATTGCAAATTCTTTTACATCCATGGTAACACAGAACTTATGGAAGTCTATAATACATCATAGAATTTTGGGGAATTTTTCATATGGATTGAGGGAAACGTTGAGAGTAAAAACATTTTCTGCACCCCTTCATCATGCTGATATAGAATGAAAGAAAATTATACTTTTAAATTTAACACTATTAATATGTATTATTAAATATTTATATATAATAGCATTAAGTGTCCTGCAGTGGTCTGGGCGCTAAGCTCTGTTCCCATAAGCATACGGTAAGTGAAGCAGCATCCGGCTTGGTGGCTCAACTCTTCTAGGCTCGACTGCTGTAGGACCGTGTAAGCTAAAGGGATGCACGTAAAATCTGTCGTGGCTCCAATGTCTTCCAAGTTGTTAAACGATATTTCCGGAGGTGCCAATTTCAGGGGGTTGGTCCCTCCTCTGGAATAGGTTCAAAATTAGGGGATCACGGTCTAAGTCTGACTTCCTCCTACTGGGGCCCTAAAAATAGAACCCCCCCCCCCTATTGAACTATTCTCAGTTCAGTATACAACTATTTGGCAGACATCATTTTTGATGATTTCTGCTAAATAACATGTAAATGACATTTTAAATGTATTTTATAAATAGCATACAAACAGTATTTTAATGTTTTCCTATTAAATAAACACAAGAAAGACTTAAGTTTTGTCTGTTTGCATAGTTTAAATAGTATAAAATATTAAAATTTACATAACACACTTAATATATATTTCTTAAACAAAAAGAAAAAAAATTCATACTGGAAACAAAATTTATATGATTTTAAACGCATTAGGGAAAGGGGGGGAAAGCAATTATGTAATACATAAAAAATACTCTAAAATTACACCTCAAGAGGAAGACAAAAAATCATAAACACGCGAAGTCGTTTGCTTTCACAAATATTTTATTTTTCTTAATCAAAACAGCCTTCGCTTCAATTTCATTATCATTACTATCGTTTTGTATAATTTTCGCTCATATTTGAACCTAGGGTCTTCAATGAAATTTTTCTTTACTATTTTAAATTTTTAATAGGTCAGAAAATTTAAATTTGAAATAAAAATTTTATTCTTATTTTAAATTTAAGTAGGAGATGGGGGTGGCAATTCAGTAATCTTAAAATAAACAAAACTGCGGAATTCCGCAGAAAAATCCCATTAATAATAAATTTTAAGAAATTTTAATTTTAAAACGAAGTAAGCATATTTTATTAAAATAAAAACACTTCAAAAATTCATTAAAAAGCGTAAAAAAACGGAAGTTTTGCTTAAAATCTTAAAAATTGGCAGTAAAATGTAAACTTTACTACGAAAATGTAAAGTTAGTATAGTATGAGTAAGTACATTCAAGTGGTCTTAATGATTTTACTTCTTTCCCCATGCGTGGACAAATTCAAGTGTGGTGGAGGGATTTGTATCTTAAAATGCCAATTTTTTTTTTTTTTCATTTAATACAATTTACACTTTTACAAAAATTGTGCAAGACTGCCAGTATGCTTCATTTAAAAAAAATTCAAGTTTTGAAATTGCAAAATAACGGAACTATAATAGTGAAAATAAAGGAGTGGATGTTTTGATTAGGGAGAAAAAACATTTGTAAAAGCAAACGATTTTTTTTTTTTTTTTTAATTCCTTTGCAGGTGCAATTTTACAGTACTTTCATTTACAGTAAATTTTAAGAGATTATTTTTTAAAACAAAATATGGGCCGTGATTTTATTAAAAAAGCTTCATATATTAATCAAAAGTGAGGTAGGATTCGTATTTTAAACTATCAAATTTTTCCACTTACTGAAATCTACACTTTTACAAAAGTTGTGTAAGGCCGCCATTACGCTTTATTTCAACAACAACAGAACATAAAAAAATTAAATTTCATAATCGTAAAATAACGGGAATCTCGTTTTGAAGACAAGTTTTTCATAATCACGCAAATTTTCGGACCGAAAAATGACCGAAAACATTCCGTATTAGATTCAAGTTTTATCGCATTTGGTGTCATCTGCAATTTTTCTCTCAGTATGTATGCTACTCTGCAACTAGAAGAAGGAAACGGGACTCTTGTCCCGGACGATGTGATCCCAGACGACGTGACCCTCTTGCCCTAATTTCCAAATCGATGGATATTCAAAATAGTCTTAATGCTCCAGCACTGTATATGCAAAATATTTGGAAATAATCTGTAATAGGAAAGCCAGTTTAGCTAAGACCTGTGTTGAAAAAAAAAAATTGCAATAGCGCGACATAGTTTATTTTTATTTTTTTTTTTAAAGGGGGGCACAATAGTATTTCCCATCGTGCGTGGCGACAACGGATTTTCTAAAGAGGCAAAAAGTCTAAATAATTATTATTGGGCAGCAGTTTGTAGTTACATAATTATAAAACAACTCCCGACTCTTCAGGGATCGGAAAGAATTTGACCCTCTTGCCCTAATTTCCCAATCGATGGATATTCAAAATAGTCAATGCTCCACGCATTCGCAATACGCATTTTCGCACTGTCGATTGGGCTTTTGCTGAGCGTGTAGTACAGTGAAAATCAATATCCCATTGGCGCGTGCAGTCGACGAAAGACGCATTCTCAAAAGATACCCCACACACACATACACAACATTGATACGAGAATAAACGAATCAACTTCCTTTCTGACAGAAATCACTCATGAAATCAAAATATGAATTAATGATGTTACGAAAAGATACATAAAATAATTTCTCTCAATGAACTTAACGCAAAAAATTAGACACATAGAATTTGAATGAAATGGAAAGAGCGTAGTTGAGTCGCAAATTGTGACCTAGTGCTTCATTTCTTGACCTTTTCTTGACTTTCGTGACCTTTTTTCCATTTCTTGACTTTTTCGTGACCTTTGCATGATGGTAGACACCCTGTTTCATTGGTTAGTCGAGTATTTGATCCCATAGGTTTCCTTGCACCTGTTATGATTCAACCTAAGATTTTGCTGCAAGCCACTTGGAAAACCAAAGAATCATGGGATGAAGAAGTGAATGATGAAATAAAGAAAAAAATTTTAAAATGGGGAAAACAGATGAAATACTTCAAAAATATAAAAATTCCCAGATGGCTAGGTGTGATGGAGGAATCCAATTTAAGTATCCATACTTTTGTCGATGCCAGTAAGACAGCTTATCCGGCATGCATTTTCTTAAGAAGTGAGTCCAGTATGGGCTCAGTAACCGTTCAATTACTTCAAGCCAGATCACGAATAACTCCAATGAAGACTATTACTATACCACGTCTTGAATTAATGGCCACTACCATCGGCGCAAGACTGTTTAGTTCTGTAAAACAAACTCTGAAACTTCCCAACATCAAGACTTACTTTTGGACCCATTCTTCCACAGTTCTTACGTGGATAACTCGTCAAGAACAGTGGTCAGTATTCGTTACCAACAGAATAAGTGAGATTAGAAAATTGACAAATTCGAAAGATTGGTTCCATATTTCAACTGACCAGAATCCAGCAGACATTTTATCAAGAGGTTGTGGACCTAAACAACTTCAGAAACGCAAGTGGTGGCAAGGGCCAGCTTGGTTGAAGAATTCCGAGGAACAGTGGCCAAAGTCAGCGGTAAATGTTAACGAGAAAGAAGTAGAGATAGAGAAACGAAAGTCAGTCATCTCTGCTAATAACACAGAGCTCGAGTCAATTTCATTACAGTTAGCCAGAAGATTTTTCTAGATTTTCAAAGATGATTAGGGTTTTGGCTTGGGTACTGCGTTTCCAACCAACGGCCAGAGACTTAAGAAACTGTACGGAGCTTAAAAATGAAGAATTGTTAAACGCACAAAAAATTATTTTCCGTGTAATACAAAAGGAATGTTACTCTAATGAAGAAACACGAAAAAATTTGAAAGGTCTTCTAATTTTTGAAGATGAAGAAGGAATTTTACGATTAAAGTCCAGACTGATAAATGAAGAAGAATCGAAAGATTTTATTTCTCCAATAATTCTACCATCGAAACACCTGGCAGTGAGAAGATTTATAGCCAAGAACATCTGGCTAACAAACATGCTGGGAAATTAACTCTTCTGACTATTTTACATGAAAGATTTTGGATAATGAAAGGGAAAAGGACTGTCCGGAGTGTTATCAAAGAATGCTTAACATGTAAAAGGCAAAAGGTGAAACATCTTGAAGTACCTTTTCCACCTCTTCCAAAAGACCGAACTGAAGTAGCAGCAGTTTTTCAAGTATCGGGTGTAGACTTAGCTGGACCTCTGTTGACTAAATCTGAACAAAAGGTGTGGATTGTACTTTTTACTTGCGCCGTGTTTAGAGCTGTCCATCTAGAACTAATACCTTCACTTAGTACCAATGACTTCATCCAAGCTATGCGTAGGTTTATTGCCAGAAGAGGACGAATTTCTATAATGTATTCCGACAATGGTAGTAATTTTACAGGGCTAAACAACGCTTTGAAACAATTAGATTGGAATACAATTGAGAGTGAATTTAGAGTCAAAGAAATTCGTTGGAAGTTTAACCCACCTTCCTCTCCATGGTGGGGAGGCTTCTGGGAACGCTTGATTGGAATTTTGAAAGATCTTTTAAGGAAGAATCTTGGGCGCTCCTGTTTGTCTTACGAGGAATTGCAGACTCTCGTCTGTGAGTGCGAATCTGTCATGAATAGCAGACCATTAACTTACATATCTGAGGAACAAGAGCTGAAAACCTTGACCCCCTCAATGTTTCTTCAGGACATACAATTAAATGATGTTCCTGATTTAGATCAAATTGAAAGGACTAATATTGTTTTGAGATGGAGATATATTCAGAGGGTTCGTGAAAATCTAAAACAAAGGTTTAAAAGGGAGTATCTGGGTTTCCTTCGTTCTTCAGTTACCAAAAGAGAAGATAAAATAAATGTAGGTGATATAGTGTTAATTGGTACAGATGATAAGAAAAGGCTGCATTGGCTGCTAGGGAGAGTTCTGGAACTCTTTCCAGGAAAAGATGGAATCACCAGACTTGTGAAACTGCGAACAGAAAAGGGAAACATATAGTCCAGGCAAATTAGACCAAAAAACAGCAAATGGGGGAAAAAATTTATATATTTTTGAAACTTGGGGAAAACACTAATTGGGTGTGTAGTTGTACGAAACAGAAAAGTTCCCCCCTCTTGCGGTGCCACGTCCCCCCTTTGCCCCCCCCAAAAGGTCACTTTTTTAGATTTTCACTTCTATCTCAAAAACCGTTCGTCTTAGCAAAAAAATGTCAATTACAAAATGAAAGCTGATAAAATTTCCTACAAGATTGTAATTCGTTATTTTATTCTACAGGCAATAGTTTTCGAGATATGTTTTAGACAAAATCGCAAATTTTTGGAAAAATCTTCTTTTTATCCCGATTTTTAACCAATTTTGTCTTTCAACTCTTCAACCCTCAGTTTTACAGCAATTGTTTTCCTAACAAAGTTGTAGAGTATTAAATTACATTTAAAGTGAGTTATTATTTGTAACTTTATCTTTAAATGATCAAAAGTTATTGCAATTTGAAATTTTCAATAAATTTAGGAAATTTGAATGAAAACTGTTGGATGTTTCATGTATTTTAAATATGTCTTTTAAAATAAACTGAACTCTGCTTAAACGTAATTTTAAATCGTAATTATTAAATTTTGAAAGTATTTTAAAAATAGTTCCGTTTTTGAACAAAATTAAACTTTTCCCTTCTCCTAAACTGCTTATAACTAAGTATAATAGCTTTAGTTTTAAAATATAACTCAAAATACTCAACTTAATTTTAATTGTAAAACCTGGAAACATCCCGGTTTCTTCCTCTCTCCCTAAATGCGTACTTGCATGGTATTGTTTACAAAATGACTGGATGTGTCGCGAAAAACTCAAAGTTGAGATGTTCTCATTTGCCTGTAATTTGGTATTCAGTAGTTTTTTTTTGCTCGTTCGCACTTGTGAATGATTACGATATTTTGCATATGCAAATTTTGCTTGCGCTAGAATTAAATGTCCGTGAACGTATGCAAATCTTTTGACGCATTTTGCGTGTCACGTTTTGATTGGCTGCTAGGTATGTAGCTTAGTATATAAGCTCGGGAAGTTTCATATCTCCTCACTTCTTCTTGTTTTTCAGTTATGATCGGGATGGTCTGTGACTAGCAGCTCTCCTGCAAGGGTTATGGCAAGTTGCCATGGTTAATCTTTAAGTATCATTTTTTTCCCTAAAGGCAAAGGATCTTAAAAATTAAAATGAATTAATAAAGAAATTTTGATCATGTATCCCTAGAACTAAATATCGCAAAGTTTGATAGCTTTCCTTTGGCATCCAGCTCATTTAGTTACAAGTATAACACATATTCTGTAAATGTAATTTTGAAATGTGGTATTTTCAGGCAAATGTTTAGAAAATAAAGTAAATGTTTTTTATCAAATCTTGTCCTTAATTCGGTTGAACAGACAGCAACCCTTCAAAATGGTAGCAGAGCGTGGTTTACCACCTCTGTTGCTTCTGTTCGGCTGAATTAACGATGAGATTGAAATTAGTTATAAAAACTTAAATGCAAATTTTGAAAATCGCTCTTTTGAAACCTGAAAATTTCATTATTGCCTTAGCCTTGATCGATCTTTCTAGATTTTAAAAGTTAAACTTATGGGGATTGTGAAGGATCGTCGTATTTCCTAAATGTTTGAAGATAATGGGGGTATATTTTAAATTTTTTGAAATTTAAAAGATAAAAGAAAAATTTATTTAAGAAGAAAATTTTGCCTTTTGAAATCCTTAAATCAATTATAGTTTAGTTCTAATTGAGTTTACGGATTTCAAAGGTTTCATTCGGCTAGAAACCTTTTGTTAGGTAAAGCCAAACTTTTTACTGCTAAATAATCTTTTTGACACTGTTTGTCACTTTTTTGACTACAAAAGTCTGACTCTTGACAGGTCCTTAAAGTTTAAGAAACAATTTTTTTTTTAACATGGCTGGAATTCCGTTGGTAGGTTTAGTCTTTTCCTTTCCAAAATTAAATGGGGGAAATTATAGGCAGTGGTCGTATATGTAGCGAGCATGGAGAGGAATAGCATGGAGATGCTGCTATGTCATGAGGGCCTATATGGGTTTATTGACGGGACCGAAGTTTCACCCGTTATCTCTCCAGCTACGACTAAGGATGAACCTGGAACTCCTAAAGTCGAGGGGGACCTGCAGTTGTTACCCTTCCTGAGAAGAAAGCAAAAGGCAGTGTCTACGATAGCCATGGGCATTGAACCTGCACAACAAAGTCTAGTCATGGGGGTTGTCCGATCCCAAACAAATGTGGGATGCCCTTAAGCAAGCTTTTGAGCCGGCTAGCCGAGCAAGGATTGCTCACCTGCATGCAGAATTTATGCGCGTGAAGTATGGAACCGGCGAATCCATGGCTGTTTATTTGGGACGATTGACTCAAGCTACAGATCGTTTAGCTGCCGTTGGTAAAAGAATCGACGATGATGAGGTGGCGTACCAGATGCTGATGAACCTTTCCCCGGAATATAATAACGTGTGTCAACAACTTTATATGTTAAGTGATAAAGACTTTACCTCAACTAAAGTTCGCGAACAACTACTGGTGAAATACGATCATCTCAAGTATTTAAAGATGACTCCTGAAGAAGTGCTATTAGATCTCCCAAGAGCCAGTGTGATGCTGTCAAGAAAAAGTAAGCTTAAATTACAGAGCCAGACCGACAGATAAAAGAAACCCGCAAATGTTTTAAGTGTGGACAGATAGGTCATATTTCACCAAATTGCGGGAATCGGAAGAAAGGTAAAGGAAAAAATTGCTCGTTTGCTGAAATTTCTGACGAAGCGACAAATTTTTTAAGTCACTCCACCAAAATTTTGAAGTGGATAGTAAACTCCGGATCGTCAAACCATTTTCTTTCTGAAAAGTTTTTGTTGACTAATTTCACCGAGTGTGATATAAAGATAAGTGGAATTGGAAATGCTGAAGTAAAAGCAAAAGGTTTTGGTTCTGTTACCCTGCATCTGACTGTTAAGGGCAAGACTAAATCGTTGGAACTGTCCAAAATTTTCTGGGGTCCTTCGTTGAAAAAGAACCTGATATCTGTCAGCCAAATTGACAAGCTTGGCCACAGTGTAAGTTTTCAGAAATCTCAATGCTCCATATCCGACCCGAATGGACACGTCATAGCTGTTGCTCCATTAATAGGAAGCCTGTATTAATAGGAAGCCTGTATGTCTTGGAATCTGATTTCGAGCCTGAGAATTCAGCTGCCAGTGCACACGTCATCACAGAAAAGCCTCTGAAGATACAGAACCATATGATAATGTGGCACAAGAGATTAGGACATCAAAATGTCCAATCTTTAAAATTGATGTTAAGACGAAAAATCTGGTGTATGGGCTTGAAAAGCTAAGTGGTGATCTTCAGCAGTACGAGCCATGTGTGCAGGATAAATTGACAAGAGCAAGTTTTAAAACTGTGAAGAAGCGTCAGTCTAAAAATCTTTTGGATTTGCTACATTTGGATGTTTGGGACAGCACAGTCGGCCCTTCGTATGGTAATGCAAGATACCTTCTCACAGTGGTAGATGACTACTCGAGATATGCCTGGGTATTTCCACTTAAGAAGAAAAGTGACTGTTTAGAAACCTTTTAAAAAATTTAAAGTTCAAATTGAAAGATAGATGGAAAGACAGATCAAGCAGGTATGATCTGATCGGGCATGGAGTTTTGTTCCAAAGAATTCGACACGTTCCTGCGGGAGAACGGTATCCTGGCGCAGCGTACTATAACCCATACTCACCGGAAATGAATGGCATTGCGGAACGCCTCAACCGAACCATGGCAGAGGGTGTTAGAGCCATAAGAATAGACGCGGAACTTCCAAAAGGTTTGTGGGCTGAACTTGCCCAAACCTTCATCTACCTGTATAACAGATTTCCCCATCGAAGCATAGGTAACTGTTGGAATATGTAAAAATAAACTAAATATATTTTATCTGTTTAGCTAAATTATAGTATATTAAAACTTTATTTTCATTAAGTCTAAGTATTTTTTAAAAACTTAAAGTTCCCTTAACCCTAAAGTAAAATATCTAAAGTTTCCCTTCCCCCAATAAGTTTTCCAACCATCCTCACCAAAGTCCTAACAATGCTTTTGTGGTATGTTGTGGAATATAAGACTTATTTTTATTATGCATATGCCTGTTTTCTTTTATACACAAAAGCTCTAAAATAACATTTACCTTTTAAAATAGTCTTGTAAAATGTTTAACTTATTTAAAACAGCATTTAAAATTAAAGGCAGTAGTATTTAAAGTAAAAATAAACTACTTCTAAGTTACTTCCAATCATTATATAAAGTTAAAATAGTCTTAAATTATCATACTAAAATAACTTGCTTCACCATCTGACATACTGTAGATGTAAACAAACCATTAGTTGCCACTTAATAATAACTAAATGTTAATAAAATTATTCCATTGGCTGAAAGCTGTGACATCATCTTTGATGTGTCACCTCATCTAAATAAAACCAGAAATGACTTTAATTTTCTTTCCAGGTTTGGAAAGTATGCAAATTTGAGCTTGTGAAGCATGGGCAGGGTAGTATAAAAGGAGGTGTTAGTTTTGGTTGTCTAGCAGTGCAGTACAGTGCAGTTCTGAACCCAGTGCAGATGTGTTGTGGCAGGCCTGAAAAAGGCAAATGAAAGGCTGGGCCTTGTTATGTTGTTTTTTTGTGGAAGCTCTCTTGTAATGAGTGATGACCTGCTTTAAGATGAGTGGAAGCCAATTTTTGTTACCAGTAAATAGTGAGCTTTGCAAGTAAAATAGAAGTTTTTGTACCTCCCTTTTCTGGCTATCCTGCTCATGCTGGTAATTTTTGAAACAAATTTTTTTCTTGTATTTCTGCCTTATGACTGGATGAACCTTTTGTTCTTCATAAATAAACTGTTTTTGTCATTCAAGAACTTGTCTTCATTTTGATCCACGCAATACCTCTGATACAAAATTGACATCAAAATTTATAGTAAAAATTAAATGGAAGTTAAATTTGAAAGTACCAGGCTCTGCTACCCCCAACAGAATGGTAGCAGAGCGTGGTTCTGATCTTATTGACTGTCATCCTTTTACAGAAGTTGTTCCTGATGTTTCTTGCCAAGTGATTTAAAATTTTTTCACATGTTTAATATGGCTGAGCAGGGGTTACCTTTTAGTTTTGAGAGACTTACTTCAAATAATTACAGACTATGGAAGTTTAACTTAGATATGTATTTGACTAGCATTGGTTTATTTAAATATACTTCTGAAGAGTGTTAAAAGGGACCAGCTGAAGTTGCTAAAGATGAAAAATCTACTGTTAGTGGTGTTATAGATGAAAGTGCCAGAAAAGCTCTAGCAATAATTTGTTTAAGTATCAGTGATGAATGCAAGAATGTAGTGTTTGATAGTACAAACCCTAGAGAAGCTTGGGCTGCAGTCAAGGCAGTCTATGAACCTAGCAGCCGAGCAAGAATTGCTCAGTTAAGAAAGCAGTTTTACACCACAAAATGTCACGCCTCAGAATCTATGAGTTCTTACATTGCAAAGGTGGTACAGAATGCTAGAAGCCTGGAAAAGGCTGGTAAAGAAGTCCCAGAAGATGAAATAGTTTTTCAAATTTTAGATAATCTGCCTGAAGAATTTGAGAATATAGTTACTCAATTGTACCAGCTGCCAGACAGTGACTTTAATATTGAAAAGGTGCGACAGGCACTATTGGCAGAGGCTGATAGGAAATTATTCAGGTTCCCGAAAGGAAACAGCGAGGCTCTTGTGTCCGACAGCTATCTTCATAAAGATCAAGATGGTGCTAAATCTCCTTCCAGTTCTACTAAGTGGAGGTCAAGACCGAAAGTACGGTATGCCAGGAGATGTTTCGGTTGTGGATCGACAAGTCACTTGATAAGAGACTGTTCCAAAAGAGGATCCCCCCAAAGGAAAAGGTCTTCTTCACGAGGACGAGGAAAGAAACCAGAGGCCACCTACATCGCTGCTCTCGTCAACGAGTGTTTTCCTATGCAGTGGAGCTTGGATAGTGCCGCGACTGACTGTTTCTGCAATAATCGTCGAGTCTTCAAGACCTTCCAGAACACTGAGGGCAAGGCAGCCATGGCAAGAGGGACTATGGCCATCAAGGGTATTGGCAGTATCTCTTTAAGATTAGATTCAGGTAACATTTTAAATCTTGATAAAGTATATTCTGCTCCCGGTTTATGCAGAAATTTAATATCTGTCAAATTTCTATGTAATCAAAATTTTATAATGAGCTTTTACATATAAAATCAGTGAAAGTGAGGTACGTGGTGAAAAAATCGGATTGATAGACTGATTAGTCCATTGAACGATGTCAGCAGCAGGGTTTTGCTACGGCGCAAGAAATAATGACAATAACTTTAATTAAAGAAAAGGCGTTAAAAGAAAAAGCTAAATCAATGCGGCAAACAAAAATTACTGAGATATTTTGTAAAAAATAATATTGCGAAATAAATATTGTGTGATTTATGAGATTGTTTCTTGTGTAAAAAGAGATCGAAAAAAAGCTTTAAAGTTTGCGCAGAGGGTGAAAAGTCTGGTTTCCTCACTGAAAATCGGAAAAAAATTCCCGGAATCACCGTGGTCCCGACAATTCCGGATTTGAGACTTTGTACTGTATTTTTAAATCGGAAAAATTAAAAGGAAAAAGGACCCAAAATCCTGAAAACCTTCGGTCCTAACAATTCCGGATAATCGGTCCTATACTGTATTATAAGTCTGTTATTAACAGATACACAATACCAAAAGAATCTGGTGCTTTAATATCACTAATTAACGATACAATATGTGGCGTTTTAAGAAGTGACGAGCTCGGCAGCCAATAGGATTAATCCCATTGATGTTTCTAGTTGCGTGTTTTCCATTGGCTTACTTACTAACTTCAGTTTGGTGAGCCAACCGGTTTCCATTTATTTATAAACAGAGCGCAGAATGACCAAGAATGACACTGTTTTTATCATACGAAAGTACTTTAATTAAAAACAGATTGAAGAAAATCTGATTGAAATTCGCTGAAGATCTGAAAAGATTAAAAATCACGGAAGTTCTGAAAATGTTAAATTTTGCGGAAGTCCGCTAATCAGCTATTTAAAATTAGCGGAAATCCGCTAATTCGCTGAAAAATCACATGCCTGACATAAGAAACTAAACGGAAAGGCTTCGCTAAACCTTTGGAAAAACAAGAGTTTTTCGGTTAGGCACCTTAGAGCCATTGGGAGTGAAGCTTTTGTACATTTGCCCCAGCGGAATAGGAGTAAGTTGGATAGAAGAGCATCAAAAGGCTATTTAGTGGGCTATGCCATGGGGACAAAGGGATATAGAATTTGGTTACCTGGCACCACTGAGGTGATAGAGACAAAGCATGTACAAATTGTAGAAAATTTTCAGCACTTGGGTTCTGTCCCTTCAAGTGAGAATAAAAGTAAGCAACACGTAACTTTTGAATTGTATGATGAAAGTAAAACTGATGAGGAACCTCCCCCTCAAGACGAGGATTCTGGAGATGAATCTCCTTCTGTTAGCAGGCATGAAAGTGCAAGCTGATTAAAAAAGCTGAACTCTACCCGAATACAAAACTTAACGTGTAATATATATAGTACACGTGTAATATATATTAACGTGTAATATATATTAACGTGTACACGTATACACGTATATACACGTATAATGTGTAATATATATTAACGTGTAATATATAATAATAAGTAATATATATATACGTATGTGTATATATAATACATATGTATGTATATATTTAAGCATATGTGATTGCTTGACGAGTTGACTACCTTGAGGACTCGTGATGTATACAGCATTGTCCCTCGTCCCTCGGACAGAAAGGTAGTCGCTTAGTAGCGCAAGGTTTCAAGCAAAAAGCTGGTATTGACTACCATGATGTTTTTTCACCTGTGATGCATTTTGAATTGATTTATTTTTTCATAACACTTTTGGTTATCTCCATGAAATGGGTTCATAAGCATATTGATGTTAAATGTGCATATCTTTATGGTAAGCTAAATGAAGAAACTTCATGGAGATACCCAAAAATTTTGAATGTCCTGTAGATGTTAATTCAGAGTCTCATGTATTAAAATTAAAGAAGGCCTTATATGGCTTGCATCAAGCCGGCAGACAGTGGCATTCAGAATTGGAATCCACTTTAAAAACTTTAGGATTTTCTTACTTTTTAAACACAAATTGTGTGTATTTTCTAAATTGTAAAACTATCAATTTAGTCTATGTTGATGATTTAATATTTTTTTCAAAGTCTGATTCTGAGATGGGTAAATCTGTTAAAAGCACATTTTGAAATTAATGATTTAGGTCCAATTAGGAAAGTCCTTGGTATTGAATTTTCATATTTTAACAATAAATGGAAGTTACATCAAATATCTTACATTGAACGCTTAAAAGAAAAATTTAAAGATATCCATTTTGTAAAAACTAAATTGCCAATACCTCAAGGTCAAGTTATTAAACATAATGAAGGTGAACCATCTATTGAAGGAAAATTTCCTTATCGAAATTTGATTGGATCATTGCTCTTTCTCGCAACCCGATCAAGACCAGACATTCTTTTTTCAATTACCTTGTTAGCGCAGTATAAATCCCATTCAACATTAGCTCATTGGAAATTCTTATGTCAAGTATTGAACTATGTTATTACAACTAGCGATTACTGTATTTCAATGACCATAGACACCTCGAAACACTTAAGCGAAATTTGCTGATGCTTCGTGGGCCTCCGACCGCGATGACAGACGGTCATTTTCAGGTAACATAATGTTCTTTAAAAATATCCCTATCTGTTGGAAAACCCGAAAGCAAAAGTGTGTTGCATTATCGATAATGGAGGCTGAATACATAGCCATTTCAGAAACGGCAAAATAACTTATTTGGTTACAAAATATCTATGAAGAAAGCAGTAAAACATTGAAATTAGATTTTGAAAAACCCTTAATGTTTTCTGACTCTGAAAGTGCAATCTACTACACTAAAAATAACATAGAAAACTCTAGGAATAAACATATAAGTATTAGATATCATTTTGTGAAGAACTTTCTTTTAGATGGACTTTTTAAACTTTTGAAAGTTCCAGGTAAATGGAATGTGGCTGATCTACTGACAAAAACTGTCAGTAATGATACATTGGTTAAATATTGTAACCACGTTTTTGGATAGAGGAAGAAAGGGGGACTTTGTTGGATGTTTCATGTATTTTAAATATGTCTTTTAAAATAAACTTAACTCTGCTGAAACGTAATTTTAAATTGTAATTATTAAATTTCGAAAGTATTTTAAAAATAGTTCCATTTTTCAACAAAATTAAACTTTTCCCTTCTCCTAAACTGCTTATAACTAAGTATAATAGCTTTAGTTTTAAAATATAACTCAAAATACTCAACTTAATTTTAATTGTATAACCTGGAAACATCCCGGATTCTTCCTCTCTCCCTAAATGCGTACTTGCACGGTATTGTTTACAAAATGACTGGATGTGTCGCGAAAAACTCAAAGTTGAGGTGTTCCTCATTTGCCTGTAATTTGGCATTCAGTAGTTTTTGTTTGCTCGTTCACACTTGCGAACGATTACGATATTTTGCGTATGCAAATTTTGCTTGAGCTAGAATTAAATGTCCGTGAACGTATGCAAATCTTTTGACGCATTTTGCGTGTCGCGTTTTGATTGGCTGCTAGGTATGTAGCTTAGTATATAAGCTCGAGAAGTTTCATATCTCCTCACTTCTTGTTTTTCAGTTCAGATCGGGATGGTCTGTGACTAGCAGCTCTCCTGCAAGGTTTTGTAGGTGTTATGGCAAGTTGCCATGGTTAATCTTTAAGTATCATTTTTTTTCCTAAAGGCAAAGGATCTTAAAAATTAAAATGTATTAATAAAGAAATTTTGATCATGTATCCCTAAAACTAAATATCGCAAAGTTTGATAGCTTCCCTTTGGCATCCAGCTCATTTAGTTACAAGTATAACACATATTCTGTAAATGTAATTTTGAAATGTGGTATTTTCAGGCAAATGTTTAGAAAATAAAGTAAATGTTTTTTATCAAATCTTCTTTAATTTAGTTGAACAGACAGCAACCCTTCAAAAACTACATTTCGCGTCAAAGTATGACAAAATCTAGGAAAAAAATTATAAAGTTTTGAAACTTTGAGAAAACATTGGTTGGGGATGTAGTTGTATGAAACAGAAAAGTTCCCATCTCTCGGGGGGGCCACGTCCCCACTTTACCCCCCCTAAAACAAGGTCCTTTTTGGGATTTTCACTATTATCTCAAAAACCGTACGTCTTAGTAAAAAATTGTCAGTTACAAAATGAAAGCTGATAAAATTTCCTACAAGATTGTAATAGGTTATTGTTTTCTATATGCAATAGCTTTCGCGATATGTTTTAGACAAAATCGCAAATTTTTGGAAAACGCTTCTTTTTATCCCGATTTTTAACCAATTTTGTCTTATAGCTCTTCAAACCTTACTTTTATAGGAATTGTTTTCGGAATAAAGTTGTGGAGTATTCAATTTACTTTAAAGTGAGTTATTATTTGTAACTTTATTTTTAAATGATTAAAAGTTATTGTAATTTGAAATTTTCAATAAATTTAGCAAATTCGAATGAAAACTACATTGCGCATCAAAGTACGACAAAATCTAGGAAAAAAATTATACAGATTTGAATGTTGAGGAAAACATTGATTGGGGATGTAGTTGTACAAAACAGAAAAGTTCCCACCTCTCGGGGTGCCGCTTCCCCCCTTTAGTTCCCCCCCCCCCCCAAAAAAAAGGACCTTTTTCCGGATTTTCCCATTTATCTCAAAAACCATGCATGTTAGTAAAAAAATGTCAGATACAAAATGAAATCTGATGAAATTTCCTACAAGACTGTTATGGCTTATTTTTTCTAGATGCAAAAGCTTTCAAGATATACGTCTTAGAAAAAATCGCAAATTTTGGGAAAACGCTTCTGTTTATCACTATTTCCCACTAACTTTGCCTTATAGCTTTTCAACCATCAGTTTGACAGGAATGTTTTTAAAGCAAAGTTTTAAAGTACTCAATTACCTTTAAATTTAATTTTTATATGTAATTGTATTTTTAAATGATCAAAAGTTGCACCAATTTGAAATTTTCAATACATTTTAGGGAATTCGAATGAAAAATGCATTGTGCATCAGAATGCAAGAAAAAACCTAGGAAAAAGCTTATAAACATTTGAAACTTGGAGAAAACACTGGTTGGGTATGTAGTTGTATGAAACAGTCTCTAGGGTGCGGCGTCCCCCCTCTTAGCCCCCTCCCCCTCAAAGTTCCCTTTTTAGATTTTCATTTTTATCTCAAAATTGGTGCTTCTTAGCAAAAGCATGTCAATTACAAAATGAAAGCTGATAAAATTTCCTAGAAGATTATAATTTTTATTTTTTTATGTATCGAATTATTTATTATTCGATATCTTTATTATTAGTATCTTTTTCTATATCGAATAGCTTCAAGATATGTTTTAGAAAATCTCGCAAATTTATGGAAAATGCTTTTTTTCATCCCATATTTTGAATAACTTTCCTTCTAGCTGCTGATTCTTAATTCAGAGAATTGAACAGTCGAATTATCAAAATTTGTAATATCCTTTTTTCAAGAAATTCCCCTCTGTTCTGTTACATTTTCCCTATCTTTAAATCATTGTCCGAAAGTCTGGGAAAATTCTTCAAAAGACAGCGAAGTGAAATGAGCGGGGATAACAAAGAACAATTTGGAAGCCAGAAACTGGGGGTGGGGAGAACTGAACTCGTCGCTCTCTCTAGTTTATATGAAATGAAAACCAGCTCCAGAAACAATATTATTACTAATTTCATGAGGCTGCATTCAAACTTGCGGAAAGAAATGCACGTGTGTGAAGGTCAATTTGCGCTGTACAGCAATGTGCAGAAAGACTATGAAGATACATTTTTATAAAAATAAAATTGTTCCATAGGTTTGTTGCACTATTATTGTACAGATGTTGCACACAAGAGAAAGTAAGTTTTCTGTAATTATGGAGTAATTTTTTTATTAATTGTGCTGACATTATTAATTCTGATGATGAATGATCACTGAAATGCAAATGTCAAAGTTCATAATATTGAACAGATATATTGCATTACAGAATTCTATTGATTTAAAAAATATCACTTTCAAAACATTTTTTGGTTGTTGGGAGAAGGGGTTAATTTAGTCTTTAGTACTAACATTTATGTGTTAAATATGTGTTTATATACGAATGAAATGTCACTAGCTCAGCAGAAACAATAGGAGGAAGAAAAAATAAATAAATAAATAAATAAAACCAAATCGTACGCTTATGTAATATAAATTATTATTGAAAGAGCCGTTTTGCATTAAAAAAAATTTTGGAGGAAAGGGGGACGCGCCCCACAAGGTAGAGGAACTTTCCCGTTTCTTAATATTGCACCCCCTACAAGTGTTTTCCCCAGGTTTCAAAACTTTATAAATTATTTTCTAGATTTTGTCGTACTTGGTCGAGCAATGTAGTTTTCATTTGAATTCTCTAAAATTTATTGAAAATTTCTAATTGCTATAACTTTTTATCCTTTAAAGATAAAATTACAAATAATAACTTATTTTAAAGGAATTGAATACTCCTGTAAAAGTGAGGGTTGAAAAGATCTAGTATAACGCATAGTGGAAAATTGTGATTAAAAGAAGCGTTTTCCAAAACCTTGCGATTTTTTCTAAAACTTATATCTCAACAGCTTTTGTATATAGAAAAAATAACCCCCAACAATCTTATAGGAAACTTCCTCAGCTTTCATTTTGTAATTGACAATTTTTTGCTAAGATGTCCGGTTTTTGAGATAAAAGTGAAAATCCCAAAAAAGGACCTTTTTTAGTGGGGGGGGGCTAAAGGGGGGGGGAACTTTTCTGTTTCATACAACTACATCCCCAACCAATGTTTTCCCAAAGTTTCAAAACTTTATAATTTTTTTCCTAGATTTTGTCATACTTTGACGCGAAATGTAGTTTTCATTCAAATTTGCTAAATTCATTGAAAATTTCAAATTGCAATAACTTTTGATCATTTAAAGATAAAGTTACAAATAATAACTCACTTTAAAGGTAATTTAATACTCTACAACTTTGTTACAAAAACAATTGCTGTAAAACTGGGTTGAAGGGTTAAAAGACAAAATTAGTTAAAAATCGGGATAAAAAGAAGCTTCCAAAAATTTGCGATTTTGTCTAAAATATATCTCGAAAGCTATTATTGCATATAGAAAAAAATAATCAATTACAATCTTGTAGGAAATTTTATCAGCTTTCATTTTGTAATTGACATTTTTTTGCTAAGACAAACGGTTTTTGAGACAGAAGTGAAAATCTAAAAAAGTGACCTTTGGGGGGGGGGGGGGGAAAGGGGGGACGCAGCACCCTGAGAGGGGGGAACTTTTCTGTTTAATACAACTACATACCCAATTAGTGTTTTCCCGAAGTTTCAAAAATATATAAATTTTTCCCCCATTTTTCCTGTTTTGACTAGACTAATATTAAGACCAATCCAACGACTATACCCTTTGGAATTGACACGAAACTGCGACCAAGTCGTATCAGAAACTCGGAAGGTTCCAGAAGTGGTAAGTGAATATCTTGAACTTAATACTGACTCTAATGAAACTGTTCCCGTGACTCGCCCAAGACGAGAAATTAAACCTGTTAAAAGACTGAATTTATACACTCTAAACAAACTTTTGAACTCTAGATTGTTGATTTCACTTTGCATTAGAATAATTTGAAATATTTGTATTGTTATTTGTTCGTTTTGTTATCTCCAATTGTATGCATATGTTATCTTTATGTTTATTGTTTTGTGTTTGAATCCCCAAACTCAAGGTGGGGAGAATGTTACGTCACGATCAAACTCCATGAGAGGTAAGTTTCTCTGCTCGGGAATGGCAACAGTGGTAAGAGAAAAAAAGAATCTGAAAATGGTAGTGTTCTGAAAATATGGTGAAGGAAAAGAGTTTAATATGTTTGTGCAGCGCTGTTTTGAATTAAATATATCTTATTGATGTTTTTCTTTATCGTTGTCATCTATGAAAAAAACTTCCTACATTCTTTAACACAATCAATCCTAATTAGGAACTACAGCATTTTCGCCTCCCTAGATATGGTCCCCGGTGCAATCGCACCGTTCACACAACCCTAGGACCGGTTCAGTCTCAATAGTCGGAATAACTCTCAAAGAATCATACACGATTCTGTTATCTGCTTTAAAAATAGACCTGTAGTCACTTCTAAAATAATGGGCGATCTGCCAAGAGAACATGTAAATCGAAGCTTCCTGTTCTCAAAAACAGGAGTTGACTACTGCGACCCATTTTTTGTAAATTTAAAAACTAATGGAAGGGTGTTTTCAAAAAGATTTTTGTGGTAGTATATATGTGCCAATGTACAAAGGCCATACATCTCGACTTTGTATCTGATTTGACTACTCAAGCCTTTATTGCGAGCTTAAAACGTTTTTCTGGTAGAAGAGGAAAATGTGACAAATTAACGTCAGATAATTCTAAGACCTTCATTGGAGCTAACTGAAGAGTTAAAAATGCTTCTAAAAAGAGTTGGCTCTCGAAATTAGAGTTTGAGCAACTTTTTAGCTCAAGAAGGCATCGGGTGAGATTTTATTCCCCCAAAATCGCTAAATTTTGGTGGCATTTGGGAAGCGGAAGTAAAGTCATTTAAGTTCGACCTGAAACATGTCATTGGTAATCAAGGTCCCGTTCTTATGAAATTAAATTAAATATTTTAGTTTATAGTGTGTTATAGTATTTTATTTTGTATTCGGAGGTGTTATGATTGCATTTTATTTGAATCATATATCTTTTTTATTATTTATATATATTCAGAGTATTGAAATTCGTATTTCAATCCCCGGCGGAGTGTTTCCTCCTTACTTGAAAGTTTATGGCATTAGAAGGCACACCAAGTACCAAAACTGTTACCGAGTATGAACCGAAACTTTTCTGAGACTTGTAGATGTAGTTCAGAGTTCGAGCAGCTCCATGTGCAAGCCTTTGTACACCCAGCGAACCAGCTGCTGCCATTTTAACCTAATGTTTAGAATTGCTATTAAAGGATTTGTTAAGTTTTACAAAGAGTAGAATTCATTCATAACAGCAATGAAGCAACACATTACAGTCCATTGGTTATTTCCTGAGTTCTCATGGACAATAGTTGTAGTTTCAAATAAATAATTCATCACTGAGATGAATATAAAAGCATGTGTAATTTCAAATTATTACATGAAGCAGAAATTCTTCTTGAAATTAAAATACTGCCTTTAGAGAAGAACATTAAGTAGACATATACAAAGTACTTCAAAGAAACAATAATGTTGAAGAAAATATAACTTTTTTTAAGTAAACAAAAGTAGTACTAATCAGAAATGAGCATAATATAGATATACTGATTAAAGTAAAAAATATACAACACCTTAAGGGGTTTGTAAGTGTGGGAGGGGAATAAGACACTGTGCGATTAAAACCACCATTTAGCCTTAAAGAATCCATGTAATTTTGTTGAACATAGACTCTGAAAACAAAAAGAATTTTTCATAAATAAGTATACATATTGCCTGCAAGAAAAACAACAAAACTCAAAAGTACAAAATTTTTCAGAAGAGGGGGGGGGGGAGCTTTTTCATGAAATTACAATACCTAGCTCACAATGCAGATATAAAAGCATACTTAAAAGTATAAGAATCAAGACTGAATGTATAAGAAGAAATCACCCCCCCCCCCTTTACCCGCACTATCTTGTACTTTAAGTTTTTCTTTCCATAGCCCCTAATGCATGAGAAATAACTCTCATAATCTTGTAAAAAACTTAAGTCCTAGGAACGCAAAAATCAATACCATTCATAAGACAAGTGGTCTATATATAATATAAAATCGACCTGCATTACCTGTGGTAGAAACACAACGACATGGTGGCAATGCCGCGGACACAGAAATCTTTCTGCGGATGGTTTTGGTTAGCATATTAATTTTTTTTAATTGTATTTAATAGTGTGCAACTTTCAGGCACATTTTGCCGCAGCTCATTACGCTCTATCCGATCTATGATGACATCACTAAATGCCGTATAGCTGAGTCCGCATGGAGATCTGCCAAAAGCATATCATCAACTCTTGCATAGCAAAATAGAATGGCCAAATGCAACTTTTACACATCTCTGCACCCTCCTGTTTCCACATTTCTATTATTATTTGCCAACAGTAACCATTCTTAATTTCTTATACATAATTTGGGGTTCCTTTGGGGCCCATCACAAAAATGCATTTATTAAAACGGACCCTTCACAGAAATACAATTGATACAATAACCCCATCATAAAAATAGAATTGATTGTAAATGGCCCTTCTTCAAAATTACCATCCATAAAATCTGACCTTTCTCAAAGATATTACTTATTAAAATGGCTTTTTGAAATGTACTATTTTTTTGGATTGAAATATTGTTACTGCATTTTTCATTGTCTTTTCACTTGCATGAGCTGAATAACCAGAAAAGTGCCCCATTTGGCATGTTTTGTTTTTTGGTGAACTACTAAGAAATTAATAAAAGATTTATTTTTTAAGTTATGAGATATGAATTAACTTTGAAGGGGCGGGGATGTATCAAGATAGCTCTGTAAGAATTTATGAAAATGACAATTTTTATGATTTTTTTGTCCAGTTTCGCACTAATGATAGAAATGCAACTTCTAATTTTAAAGTCATCTTTCAAATCAAGTCATCTTTTAACTATATCTGCTAATTTTTTCAAGCCAATAGTGATAGCATTTATTTTTCAATAAATTCTTAATTTGATGTTCCTGTTCGAACAATGGTCTGTAAAAGATTAAAGGAAAATACTCATTTATCTAAAGGATACAAAAAGACTGAAATTGAGTTGGCAGTTATGAAAAATCAGAACGGTACAGCAAAAGAATTGTATTTCCATAACAAGACTTAAAAATCGGAAGAAATACAATTAAATCAGAATGGTTCGCATCTATGAATAGCTATTTTATTTTACTAAATTTATTTATATTTAATTAGTAAAATTAATTTTTATCTTCATAATTACATTTTCTTTACATTTAAATAAAAAGTTTTTAACATTTTTAAATAATTAATTCATTCAAATTTAAATTAAGAATATCTCATAAATAGGGCCCTATAAAATATGCAAAAATGCGGAATTTTGCATAATTTGCAATTCTTTGCATAAACTACAACTTTTAGCATAACACTGCATTTTTCGGCAAATTTTTTATTTCTTAAATTTTTCTCAACATATTTTCTTCCAAAACCTCTTGAATGTTTATTATTGTCCAGAAATGGACTTCTCCAAAAAGCCAGAACCCAAGTTTTCATAACCTGGTTTAAAATTCATAAAAGCGGCTCAAGTTTTTGTCCCAGACCAATTGTCCAACATATGTGTTGATGATGAAGAAGTCTTCAATGATACTCCAAGGATATGTCAAGGAATGTTCCGCTGAAAACTTAGAAAGATTTTGGAATTCAGAGGTTGTTTCACAGAGGTTTCCAAAACTAACACGCAAAGCAAAGTTAGTACTCTCGGTTTTACCCAATTCTGTAGACTATACATGGGCAACCTCCTGCCTGCGGTCCGAATGCAGCCCTTGGATCATATCAAAACCCCATATACGCCATTCAAAATTTCATATAAATCCCTGTTATACGGCCCGCGACTTAATTAACATCCTAAAGATTGTATTGCTACTTTTCAAAGGTTGCCCACCTGCAGTAGACTGTGAAAGAGCAGTTTCATACTATGGTCAAATATTTACAAAACAAGGGCAGAGTTTGAAGGAATTATTGGGCGCAGAACTAACATCTCTTTATTTTTATAAATTTTAGAGAAAAAATGAGACACACTTATTTGTTTTTTAATGTAAATTAAAATACTGCTGTTCTTTTTAACGTAGTTATTTCCCTACTCATACGCATTACTTCAATACATTTCTATAAATACCGCATAATTTCAGAAAACTACCGCATCGATGCCGCATAATTCCGAAAAATTTTCCCGCATATTTTGTAAGGCCCTACTCATAAAGGTATTATATTTAAGAAAAGAAATTTAATTAAGTTTAAACTATCACACATTTTTAATCAAATAATAATTTTAATTACAGTAATTTAGATCAGGAAGTCTTAAATTCACTCATGAACTGTTTTCAATCATGAATTGACGCAATTGTCGAATCAAAATTGTGGCACTACACAGCAGCGAAAAAAATATCCAAGATGGCATCCGGCTCAATGGCAGAATTTTGTTATGCTTTCTGCGATGAATTCTGTTATGTAGGTTGTCTGTTATAACAAGTTCTGTTAATGCTTACTGCGACAAGTTGCAGAAATACATAAATCTTTCAGCACAATATATACGAGGGATGATCAGAAAAAGAGATTACAAGCTGCAGCATTTGAAAACTACATATTGTGGAGAAATTTTGTTTCTCCACAATAGTAGAAATAGATGGCACTACTTGTCATACAGCTGGTGTGCAGGTAGGTAGTGAAAGTTCCCAGACGGTTCAGGATGATTGAAATGGCAAGATGCTTAGAAAATTGGTCTCGTTTGGAAGTGCCCAGACCATCAATGCAGATTGTTATTGTGCCACTTTCACAAGGTTATGCAGAGCCATCTCATGCAAACGTCCACGCATGTTGAGTGAAGGTGTCATCCTTCTGCATGACAATTCCAGGTCCCATACTGCTCAAGCAACGCAGGAATTGTTGCAACAGTTAAGGGGGGAAATCTGGAGTCACTCCCCATACAGCCCAGATTTAGCAGTCAGTTACTATTTCCTGTTTCCGAGGTTGAAGGAGCACTTATCCAGCACACGGTCCTCTTCAGACAACACATAGCAGTAAAAACATCCACCGAGACCTGGCTCAAAGGACAGGGACCTGATTTCTACCAAGATGTGTTAAGCTAGGTGGTTCTGCGTTCTGATAAATGCCTAAATAGGAGTGGTGATTATGTCAAAAAGTGACAGGCATGTATGCCTCTTGATTCCCACTTTTGTATTTTCTGCACAGGATCGTTTTGCTTCTGCGACAATGTCGCCATGATGCCCTGTTTCTGCCACAGGGGTGTCCAGGTGAGTAAACCTTGCTTTCTCTACAGTAAATAATTACGTAAATGAATGTTAATCCAATTAAGTTTTTCATTGATTTTATAATTAAGGTTATTTCACGTTCATCAACACCCCCATACAATTGACACTCGTTTTTATATACCTGTAGGGACCACTAAAATAGTTCGTAAAATCAAGTCATAAATAATCTATGGAAGTGTACCCAGGATTACTTGATTGTTCGTTAAATCGCAAGCGTTTGTAAAATAAAAGTTAGTAAAAAAGCAAGCGTTGGCTGTATAACACAGAACATGCCGAAATCTGCAACGTGCATCGCAAAACAATTATAGATGAGGACTAAAGGAAAAGCAGAGAGAGGGGAGAAATCAATCCCTTTAAACAGAAAGTAAAACACAAAAGCCAGACATGAATCTGCAGGGATGACATTTTATCCCCTGCATCCAGGCATAGAAAGAATATATCGCTTTGTGAGGGGGTGGGGGAGACCGTCACGGCTGCAACTAGTCAAAAGTAAGTTATCACCCAAAAGGCACCTGACCATCTTCAATACAATTCATATTCATTTCCTAGCTGGTTTTTCTTTATGAGAGTTAATGTAAAAAATGTTTTTTCCCCTGGTAAACAGTCTCTTGCTTGAGTGTAATTGCTGGTAATTTGAAAGAACAAAATCAGAAAGAAGAATATACTTCAGTTGACAAAGACACCATAAATAAATTGTTGGCATCTATGAAAGGTAAGAAATACTTATATTTAAAGCCATTTTTATTAAACTTAAAAAAAAAGTACTTATGTAGTTTGCCATCGACCATATTCGCCACCCACCTACCCCCACCCAAATCTGTGCAATTAAAGGCCAATAATGTTAAACAATTAAGTTCTTGATAACTGAGTTTCATCATATAAGAAAACTGTCTACTTTTTTAATCTATTTCCATTTTTAATCTTGTCAGCTTTAGTGTTTGAATCAACAAAACTATAAAGGTCAGTTTAGTACGGTCGATGGTATAATACATAAATACCAAAACATAAGCTCAAACTTGAGTTTTTTAATATTAATTTTTAAATTCACAATATTTGAGATATTTTTTAAATTTTTAGATACTTTCTTTTTGATGCTAACACACTAATTTCGTCGTTTTTCACACACGTTTTTCCTACTTAAAAATCAGTTTTTTTTTTCATTCATTTTAAAACCACACATTTTTGGCACTTCGTTACTGTATATATGAACGAAATACTTTCCTCTATAGGATCTCAGAAAATGAAAGCTTTTCGTCTGCCACTGTTGATAAACTAAGCATAAAAAAACTCAGGATTGTTACATAAGCGTAAAGTTTTCAAAATTATTGGGGGGGCCGGGCCCCACAACCACATATATTCACGTCAATGGGGTATATCCATATGAGTTAAAAGTCGTAACCCCCCCCCCCCCGGCCCATGAAAAATTTCTGGCTATGCCACTGATTCACGTACATATAACTTACTCATAGTTTCCAACTACTACGGAATATAATTAACCACTTTTTCTACATGACTTTTCGGCTTAAAATATAGAAAGAATTTTGTGATGCGCTCGCGAGCTGGTTACTATTTTGAAAAAAATAATTAAACATACTGTTTACAAAAAGTGGTTATATTCCATAGTTGGCAGCTATGACTTACTATATATAAGTGTAAATTATTGGAGGCGCTCGATCTCTATGGGTCCATAGAATTCTACACCAATGTAAGGTAAGTATCCATGTTATAGTATCTTCCTACCATGTTATAAGTTAAAAATAAAAGCAAAGTAAAAAATCCAAAGGGAAAAAAAAACATTTTCAATGAGATAGTGCATTTAGACACATCTGAACTTTTCTTCATTTCATACTTTACATTGCATAATCTGATTTTAATTAACCAGAGCCTGGCGAGGGCAGCTTATAGTAACATTTTGTGTTACAGGGCGTCACAATGAATACTAAATCATGATTGAAATCAAAAGAAGAAAATTTTTAAAAGTAAAGGTTTTTTTTAAACATTTGTAAATAGCGTGAATACTTTTTTTATGTTAGTATAAATTAGTTTTCTGTATTTAGTGATAAATTATTGGGTGGGCTCAGCCCCTATTCACAATTTATTGGGGGGGCTCGAGCCCCACGGGCCCATATAACTCTACGCCTATGGATTGTTATGTGTGCCCCTTTCACAAAAATAGGATTAAAACGGCTCTGTTACAAAAAAAACAATCAATTGAAACGGCCACTTCAAAATTACAAGTAGTGAAATTAGACCTTCATAGATGCAACCCGTTAAAATGCATTTTTGCAAATAATTTACCCTCTTCTGATTGTAATGTTTATTAAATAGCTTTTTTATTTCATCTTTTGTGACCTAAGAAGGTGACCTGAAAGGCGCCTCTCAGATGTTTGTTTTCAGCTGTCACAGCAAAAAAATGCGATCGAGATTTCCAACAAATATGCGTATACTTAGAGAAGGAAAAGGTGACTAAGCAATTCCACCCATCAATCTCGATACTCTAATGTCAGAAGTTATGTTTACTAACTACACAGTTGCAAATTATTTATTAAATATTCATGATTTCAGACTTTACTGCCATAGCAAATACTGTTAGTTACGATGCTCCTGATGTTTTAATTTACTGCTTTGCACTCATGCAAGTATATGTTGTGAATGATTGCTTTGTTAAACGGATCTTCCTATTACAGTTTATTCATAAATATTACAGATTATACTATACTTTAAGTAATTATGGATACATTTTGAAATGCAAGACAACTCTTAAACAGGTACGAAAATTTGTACAATTTCAAAACATCGGTTTGAAAATCTTGAGAATTACGACATTTTGCAAACATTTGATTATTTTATGGTTTTTGTTGCAATTAATAATATTTAGCATTACGTATAAAAAAATTAACATTGATAGCATATGATAAATTTAAATTATTGGCCCAATTATATTTTCTAATTAACTCTTCTGAAAAATTGAAAAATTCAATATATTTATTAAGAAAAAAAATTGAAGGCAAAACATGACAATTATGGGAAAGGGTGTCTTTAGAAAACAAATTGTATCTTTAAGTTATTGAGTCATCTTTTTTACTTCCTTGTACGTAGTATAAGGAAGTAATGTGATCCCGAAAAATTTTGGGTGCCAAATTTCGACAAAAAAACCGATTTTGACTACCTCTAAATTTAATTTTAAGAATTTTTTCGATGCATCTCATCGTAGGCTAGCATGCACGATTCTATAAACGCGTCTGCAACTCATTTTGACCAGTGGCGAGTCTATTGTGGCCAGTTTTTCCATGCCATCTGTACATACGTATGCATGTAACTCGCATATCTCAAAAACTATGGGTCGTAGAATGTTGAGATTTGATATTTAGGATTGTTCTATGATCTAGTTGTGCACCTCCCCTTTTGGTCGGAATCGAATGGATAGTTTATTCTGTACAGGACCGCCCAAAAGATTCGAAATACATTACGCTCTATGGGCCGAAATTCATTAAACTCGCCTAACTCAAAAACTATTATGCGTAGAATGTCGAAACTTCATATTTTGAATAGTTCTAACATCTAGTTGTGCATTTCCCCTTTTGGTTCCATTCGACTGGATAGTTTATCAACAGAACGGCCCAAAAGATTCGAAATAGATTACGCTCTATGGGCCGAAATTCATCAAAGCATTTTTTAGAGGTATTGGGCTATTTCAAACGACTCAGAAGTGATATATGCTGTAAAGAGTTAGAAAATAAATTTCTCCATTTAAAAAAGTGTCTTTATCATTTATAGTTCTGCTACAGGAACACTCAAAAGATTTCCAATACACTACGGTCAATGGCAATTTTAGGGGCATTCATCCATTTCACAATACCGTCCTATCACATAAGTTAGGTAATGGTCCGACCACGGTCACATGCCTCCCTCAAGAACTATGCCAAAAGTCGCTCAGCTTGGCGACTTTTGGTGTACGTGTGTGCATATTTAACTCTAAAATCTCAAAAACTATTATGAAATTTCATATATAAGATTGCTGTAACATCTAGTTGTGCATCTAGATGTTTGGTTCCAATCTACTGGAGAGTTTATTTACAGGACCACCGAAAAGAATTTCAGTACTTTAATGTCTATGGAAATTTTCAATCTAATACAACTGTAGACAGTCATTGTTTGGTACATGCCCAAAATCTCGCCGTCTGTCCTCGACCTTGGCGAGTTTTGGTGAAATATCGCCAAATTTGGTGATAGTCAGTCATTTGGTCCATGCTTAAAGTATCGCCATTTGTCATCGTTCTTGGCAAGTTTTGGCAAAATATCGCCAAACTTGGCGATAATCTGTCATTGTCTGGTCCATGCTTAAAATTTCACCAAATGTTGTCGACATTGACGAGTTTTGCCGAAATATGGCCAAATTTGGCACCAAAATTTCTTTCATATTTTGTATAACTCTAAAACTTTAACCCGTAGAATTTTGAACTTTTGTATTTAGAACTATTGTAATATCTAACTGTTTTCAATATCTTTTTTGACAGCAATCGACTGGGAAGGTATTTACAGGGTTAGCCAAATGACTTTAAATACATTGAGGTGTATGGATGCATTCAATTCAATGAAATTCTGTGGTCAATGACTACTTTGGCTATCCCCAAAATCTCGCAAACTATCTCAAGTTTGTCGGCTTTTGGTGAAATATCGCCAAATAAAGTGTCAGGAGGCAATCTTTCAAATTGAACTCAGCTTGGCGATATCGAAATATTTGGCTAGAAATCGCTAAACCTTACTATTATTGATATTTTATCTCTTTCAAACAAATAAGTTTAGAGGAAGTGCGTCGAAAATACTTTTGATTTAATAGACGTGCAAGGAAGTCATGTGTTGGACACATCAGATTTTTGTAAAGATAATTTAATGTCAAATCAGAGAATAAAAATACATTTTCCTACCTTTCTTCACATCTTCGATTTTGGTGATTTTTGTTTTATTCTACCCAGTATGAGAACAAAAAATTCTAAATTTCAAAGTTTTTGGATTACAGGATTTTGAGTTATTGACTTCAAAAAATAAAAAGTCATACAAATTTGATGCTACGTTAGTCTATTGAAATAACTGTAAAACAAAAACTATTTTACCTAAAAAATTTACTTCAGTTTGTATGTCCTTTAATAAAATTTGCCATGAGATACTAAAATTTAAATTTAAAATAAATTTTTTAGTCAAAATATTCTCAAATTTTAATTTTAGTATCATGTGACATAATATTAAAGGTAACAAAAAACTGAAGCAAAAGAACCCAATTTAAGCATTTTTGGTAAAATAGTTTTTTATTTATAACTTGTTATTTAATTATTTATAAAAAATTGTCATATTTAACCATTGTCACCTGATTATGAAATTTGGCATACATATAATCATTTATTGTCTTCCAATTAAAGGGAGTGCGGTGGCAGTGTCGGGCAAATTTCCTGCCTGGCCGCCGATTGCGAAAGCCACAGCAGAATGCGCACGTGGTGACGTTGGCGTGGTGACGATGGTCAGGATCTGCTGAGACAACTCAACCGTGCTCGCGCTATATAACCGTGGTATATAAGCAAGTGCTGCTGCGACAGCAAATATACCTGTTCTTAGTTAATAAAGTTTCCTAGTTTATGAATGCGTACTTATTTTTAAGTGTCTGCTCTAACTTACCTGGATTAAGTTTAGACGGCGTGCTGGTTGTAAGATAAGTAAAACTCCAGCACCCGTAGTGGTGACCCGTCGTTTCTGCAAAGTTTCTACAAGTTCCTTGAAAAGCGCCGAACTGGCTGTACGTCTGTGTTTGTCGGATGAATGAAATGGCGACTCCCAGTCGTACATTTTGAAGCAATTTACATTGGCAAAAACTACTAAGTGCCACGTGCTGAAAACTCTCAAGGTGAATGCTGCTGATGTTCTGGAGGTTTATTTCTGCTAACTACCGGGGACTGTCATCTTTTAGTAAAGGTTCGGCCTGCTGTTTGATCAAGTTTAGAAGGTGAGCTGAATTTCAAAATTTTCCTACTATGCCAGGTGACGGGGAACAGGCGGTGGCTGAAACACATAAGGTCGGCTTAAAACTACCTCCCTTTTGGGAAAAACACCCAGAATTATGGTTCGCAAACATTGAGGCACAGTTTATTGTTTCGGGTATTACACAAGATAATACCAAGTACTACTCAATTATATCGGCATTAAATTCAGATGTGCTGTCATATGTTAGCGACATAGTTTTACAACCACCGGAGGGTGATAAATACGAAACACTTAAAAAAAGGTTAATAACGGACTTTTCAGACTCCGAACAACGTCGACTAAAAACGTTACTTTCAGAGCTGGTTTTGGGGGACGATAAGCCGTCTCAGTTACTCCGGCGAATGAGACAATTGGGAGGCACAGGGTTTGATGACAAATGTCTTAAAACTCTGTGGTTACAACGTCTACCATTACAAATGCAGACAATTTTGTCCATCTCCGACGATACTTTGGAGAAATTAGCCATAATGGCGGACAAAATCCATGAAACCACTGCAGGCACTGTCGGCTTACTGCAAACTGATAAGGCAACTGTTTCCCCTGAAATTAGTCAGCTACAAACCCAAATCTCTGAATTAACCAAGAAAGTCGAACGCCTTTCGCGACCCCGCCACAGATACAGTCCTCAGCATAGGAGCCCTTCCCGTAGACAACACTCAAACAGCCGACAGAAATTCCGTGAAAGGTGCTGGTATCACTTTAAGTTCGGCAGCGCGGCTAAACGTTGCAAATCCCCTTGTTCATTTAAAAAATCGGGAAACGAGCAGTGAAATCGCATTACCTGGCGCAATGCGATTTCAAAGTCAGCAACAAAAGCCGCCTCTTTGTGTTCGACCCTATGACAAACTTAACATACCTAGTTGACAGTGGTAGTGATGTTTGTGTCGTGCCACGATCGAGTTTTTCGTCGTTGAGAAATGCCACTGGCAGTATTACCTTGTATTCGGCTAGTGGATCTCCGATCAAAACGTACGGGGTCAAATTGCTCACTTTAAGTTTGAGCTTTCGCAGAAAGTTTTCATGGCATTTTGTAATTGCCGATGTAACCAAACCAATCATAGGTGCTGATTTTCTTAAGCACTTTGGCTTGCTGATAGACTTAAAGCATGCTCGTCTTCGTGATAGCCTCACCAACTTGACTACTACAGGTAAACCCGTGACTGATAAATCTCGTGTAACTTTAATTGCTAGTAACTCTTCATACAGAGAAATCCTAGAAAAGTACAATGAGATAATTCGCCCATACCCTTCCAAGAGGCTTATTAAACATAATACAGTTCACAGAATTATTACAAATGGGCAACCTGTTTTTGCTAGGCCGCGAAGTTTACACCCTTTAAAATTAAAAATCGCAAAAAAAGAGTTCGAATACATGTTGGAACAAGGTATATGCAGACCTAGTACGTCAAACTGGTCTTGCCCACTACATTTAGTATCCAAAGCATCAGGTACAGAATTCCGCCCAACAGGAGATTATAGAGCTCTTAACAGAATCACTGTACCAGACAGGTACCCGCTGCCACATATTCAAGATTTCTCAAGTCAGCTACATAATAAAATTTTTTTTTCAAAAATTGACTTAGTGAGGGCCTATCATCAAATTCCCGTCCACCCAGACGACGTACACAAGACAACAATCACTACACCCTTCGGGATGTATGAATTTTTATTTACACCTTTCGGTTTGGCTAATGCGGCACAAACTTTCCAGAGGTTTATAGACGAAGTCTTGCGAGGTCTCGATTTCACATTCGCATATTTGGACGATATCCTAATAGCAAGTAGTTCCGAGGTGGAACACAAACTGCACCTCGAAAAGGTATTTGAGCGCTTGACGAACTACGGAATTCGTATAAATTTAGATAAATGCGTTTTCGGAGTTCCTGAACTCCCTTTTCTCGGATATCTGGTGAATAAAAGTGGTATTAGACCCCTTCCCGACAAAGTCAAACCTATTCTGGATTGTCCGTTGCCGCAAACGGTAAAGCAACTCCAACGTTTCTTGGGTTTACTTAATTATTATAGGCGTAGCGTAAAGCACGCCGCACACATGCAGGCTCCGCTAAATGAAATGCTTAAAGGTGTTAAAAACAAAAAATCCACCGCACTTGAGTGGAACGAGACACAAATAGCAACATTCGAGCACTGCAAACAACAGTTGGCTAATGCTGCCCTGCTGGCACATCCCGACCCCGAGGCCCAATTACTGCTTTTTTGTGACGCAAGCGACGTAGCAGTGGGCGCAACCCTGAACCAGTACAAAAAAGGGTCAAATGCTCTTCAATGCGAGCCCCTTGCATTCTTCTCAGCAAAACTCTCCCCAGCTCAACAAAAATGGTCCACTTTTGATCGGGAGCTTTATGCGATCTATTCTGCCATAAAACATTTTAAACACATGTTAGAAGGTCGCCATTTTGTGATTTTCACGGATAACAGGCCTCTAACATTTGCATTTAGGCAGAAACCAGAAAAATGCACGCCCCGTCAATTGAGACATTTAGACCTAATTGGACAGTTTAGTACTAACATACAGTACGTAAAGGGGTTAGAGAACACACCCGCTGATATGCTGTCTAGAATCGAGGCGATCCAAATGCCTAGCGTTTTGAACTACGCTGAAATTGCAAAGGCACAGGAAACTGATACTCAATTGCGAAACTTGCTAAATTCAGAGACTGGGTTAAATCTAAAAAAAATTACCCTACCAGACTCTGATATTCAGTTAATGTGCGATGTATCGGGCAAAACTGCGCGCCCTTACATCCCTTCTCAATTCAGGCAAACTGCTTTTGAGATGCTTCACAACCTGGCACACCCTGGTGTCAGAGCATCCATTAAATTAGTAACAGCACGATTTGTCTGGAATACCATTAAAGCGGATGTAACGCGGTGGACGCGTGCTTGTATACCCTGTCAAAGAGCTAAAATCCACAAACACATTATTAGCCCCGCGGGTAAAATCGAAGTACCCGACAGGAGATTTGACCATGTGCACATCGATCTGGTCGGCCCACTTCCGCCTTCTCGTGGTTATACATATTGTGTAACAATGATCGATAGGTACACTCGTTGGGTTGAAGCTTGTCCAGTTTCCGATATTTCCGCTGAGACAGTGGCTAGGAATTTTTACACACACTGGATTGCACGTTTCGGTGTACCCAGTAGGGTTACTTCCGATCAGGGAAGACAGTTTGAGTCCCGCCTATTCCACTCATTTACACAATTATTGGGTGCAAAACACATTCATACCACCGCCTATCATCCCCAGTCTAATGGTCTTGTGGAGAACTGGCATAGGACCTGGAAGGCTTCTCTGCAAGCCCATCTTACGGATCCTAGATTTGCCGATCGTTGGACGGACGTCCTTCCTACAGCTTTGCTTGGACTGCGTGCTGCGTTCCGAGAGTCGATCAAGGCTTCTACTGCGGAGCTGGTGTATGGCGTTCCTTTACGGTTGCCAGGGGAATTTTTCACACCCACCAGCGTCGACGTCAACGCTGCAGACTTCGTCCGTCGGCTGAAAGAGATTATGAGTGCCATTTCGCCTTCTAAGACAAGCAACCATGGTACTCGAAGTAGAACTTTCATTCCGCAAGATTTGCATAACTGCACTCATGTTTTCGTGCGACATGATGCTGTGCAACCTCCACTGAAGCCACCGTATGATGGACCGTACCCGGTATTGGACAGGTCAGAAAAGGTTTTTACTGTCCGAAAAGATAACAAGGACATTTTCGTCTCTATCGACAGGTTGAAACCAGTGTATATTGTGCAAGAACAGCAGCCACCGTTGCTCAGCAGCAAGCTGTCTGAGCCGAAACAGGAATCAAGCACAAAAGCTTTGCCTGTCCCAGCAACACCTGTACGACTTTCCCGATCAGGCCGCAGAGTTCATTTCAGGTACACTAAGTAGAACTGAAGCGGTAACGTTCCCACTGGGAAGGGGGTACTGCGGTGGCAGTGTCGGGCAAATTTCCTGCCTGGCCGCCGATTGCGAAAGCCACAGCAGAATGCGCACGTGGTGACGTTGGCGTGGTGACGATGGTCAGGATCTGCTGAGACAACTCAACCGTGCTCGCGCTATATAACCGTGGTATATAAGCAAGTGCTGCTGCGACAGCAAATATACCTGTTCTTAGTTAATAAAGTTTCCTAGTTTATGAATGCGTACTTATTTTTAAGTGTCTGCTCTAACTTACCTGGATTAAGTTTAGACGGCGTGCTGGTTGTAAGATAAGTAAAACTCCAGCACCCGTAGGAGGGTTAAGACTAAAAAAAAATTTTTTTTTTGGATTTTCATAATTTTTTCAAATTTAAATTTTATTATCATATGACATATATATTTCATACATAAGTGAAGCAAATGACACAAATTTCAGCTTTTTACAAAAAGCAATATTTTTTATTTACAGGTCTTAGAATACAATAAGATAGCATCAAATTTGCATAATTTTTGATATTTTGGAAATCAACAACTAAAATTCCAATAGAAAAAAAAAATTTGTAGACATTTTTAACTTAGTTAGTATTACTACTATACCAAAAGTAATTAAAGTCTAAGATACTGAGATGAGAACCATTGGTTGATTTGACAACGACCCATACTAAAAGAATTTTCATAAAATAAGTATATTTCCATGTTGGAATAAATGTTTCAGTACTAACAAATAAAATTTATTTTCCTTAATTTTAGAGCTTAGGGATGAAATAAAGCATTTGAAATCCTCTTCTTCTGCGAAATCATTTCCTGGCAGTACATCTCATGATATGATCATGAAGACAGTCTCCAATGAGCAGTTTTCCACTAACATTACAGATGAAGAATGCCGCAGTCTTTTTTCAAAATGCCAGAAGTATTGATGCACTAGAAGTCAAAGACCGTTGTGAAGCAATCGCAACGGGTGCTGGAAAAAATAACATTTAACGAAAGCATGTCTACACTGAATATATTTCATCTTCGTCCACCTACAATAAATTACTTCGTATTCAATTTTTATTATATACTAGCTGCTACCCGCGACTTCGTCCACGTCGGCTTTAGAGTTAGGTCCCAAAAGAAATGAAGCATGAGTGAATAACACATATGTTTACGACAAAAGAAACTGCATTTAAATATTATTTGCTTTTTACTTATTTTTTATGAAGTATAATGCGTGGTAGTATACTTCATTTACAATAAGAGAGTAAGCAGAGTTACTAAATTTAGATTTTTTTCAGGCATTTGGCGAATACATTTACGACAGTATTTGCTAACTGTTTTTGTTGTTCTTGTGAAAGAAATATTTATGCTATAGCATGAATTTTAGCCTACGCTAATCAGGAATAGTGCAGCTTTTTCTTAGCGAAAAAGTTTTAGAATCGGTTCTATAGTTACAGAGATACCCAGAGAGCGTAATGTATTAGAATTATTTTGAGTGTTCCTGTAAAGGAACTATTTGCACTACATGTATGAATTTTACCCTATAATACTCAAGAATAGTGTAGCTTAATAACAGTGAAAAAAGTTTTAGAATCGGTTCAGTACTTACAGAGATACACATAGAGTGTAATGTAATTCTTATGAGTATCCCTGTAAAAGAACTATTTGTGATATATGCATAAAAGGTAGTCTATAACACTCAGGGTCCCACCAGTGTCTAAGAAGTTCTACTCTCAAAACTGGAAGGCTGGAAGTGCCAGGTTCAACCCCTGGTCGAGCCTGTCGACCTAGCCGGTCGCAGATTTTTGCGGTTTTCTCCAAAACCTCACGTAAATACGGGCTAGGATCCCTTAGAAAGTTCCCCACAGAGGAATAACCCATATAGGCCTAGGACCCTAGTGCAGTCAATCGGTCTTAATCCACAAACAAACAAACAATAATACTCAGGAATAGTGTAACTAAGTTTTAAATTCGGTTTAGTAGCTATAATTCCATAGAGCGCAATACATTAGAATTATTTTGAATGTTTTTGTAAAAGAATTATTTATGCTATATGCTTGAAAGGTTGCCTGTATGTTAATCCAGGGCATAAGCTATCTTCATTACGAATTTTTCCAAATCCGTTCAGCAATTTGTGTGTGATTCAGTCAAAAACATCTAAACACACAAACGTACACATTTTTTAATGACTATGTCATTTTATCTCTCAATACCCTTATTGAAAAATGTGTCCCAAAAATGCGACATAATAAAGCGACATAAAAAAGCGACATAATTTTACATGTATTTAAATACTATTAGTTCACAACAGCTTTAATATGGAGATTAAAGCAATGTTAGTCTCTATATTGTTACACTATTTCGTAAGCTGTAAAATATGCTCCACATGTATTTTTTACATATATTCAAATATTATTAGTTCACAACAGCTTTAATCTATTGTTACAATATTTCGTAAGCTGTAGAATATGCACCACATGTATTTTTCTATAAATAGGTTACACTCATAAAAATTTCAACATAGGGTTACCAGGCGAAATACGCGAAAGATGAGCGATAAAATGCCAAGTTAATTACTATAGTTTTAATATGGCAATAATAAAACTAAAAAATTAGGGGGGTTCAGGGGGATCTCCCCCTGACGAGGCTCGAACAGCCGAGTTTTTATATTATTGGTAGGATTTGGAAATTTATGAAGTTTAAGAAACACATTTGGACTTTTCTTTCTAATGCTTTTTAATTTGGCGTAAAATCAACATAATTTCCATACCATTTCATGTTTTTTCAAATGCATGTTTATCTGAAAATAGAATTTCAGCTTTATTTCAAAAGCATAAATCATTTTGTGCGGGCGATAAAACGATTTTTAATTAATAATTAGAAAAGTATTTTAAATTTCAACATTCTGAGCCTCAGGTGCACAGTCATGGGCTTCTATGCTCAAATTTTCAAAGCTCTGCTTTCTGTAGATTTGTCTGGAGAACATTCATTTTTATTATTATTGATAGATAGATTTGGCATAAAACTCGCATAATTTCCGTGGAATTTAATGTTTTTCAGATGCGCGCAGGCGCTTCTTTATTGAAGCAATAGCATTCTTGTTAGCTCAAAACATGAATCATTTGATTGATACGGGCGAAACTCGCCAAGCATGGCAATGTAAAAACGGTTTTTAATTAATAATTAAAAAAGTAATTAAAAATCTAAAATTCTAATTAGCCTATAACCAACTCCAGGATCCCCTCTATATCTAAACCAAAATGCATCCTAATTGATTCAGCGGTTTAGGCGTGAAAGCGTCATAAACAAACAAACAAACAAACTCACTTTCGCATTTATAATATTAGTTAGGATTAGTAAAGTGGTATTTATGAAGCATGAAGATGGATTAACATGCAGAGCTTGTTGTTCAGTGCTCTTCTGGGATTTTGAAAATGAAAAGGATCCATTTACAGAAGATGATCTTTCAGATAGCTTCCAAAAATTGAAACATGATTTGAAAAGGCACCTAAAATTCCAAACTCTTAAGTAGAAATGAAGCAGTCACAAGAGGAGTTTAAAGAGATTGGTAAAGAAGTTGCTCTTAACTGTGCCCCAGCAGCTTATCTACTTGTAATATACCAGTTAAACACATCTTATACCAGTTATGAAAATATAATAACTAAGTTTCATAATAGTGATGCTTCTATTGAACAAAAAAAAATCATTCAAAATAATTTGCAAGGTTGTTTCTTCCCCATGTCTATGCTGTTTTAGTGAAAAATAATTCTTCATATATAATGAATGAAGAACTTCCAATTGCCATAGTTGCTAATAAAATGACTGTTAATCATAGAACTAGACATATTGTGGGACTTCTAACTGTTGATCATAATAACCTATCTTTTTTCAGCAATGTTTACTTTGAACATCATTTTTGTACTGATGTCAGTGGTAAAGGATTAGCTGACAGTATAGTAAAAATGCTACAAAAGTTTGAACTAAATTTATCTTACTTAAGGAAGCATTTAGTTGGCCTTGCTGTTGATGAGCAATACATACAGCTAGGAGTAATAAACTACTTAAAAACAATGCTTGTTCGGGAAGATATTCCTGTACCTTAGGACTCAATACATAGGCTGGAGTTGGTTCAGATGCATTCCAATTGTAAAATTGTGAAAGATTCCATATCATTAATCAACACTTGCATGAAAGAATTTATGCATAGGAAGTCATTTGAATATTTAAATCAGTGTGCAGATAAATTGCATGTCTTTTTATTGACCAAAAATTTTTAAAACATTGAAATTTGTTTCACATTCTTTAAATGTAGTTAAAACAGTAGCATAGTACAGTAATGTAATTAGTAGCAGCATGAGAGAAAACTGAAAATGAAAGTTTGAGAGATCAAGTGCTCTCAAAATGAAACATTTTCAGAATACTTCTAATCACAGATGCTATTTCTGTACTTGCCAGTACTTCCAAATGCATCTAAAAAACTGATCTTGCACCCTGGGAATACACAAATTTTATCACAAGTTTGAAAGATTGTCTAAATGTAATGAGGAATAATGTGACAAATCTTAATTTTGAAAACTTGGAAAGTTTTAAAAGAATAATTAATCCATTACCAAAACTTTCCTCTGAAACATTTTCTAGGGATAGCACATTCCAAGGTGTTTCACTGCCAAATCTTCCAATAACTCAAAAAAATTAAGATCAACAGAAGATAATTTAAATGTTTCTTAGTTTTTGAAAGACACTGAACAAGTAGTAAATTATATTGATTTATTATCAGAACAATGTAACTCGTATCTTGATGAATGCCAAGAACTTGATCAAATAACTTTAGCAGCTAAAAGTTTATTTTATTTTGAACATTTAATATTCACTTCTTTAGTTATTGAAAATGAAGATTTGCATTTTTCTACCTTTTTAGATGACATAAGAAATTTCCATGTGCACCTACTTCCGAAGAAGAAAAGAAGGGAGTATTTTTTGAATACAAAATTTTTCTTGAGACTGGGTTTATGAAAATATAAATGAATATAAGCAAAATGAAACATCAAGTTTCCAAATCACATGACTATTAAAGCAGTCAATAAATCAATTACAATTAGAGATTCCCAAATTAATAAAATTGCTTTTATATATATTGACCATTCCTGCTTTGGAAGCTATCTGCGAGACTTGGGGATCCAAAATTGATACAATTTTTCATAAGCGCCCAAACATACGATGGAGATGAAATAAATGTTGGTACAACCGACAAAAGAATGTTTATCTGTACTAATAGACCTCCATCTGGACATGAATCAGTGAGAAAATTACTTAAAACTGCCCTGACTTCCATGTATGGACAAAATTTTTCGAAACATTTTTTGCACAAAAGCAATCTGTCAAATTTTTTAACATTTAAAGTTGTTAACACAACTGCAAACTCATTATCAATGCTTTGGTTTTAAGAATTTTCATTCAATGTTTTATTTTATTTACATTCTTTATGTTTGTATGTGAGTGTGTATTTTATATTAAACTAGTTCCACTTGTTCCTTTTTCCGTTTATGTATATGTATATATTGTAAACCTCAGCCTTTCATCCCTTGAGTGGTTCGATAAAATGAGGACCATGCTTTCTTGGGGCACTGAGAGCTTCGTGTCAGGCTGACCACCTGGCCGAGGCATATGCATACAAACCCCAGAGCCCATAGTCGCGAAGTAACGGTTGGACAGCGCAGGCCTTGACTGTTAGCCTAGTACTTTCTAATGTTTAAAGTTAAAATTGACAATAATATATTTACCAGTAAAGTACTTGGTTTTAAATTCTTTCCCACCTTCATATTTTTAACCTAAGAACGGTTTAAATTTTGCCGTAACGTTTTTGCCGTAATCAATTTAATGTAAACAAAAGTTTCCTTGGCGATCTCGGATGCCGGTGAATCCGCCATGTTGTGACGTCACGATCAAAGCTGACAGGCACACGTACGCACAGAATGACATCATGTGTCATGGCATGTCATGATTAGCTATTGCACGTCGCCACTTCACCACTCGATCCGAGTGGGGTGTTTTTCTTGTATCAATCCGCAGCAGATTGCTTAAAAGTGGCAGTCGTATGTGCCAGAGTTAGTTTCGGGTTTCTTTCTTTTTTTTTTTTTTCCACACTATGCTATTGTAGCTTTCACATTAGCAAGCCCTGAAGTTAGTTAAAAAAGGTAGTAGAGTTAAGGAAAAAGCTGCCTCTGCCCTGAGAGGGCATTTTCTTATTTTAATGATGTATCATCCATTTTTTAAGAATTGAAGTATCAATACTTTAATGAAGTACCATCCGAATTTAAAAGAATATATATGCATTTTTAAGAATTCACAATGTTGTTTATTAAAAGTACGGCCTTGATACATATAATAAAATCAAGAGGAAAGTAATTTGAGATTCATAAATATTCCGGCATCCAAATACTTGGTATGAACTTTTTTCATAAGATTCAGAATTATTTACTGCTGCCATGTCTATTTTTATTTTAGAATGAAAATCAGTAAATTAAGTTAATATTGTTGAATATATCAGGTAATAACTAAATTCCTTTTTAATTAAATAATCTAGTCATTTTGTAATTGTTATTGTTTTGTTAATTGTTAAGAAAACTAAAATTTGTTATAAATTTCAAGTCTGTATTAAGCCTACTTTTGAATACAAAATTTTTCTTGAGACTGGGTTTATGAAAATATAAATGAATATAGGCAAAATGAAACATCAAGTTTCCAAATTACATGATTATTAAAGCAGTCAATAAATCAATTACAATTAGAGATTCCCAAATTAATAAAATTGCTTTTATATATATTGACCATTCCTGGTTTGGAAGCTATCTGCGAATGCTGACATTGCATAAAAGATAACTCTGCTTATTGATGTTTAATTATTTCTAATTTTTAAATTAAGATTGTAGAATTTTTTTACTTAAAGCCTTTTAAGGGTATTCAAAATTTCAACAGCAGAGGGGCTGTTGCGCAAATGTTTGACTTATGTATTGTGACCAGTGTCACAGTTTTCTTTGCATACCACCTTTGATAATTTACCATTAGAAATATTTTCTCTACATACATATATATACATTTCAGTTTGGTTAATGTTTCATTTCCTTGTTACTTTGATAATTATACAAGGTTTTTCTAATTTCAATTAATATTCTAGATATAGGTCATACTTACTAATATCCTAAAATAATAGCCCTCTGTATATTAACATATATATTTCCTGCAGAATATTTTTGGCTAGTTGAGAGAGCATTGCAGAACATTCTGCTTCGGGGTCACGTACTATAATCAAATGCCCCGAGTGTGGTAACATCAAGTCGTTTGTCACTAAGAGCCGCAGCATACGAGACAAGCTGCTGCCAAAATACAGTTTCGGCAGAGAAGAATCTCTTGAAATTTTGAATACTCTAAAAGGGTTTAAGTAAAAATTTCTACAATCTTAATTTAACCACCTCAATTTATTAAATTAGAAATAATTAAACATCAATAAGCAGAGTTATTAATTATGCAATGTCAGCATTTGCTGACATTTATTAGAGACCTGTACATTTTTAGTTTGAAATACTGAGCTAAAAAGTAGGCTTCAAGACTTCAAATAAACAGACTTGAAATTTATAACAAATTTTAGTTTTTTAATAATTAATAAAAACAATAACAATTATAAAATGACGAGATAATTTAATTAAAAAGGATTTAGCTATTACCTGATATATTCAACAATATTAATTTAATTTAGTGATTTTCATTTTAAAATAAAAATAGGCATGGCAGCAGTACATAATCCTGATTCTTATGAAAAAAGTTCATACCAAGTATTTTGGATGCCGGAATATTTATGAATCTTAAATTACTTTCCTTTTGATTTTATGACATGCATCACAGCCATATTTTTTAATAAACAACATTTTGAGAATTCTTAAAAATGCACATATATTCTCTTAAATTTGGATGATACTTCAATTCTTAAAAATGGACGATACTTCATTAAAATAAGAAAATGTCCTCTCAGGGCAAAGGCAGCTTTTTCCTCAGCTCCACTACATTTTTTAACTAACTTCAAAGCTGCAATAGCATCATACATAAAAACAAAACGAAACTCAAAATTCTGGCATGTACAACTGCTGATTTTAGGAAATCTGCTGCAGACTGATACAAGAGAAACACCCCATTCGGATCGAGTGGTGAAGCGGCGATGTGCAATAGCCAATCAAGACATGCTATGACACATGACGTCATTCCAAGCATACATGTGCCTGCCAGCTCCGATCATGATGTCAACATGGCAGATTCACCAATGTCTGAGACTGCTGAGGAAACGTACGTTTGCATTAAATTGGTTACAGCCACATCGTAAGAGAAGCATTACGTGCATATTAAAAGTATTTAAAACATTCTTAGGTTTAAAAAAAAAGGAAGGTGGAAAAGAATTTAAAACCAATTACTTGACTGGTAAATATCATAACTTTAAACATTAGAAAGTACTGGACTAACAAAGCTCCCCTCTTTTTCACCTGACTGCATGCACTAAAGAAAAAGACTTATAGATCTGAAAAACGTTCGGCATCTGTTATCAGAATACAATTTCATATTTTTCAAATATTCCAAGCATATGTGTAACTGCCAGTTCTGATCATGACATCACAAAATTTCGGATTGGTTGACGTCCGAGATTGCCGAGGAAACTTTTGTTTACATTAAATTGATTATGGCCAAAACGAAGTGAAGCATTAAATGCATAAGTATTTAAAACGTTCTTAGGTTAAAAAAGAAAGGTGGAAAAGAATTTAACGGTGTAGTTAAAAAAAAAAAACATGTTATTTTGTACATAAATACAAATAAACTAATCATGTACGTCCGAGATTGCCGAGGAAACTTTTGTTTACATTAAATTGATTGCGGCCAAAACGAAGTGAAGCATTAAGTTCATAAGTATTTAAAACGTTCTTAGGTTAAAAAAGAAAGGTGGAAAAGAATTTAACGATGTAGTTCGAAAAAAAAAAGCATGTTATTTTAGTACATAAATACAAATAAACTAATCATGTCATGCACTTCAAAATTTTTAGAATGTCTCTTTACAAGGGTCACTATACACTGCAATAAGCAATAAATCCGTATCAGTTGCGAAACTTTCAGAAAAGTTCTTTAAAATCAAAAATTTAGTAGTATGTGTCACTTTTCGAAAATTTTTGCTGTGCAATTCCATGTCAAAGAATTTTTTCTGGAAGTTTTTTAAAAGGCACCGTTGTTTCATTTATTACGGTGGATAATGCAGCTTATAAAGAATTATCCTGAATTTTTTTCGAGTCCCTGGGTCAATAAGTTTATTTTAATTTGTGTACCTAAACCTTGAGGGAGATTTTGTTTCTTCGAACTACACCCTTAAAACCAAGTACTTTACTGGTAAATATATTATAATAAATTTTAATTTTAAACATTAGAAAGTACTGAGCTAACAGAGCCAAGAAGGCTACAGGAGAATTTCGCTTTTCCTTCAATCAACTTCCTTAATACGCATAACTAAAAAATTATCACCCAATTTCTCACGTACTGATTTTGGTTTGCTGCCATGTGTTTAGAAAGAATTCTGTTGGGAGTTCTGAATGGGAGTTTAGAAAAAAATAAGCACTTCTTTAGAAATATAGGCACTTTTAATGAATTTACTTGAAAAATAAACACTTTCAAGAGTGCTTGAAAACAGTTTTTAAAAATAAGCACCTTTTAAGCATCTTTCAAGGCACTAAGCACCCTGATGAATAGGCATCAAACGACAGAAATCACAATGAATGGACTGACTCCTTCCATTCACACGTCTTTTGGTCAGTGAGGTGAGAATATTCTATTTGTAAAAGCAGGGGTGTCTATCTTTTTGCATTCGGTACTGTCCAAGGTATTGAAGCCAGTATGTTGGACCCCCAACTGCCAAAACCTAGCTCAAGAGATTTTTTTTCCCCTCTACTGATAAGAACAAAAGTCAGGGAAGTAAAGAACTATTTTTACTTCAAGGTCAACATTCTTTTCCCTTCTCGCCAAACTTCAAGCCTGAAAATTGCTACAAATCCTATCCAGTTCAGATTATAAAGTAGGTTGTTATATTAAGAGTCTTAGTCCTTTCATGGTTGTTATATCAAATGTGAAATAACATTATTTTAGCAGGAAGTCAATTGGGACTTTTTAAAAGGTTTGTTATAATGCAGGGCATTATAACACAAGTCAACTGAATATACCACATTTGAGCTCAATCGAATGCACCATACCCTGTTGAAAAGTGTAATGAAAACGTGTCAACGCAAACTGGTTCACGAATTATGTCGACAGAAAATACCAGAGTGAACGAAATAATACTGTAGTGATTTTAAAAAAATCTGATTTTTGTCCCAACAACAGGTCTAATCTGTCCTACTTAGTCTGCATGTCAGCTATGACTAATAGTCTAGGTGCCTATACAGGGTGTCTACCACATAAAGTAAGCTTGATTTCTTGACCTTTTCTTGACCATAACAAATACAAAATCCTAATATCAAAAATACTTTGTGCCCGGGATGCAGAATATGTGCGATCCGGCGATCTAGGATCGGAGGAAATTTTGCAGAAAAATATACAACTGATTTCAATTTTAACAATGAATTACAAAATTCTTCGAGTTTTTCTTTACCCTTACCATTTTTAAAGCAATTTTTTTTTCAACATTTTCACCGATCAGCCATTTGCTTTCTGTTAACTTGTACCAATTGCTATTTAGTAAACATGCATGTAGCTTGTACATTGCAGATCTTTTTACATTTATGGTAATACAGAACTTATGCAAGTCTATAACATATCATGAAATTTTGGGGAATTTTTCATATGGATTGAGGAAAATGTTGAGAGTTAAAACATTTTCTGTACCCCAGCATCATGCCGATAGAATGAAGGAAAGTTATACTTTTAAATTTAACGCTATTAATATATATTAGTAAATATTTTTGTATAGTAACATTAAGTTGCGTGAGTTACTCAATAAAAGAAAACAATATAAAGTATTAACTAAAGATTATGATAATATGTAATACTTTAAAAAGTAATAACCGCCAAAAATAGTAAAATTTAAAAAAATTTATTTCTTTAAAGATTTAAATAAAAAGCATCTTGAAAATCTACCAAAAATTCCTATTCTAATTTACACTCAAACATTAAAAACTGCATTAAAAAAAGGGAAGAATTTAAAATCAGCCATTTTCTTTCTTTTTTTTTCTCTATTTAGCCACGTAAAATCAGTCTAATCCAAATCTGTATCCTTTCAAAATCACAGAATCAGTGTGATGTGATAGCTTTTCAGTTTGCATACAAACTTTCAGATGCATTAAAAAATCATTAAATTTATATTAATTCAAAATATGCGTTTGTGCAGATAAGTGATTTCAGTGATATAAGTATAAAAATACTTAAGGGTAAATATTCATTTACCAAAAGGATGCAAAAATATTGAAGTTATTAGTTATGAAACATGGAGATCAGCAATAATTATAATTTATTAAGTAGAATCCAAGTAATTGTTTTTAAAAAAGAAAATGTAGAAAATAAGCAAAACATTGAATTTAAAAGGGAATGAAGGAAGAAAAAAAATTACTCTTGTTTCCAACAACTTAAACTTTTTTTGTGTGTGTGTGTGCGTAGGGAAAGCGGGTAACTGATATACTTTTCTCAAGTTTTGAAGATATATACTTGCCAACTTTTGAAAATTCCCAAGGTGTAAAACAACACGCAATTGACAAATTGAACCATTGTCAATTTAATTTAAAACTATTTGGCAGGCATCATTTTTGATGATTTCTGCTAAATAACATGTAAATGACATTTTAAATGAATTTTATAAATAGCATACGAACAGTATTTTAATGTTTTCCCATGAAATAAGCACATGAAAGACTTCTAAGTTTTGTCTATTTGCATAGTTTAAATAGTATAAAATATTAAAATTAACACAACACACACTATTGTTATGGTGCGCGACATATTTAAACATGAAATAAATGGGTGAAATAATTTATTCCTTAGTTTAGCCGTGAAATAAGGTATGAAATAATTGGATTCATTGTTATAAAGACCCATCGGTAATTTATTTTAACTCATAAAGTTATTTAAACTGTTCTAAATAAGTATAAAATAAAATTTTACATTGCGTTGTGTGTTTTCTGAGGAAAGAAATAAATGGATTTAAAATATTAACTATAACAAACATTTATTAAATATAAAAATCTTATTTACATTTACAAAAAAATATTTAAACTGATCTCGAAAATGGCTTAGTTTAGAACAATTAAATTATTATTGTTTACCAAAACACATTCTAACTACTTTAGCAATCATAAACAATATTATTAATTATTAAAAATAAGTCACTCAATATGGAACGGATGGCAATTGGAATTTACCTGTAATCCGGTGCAGAGCAGTGATGATCATTTTTAGTTTTTATTTTCTAAACACACTTATTTATATAAATATCCACTAATGATGATCACATATGTAAAATTCTGAAAATTCTTAAGAAACTCTGAGAAATCTAAAAAAAATCTCTGAAAATCTAATAAAATCTGCAAAAATCTGTGGAAATCTGCCTTCTCTGGCTGTGCAGTCCAGTTTTGCTCAAATCTTCGTCCCCCATTTTCTTCCCTAAACTCATAAATAATTAGTTTAGCCACTCTGTGGCTCCTAATTCTCCTAAACCGACCAGTTACTAACTCTTTTGCCCGAAATTTACCTCTCTCTAACTTGCCATTGGTCATTTCTCAATTCTCACACTTTCTCAATGGATTTCTACAGCCTTATCGTCAACACCTCCATGTTTTTCTTAAATTTTATTTTCAATTTTTCTCCCCTTGATGTTTATTATATTTTTTCCTTTTCTGAAGCTTTGCCTACGAATTCTCACCGACCAACATCAAAAGCTTCCCGCAAATTGACCGCTACAACCTGACCACAAAGGTCAGGCATTCAATGGTTCCCTCTTCTGTCGCGGTTGCTCTCTTTGTAAAACTGCAAGGCGTCCCGCGATACACAAAAATGATTTCTAGCTAGCGAACATTCGTTTTTCCCACTCTTTTCAAAGAACGCCAAAAGGTGAAATTTATATGTTCGACTTTCACCAAGATTTCTTTTAACTCTTCCGAGCGCAATGCTTAAAATTATTAATAAATTTCCTGTCCTGACATTTAGCGGAAGTACACTTTTCTATGATATCAATGACTTTTGCACGTGCATGAATTCCATTCCTTCCAACATTATCCCTTATTCTGTTCAATTCCGTATATTTTTGAGACTTGCTTTTATTAAACTCCTGACGCAACTTTTGTGCTAAATTCTTTTGAGAATACCGCATGTTTTTAGTCGACCTTCAGGTGGTCACTAATGAACGGTTTTTAACACCTGCAGATTTTTCTGGAATCGCACTTTCTTAATAAAGGCTTTCTATCTGCATTGGGGCTGTATACACATTACCTACAGGCTCAACCTAACACTATATATTTCTTAAACAAAAAAAAAAAAAAATTCATACTGGACACAAAATTTATATGATTTTAAACACATTAGGGAAGGGGGGAGGGGGAAGCAAATATGTAATACATAAATAGTATGCTAAAATTACACCTGAAAAGGAAGAATTTAAAAAATATAAACATGCCAAGACATTGCCTTTCACAAATATTTTATTTTTCCAAATCAAAACAGTCTGTTTCAATTTCATTATCATTACTATCATTTTGTATAATTTTCGTTCATATTTGAACCTGGGATCTTCAATGAAATTTTTTCTTTACTATTTTACATTTTAAAAAGGGGTCAAAAATTAATTTAAATTTGAAATAAGAATCAATTTTATTCTTATTTCAAATTTAAATAAGAGATGCGGGTAGCAATTCAGTAATCTTAAAATAAACAAAACTGCAGAAAAATCACATTAATAATAAATTTTAAGAGATATTAATTTTACAATGAAATATGGGGCGCACTTTATTAAAATAAAAAACTTCAAAAAATCATTAAAAAGCATAAAAAACAGAAGTTTTGCATAAAATTGCAAAAATTGGTTAAAAAAAAACATCAACTTTACAAGGAAAGCGTAAAGTTAGTAAAGTATGAACAAGTATATTCAAATTGTCTTAATGATTTTACTTCTTTCCTCATGCGTGGAAAATTCAAGTGTGGTGAGGAATTTGTATCTTAAAATACCAATTTTTTTTCACTTAATACGGTTTACACTTTTACAAATATTGTGCAAGATCGTCATTATTTCAACAAAAAAAACCTAAAAAATTCGAGTTTTGTAATCGCAAAATAACGGAACTACGTATAATAATGAAAGTGAAGGAGTGGGGGGGGGGGGGTGAAAATTTGTAAAAGGGACTTGGCTTTTTTTTTTTTTTTTTTTTTTTTTTTTTTTTTTTTTAAATCCTTTTCAGGTGCAATTTTACGGTACTTTCATTTACAGTAAATTTTAAGAGATTATTTTTTAAAACAAAATATGGGTCGTAATTTTATTAAAAATACTACTTTAACGTATGGTTAAGACTACTTTAACGTATGGTTACCATGTTGGAAAGAGAAAAAAAGTAAGGGAAAACACTGCATACAAAAATCCAGGTGGTGGGACATTGCCCCCCCCTTGCCCTATGCTGCCGGCCCCCATGCCTCTTGTACAAATTTTCAATTTCCCAATCAATGAATTCAAAATAGTTTCAATGGCCCTCCCCACCGCGCATTTTCGCTATGCCGATTGGGCCGAGTGAAAATGAACATCCCAGGGGCAGGTGCAGTCGACAAAAGACTTGCATTCTCACAATCACCGACAATTTCATTTTTGTGGAGCGGCCGCAAAACAGACACAAATTTTATACTGACAGTTCCCACCCCATTCTCCGCCTAAAATTGTTCTATATCAGAGCTGTCATCAATTTGGCTCCGATGCTGACCGCACAATTTTCGATATTTTCGAGTAGTATTTCCCGACATTCCCGCCGTGCGAAATATTCAGGTGCATTTTCCCACTGCTGGACACTCTGTCAATGAATCGATTTTTTCCTATTATTTTTTGTACATCAACAGACAGGAAAGGGGGGGGGGTTTACCCCACACTTCCAGAACTGCCTTAATCTTTATCTTGTCTTAATCTTTCTGTGCAGAGAGCCTTAAGTTTGGATGAATGTGTTTTGAAAATCTGAAAAAAATAAACAATAACCAAGTGGCGTTTATTAATTACTTGCAGCATTTATAAAACACCATAAAGCGTCATTTACAGTAGGAAATAATTTATTGTTATGACTATTCTTCTTAATGACAGATTGTTTCTACAAAGTTTGGAGCTACAGCGAACGGTTTTAACCCTCTCCTCAAGTCGGGAGGGAGAAGTGGGGAGAAGAGCGGACACTCTGCAGATGCCCCCCCCCCCTCCACTCATACCATTAATATGAGAATAAACAAATCAACTTCCTTTCTCAAAGGAAATCACTCGTGAAATCAAAATACGAATTAATGATGTTAAGAAAAGATACATAAAATAATTTCTCCCAATGAACTTAACACAAAAAAATTGGAAACTAAGAATTTGAATGAAATGGAAAAAGCGTAGTTGAGCTGCTAATCGTGACCTAGTGCTTCATTTCTTGACCTTTTCTTGACTTTCGTGACCTTTTTACCATTTCTTGACTTTTCCGTAACTTTAGTGACCTTTGCATGATGGTAGACACCCTGCTATAGCACAGACAGACAAAGCTATTTGGAGTTCTGTTTTATACAAAGAAAAAAACAGCAAAATCAACAAACTCCAAAAAACAAAATTAAATTTATACAAAGTTAAAAGTAATAACTTTTTTATGTACACTAATTGAATGATTCTTACACAATAGTAGAGAAAAAAATATAATTAAAATACCTATTAACTTCTTGTCCTTCACTAGCAGTTCTTGTTCTGGAAGGTAGGCTATCACAGCGATCTCGAATACCACTGTATGAGTGAGGACTAACAACAGCAATTGGTCGAGCTCTGGTAGAGGTAATAGGTCTAGAACTTTCAGAATTGGACTGACTTCTAGGTCGCGGAAATGCTATAAAATCTTCTCCCTCTTTTTTCTTCATGGCACTGCAAGAACTGGTCAGTTAAAATTTTAATTCTTTACACATAAACAGATCAAAAAGAACTGAAAGACAAATCCAATGAAATAAAACTTTATGCTTTAACACAGTTATTTAAATAGATTTAACATAGATTTAATGCAACATACGTTATTGTGGTTTCATGCATATTTTGGGCTATGACACCATCCTCAGTTTCTAACCACAATTCTCCAGCACCAGTAATAGATGAACGCCCAAGCTCTATCACAAAATAATTATTGGTATGTCCACACCTTCGTATACCAACTAACTGTTAAAAAAGAAAGAACATTTTTTGTGTACTATTTTTAATAGCATGTAGAAATACACAAAATATTTCAGTAATACAGCCAATTTCTAAATATTTTTAATGCAATATTCAGTTACCCAACTGAAATCAACATCTTCTGTATCAAAAAGGGAAAAAAAAATCTGTTTTTGCCTTTTAGGAACTTTATTTCGCAGAAAAAGAATTTGTATACCTTTCAGACCTAATTACATACAAATATTTTTTAATTTCTGGAGCAGAAAATTGTTTTGTGTAAAACTATAAAAAATCTAACCTCCATTTCAGTTAATTTTTTTATATTTGATTACTTAAAATCAGCAGGTTTTTCTTACTATTATTTTCAATAGAATGTCTCTTGTTCAACATTTATGATTACTAGTTTTCATCCTGCAGCCTCAGGCCTACCCATATTTAGGGTTTTGAGATTTGTATGACCTGGCAGGACAATTTCTTATAAATTCGAAAGTTTGCAGTACAATATGATAAACAATTAGATGTAATATTTGAACACTTACAAGTAAAATTTAGAAATCTATAATAATAAAAATGAATGTTTATAAATCTGTCTGTCTGTATGTGTGCGGTCAAACCTACCAGACAAACCTACTGCACGCAGAACTCTGAAAATTTGAATATATAAGCCCATGAGTCTGATAATGTGCACCTGAGAATCAGAATTTTAAAATTTTAATTACTTTTTTAATTATTAATTAAAAACCAGTTTCAGGATGCCATGCTCGGCGAGTTTCGCAAGCATGATACTGTGAAACAAAATCGCATGCATTGGAAAGCATGAAATGGCACGGAAATTTAGTCAGTTTTGCGCCAATCTATATCAATAAAAATGAATGTCTGAAAATCTGCATGCGTGCGATGTCCAGAAAAAACTACTGGCCGCAGAACTCTGAAAATTCGAACATATGAGCCCATTCTTTCGGTAATGTACACCTGAGGCTCAGAATTTTGAAATTTTAATTACTTTTTTAATTATTAATTAAAAACCGATTTTAGATCGTCATGTTTGGCGAACTTTGGCCTCATGAAAAGATTTATGCTTGAAGTGAGTGGTAACCGCAAAAGTAAAAAACCGTTTTTTACGTTGCCATGATTGGCGAGTTTCGCCCGAATGCTACTATAAAACAAATCGTTTGCATTTTAGAAGCATGAAATGGCACGAAAATTTCATCAGGTTTACGCCAAATCTATCTATCTCTATAATAATAAAAATGAATGTTTGTAAATCTGTCTGTGTGCGGTCTCCAGACAAATCTACTGCACACAGAACTCTGAAAATTTGAATATATAAGCCCATGAATGCCGATAATGTGCACCAGAGAATCAGAATTTTAAAATTTTAATTACTTTTTTTAATTATTAATTAAAAACCGTTCTAAAACGGAAATTTTCTTACACTGTGTTACGAATTTTGGTAGCAACCCGCTGTTCTGGGGTTTAAAATAGTTTAAAATTCGTATTCTATGCGTTAAATAGTTAAATTTTACTTTTTGTTGCATTGATATGTAATGTTCTGGAAATCTCTGGTTCTATGGGTCGTAGGTCTTCGAAAACCTAATTTTTGGGGACTTATTTTTGGCACCAATTTTGGCGATATTTCGCCAAAACTCGCCAAGTTTGACAATTTTTCTGTCATTTGGCACGTTTTTCCTAATGGGACCTTTTCATGAAATTTTTTATGGTACTTTTTATGGTATTTAATACGTTTAATGACCTAACATTTCCTAATTTTAAGAAATTTAAATCGAAAATTGTGGATTTTACAAGATAATTTGCTTAATTGGATGAAATATTTAATAACTCCAGAAATTTTAATGCAAATTACACGATATTTCTGTTGGAAATATGTGACGGCCACAGCAGTGAGTTGTCTTTAGTAGTGCGTTTGTAAGTACGTACCTGAAACTCTGGAACCATTATCTGCACATTCTGTTATACAATTGCGGCCTAGAGTACTAATCTGGAGTTGCAGTTTACATGTCAGATTTTGTAAATCGCATAATTTAAGGGGTTCACGGGCAACCCCGTGCGGGACTGCTAGTAAAGCAATATGGGTTAATCACATGATTGTAAAAGTTATATAGAGTTAGGTTGAGTAATTACAACCACTTTTTGTCACTTTGTGAACTTTTAAATATTTTAATTACAGGAAAAATATTGTTGTTATTAATTCAAGGAAATTTGGAACTTTTACATGCACCTAGTAAAAACTTTGTTTCCACAGAATTATTTGTTCAAAATTTAAAAAGGTAATCATAATTACCCAAACAAAATCACTAAATTGAAAAAATTTAGGGTAATTATGATCACTTTTTTTAAAACTACTTAACACTTGCAACTGATTGCTAAAGCAATCAGAACTACTATTCTTGTTTTTGTTTGTGATTAAAGTTACCCTGGCGTAGAAACAATAAATACAAATTGAATAAGGTTATAATTTCTACATTTTAAAAATCAAAAAGGCATCTTTGCTGGCAGGATGAATTGAAAGTCACTCTTGCCATAAAAGGAAAAATATTTATTGTAAGAAATATTGCAAAAATGAAAGAAACTGTATTAAGTATTGTTTTCTTGACCTTTACAGGATAAAATATTTTTTTTTTTTTTTTTTTTTTTTTTTTTAAAGTCAGAATAGATGTTACTATTTTTGGTATGTCATCTGTTTTTAATATTTGATTAAGAGAAAGTAACTATTTGTTGTTTAAAAAAATTGCCCATGGTGTATTTATATATAAATAAGTGTAGGTGTATGTGTCTGTGTGTGTGTTTGCATGCATTTTATTTTATTTTTTATTTTTTACAAAATCTTATCTGGTATGTTTCTTTAATGTACTTATGGATCTGTTCGCAAGCTACAGTAAGTTTTAGGCATTTGAAATTTTTGGAACTAATAGTAAATTTTCCATAAGTTAAATATAACAAAAAAAAAAATATTTTTTTAACTTGAATGTTTTTTTAAGTGAATTAAGACAAGCAAGTGCTTTTTCAGGTAAAATAACTTTTTCTACTCTATTTTTATACACTGTTGTATATTTTCCATCATTGCCTCATTTTTTTTAAATCTGTGGGGGCAATTATGACCATGGATTTAAAATATTTAACTACTACCATTTAGAATTTTAAGATTTGTTTTAGATTTTAACTAAGTTATTTTACTCTTGCGAGTGTAAGGTAAGAGTGCTTTTAATTATGATTTGCATGATTACGGCTAAAAGACAATTCAGTACTTACATATTATCCCAGCAGTCATTCCTGCCAAACTATTTTTTTGGGAAATGTGCTGGCAAACTGTTGCCGATCGTATTCGGAACCCTCAATAATTTCAGGTGTCAGGCATTCATTGGCAAAAAATCACTCATCTCAATCAATCATCAGAGTGAAAAAATATCGAGTAACAAACATAATTGTCTAATGCATTTTTGCATTAATACTGTCCCCGTTTCAAAATATGTTGTTTTAATTGCTATGCTAAAACTCTATTATTTCTAATTTCTGTAAAGTTTGAAACTTGAACATTAGTGTTGTTTACTTTTTTTTTTCCCTTTTATGACATATATCTCTATAATAATTAAGATGTGCATACACAGGGCCGGCACAAGGCAGGCTAATGACAGCACTGAGCCCCCCTCCCCCTAGCCTGAGGTGTCGTCCCCCCGTTATTAAAAGTGCCCGCCTGTTATTTTTAAAAAATGAATATTATTAAAAATAGAATAAAATGCATACACTTTTTCAAAAAAGATAAATTATTAAAAGGACTGCTACATACTAGGAAGAGGTTTAGAGAATTAGATGGCTGGGCCAGGCCCCTAATGATGAGCCGCCACTGCTCTTTTAATAGCAAATAGCTTGTCTAAAAATTTTTCCGTTTGTGGTAAATAACTGAACACTGAGCTGTCAAATCTGTTTATTGAAAATCTTGCCATGGTGTTTGTTTTTCAGACATTGCTACCTTAATAATACTTCAGAGCGTCAGTGATTTTAATCATGATTTAAGATTTTTTTTAAATAGTTGATTTAAATTAGGGAGGCACACCCTCTGGCCTACGGGCCATTATAAACTCATGACACCCTGTTACATTCACCTAACAACCCAGTTGCACATTGAAAAACACAGATCAGAATCCATCAATTCAATTTTTAAGAAAAGTAATTACTTGTGAAAATTTCATTATTTCAGATTTGTTTTCAATGATCATAAACATTGCACTAGAAAATGTTCAATTATAATTGACTTTTATCAATACGTGCAGTTATATTTTCAAGAACTTTTATTTATTAGCACTTGAGAGTTCTATTTCTTTCAATCACGGGTTTTTTGTCTACGCAAGTTTTTCTACACTCCGTATCACTTTTCAATTTTTGTTGATTTTAGGGACTTGGGTAGGGTTTTCTTTAGTTTTCAATCTATATTCTTGCATTTTGTGTGGTTTTTTTCCCTTGGTACATTGTTTTTTTTTACCCTACTTTTTTTCTTCCTACATAGTGTCGTATCACTTTTCAAGGGTTGGTTGTCCTCCATGGGGTCTTTCTAAGGTGACAGAATCACTGTGCCATGGTGATCCATACTTCATACTTTGAACCGACATATCAAATCTTAAGGTCTTGCGAGAGTTTTCTCGGCGGTTTCTGTTAGGTTGACAGATGCGCGATGAGACACGCTTCGCCTGCCTATTATTTCCAAGGACATAACCACTGTGCCATGTTGAAGCATACTTCATATTTGGAACCGACATATAAAATCTTGGTGGTTTCGTGTGTGTGATTGTGTGTAATTACGGCAACGCTACACTAGGGCGATCTGCCAGGGGGGGATGCCTTGGTAGGAGGACTTTCTAAGGGGTTCTAACGTGTATTCACGTTACATCTGGAGAAAACCTACCAAAACTCCAGACCGTTAGATCGACAGCCGCGCGATGGGACCCGAACCCGGGACCTTCACACTTCGGCCATCTACCATTTTCAGTGGCATAACCACTGTGCCATGGTGAGGCGTTCGTGTGTGTGAGAGAGAGTAAAAGCACACTCAAGTGCGTAAATAAAATCTGGAAGAATTTCAGATTTTTTTTTTTTTTTTTTTTTTTTTTTTAACAATGCAAGATGCTATTTACAAAAAAGAAAAACCATTCATCTAACTCAAATTTTTGTTTAGTTATGATCATCCGAACTTGTTGTGGGCATAAAATAAACACTCACAATATTGTGGAATCGCCCAATTGCCTTTCCTATGTGTCATCATATTTTCAAGAACCTAATTTGCATCGAAAACTATAAATACATATTTAGAATTGTGTCATTTCATTGCATCTATCAATCAGTCTTTAATATATTGTCCTTATGACTATATTACTTATAGGGATGGACGCAAAACGATATTTTGCGAGACGAGACAGAGATTTACAGCTTTTTTGCGAGACGAGACAGACATTTTTAACATTAGGGTATAGGGATTTTTGTGAGGCGAGACAAAGCTTTTAGGCTGTTTCGAGATGCGAGACGCCAATTCTCCGTCTTGTGTCCATCCCTAATTACTTAAACGAGCACACTACTTGATTGGCCCTTGATACCATACTATACATTTGAATTTCTGAGGTCCAAAAGCTGAAGGAGGTTGGGCATAATACAATTATTGTTATCACACGTGAATAAAATTTATTTCTGAAAGCTTCTTTTAATTTGTAAAGTAAATCAGTATATAATCAGCCTCAATTCAGCTATGCTCCTAAAATAATCCACTTGGGACAAATTTATTTTATTTGCATACTAAAGCATTATTTTATTTGCTATCCACAACTAGATACTTAGTTGTCTATACTCTACACATAAAGCAGTTAAATTTATTTAAACTGTCTAACTAATTATTTTTTTAATTTGACTTATCCAAAAAATTCATTTAATTTTTTAAAAAATCAGATTTAAATCAAAAAGTCCAATTAATTTAATTTTTTTAAATCATGACTTTTTACACCCTCATTAAAATTATTGATGAAGAAAGATACATACCATGAAAAATACATTACAAGCCTTATGCCAAATTCTTTAGCAAAAGTTTACCATTTATAGTTCTTTTTTTAATTCTGCTGGCCGTAGTTACCTAACCTGACCCTAATCACTAACAATATTTTTCATACCAATACTTAAGGCATTTGAACAGCATGAAAGTATTATATTGAAACACACATACTTATATTACAGCCCAGTGATCGCACCAGACTTTCCCTGACGGGAGGGCCATCTTCCCCGACAGGGGGACCAAACAATAAAACCCCAAATTTTACGTTTCAGTATTTGCACAGCCTCTCAAAAAAGTATTTGAGTAAGAGATAAATTTCCTACTTTGGTTTCGTATATTAAAAATTGTTATGATGAGATGGTCATTAATTATCTGTTCTTGGTTAACAGGAAAGCCCGTGATTTTCACCAAAGTCGTAGTTAAAAAGGTCGTTACGAAGGCAATTGTCAGCAGATTGGGCAACCCTGCTTACGCTAGAAATGTGGATCTTTTTCGTTGGTTCCTTCGAATCCCGAGAAACATACTCCGAGCTGCAGATAATCAATATTCAGTATATGAATATCGTATAATTCCAAGCACAATGAGAATTGAAGTGAAAGGAAATTCTACAGTTGGGTCAGACACTTTGAATGGAATTTTTTATCTGGTTGCAAAACTTTCTTCGTTTTTCTAAACCAACAAATTCGCTTAAAAAAAAACGACGACACTCCCCGACAGGGGGGCTAGTGATCCCCGACGGAGGGTGCATGGCCCCCCTGATCCCCCCGCTGGTGCCATCCCTGCTACAGCCACTCGATTCTTTTACGTAGGATAAAATAAACAGTTTCATATATTAAAACCGGTAACACTTTGTGACAGCAAGGAGTGACCCAAAAGTATCAGCAACTGATGCAAAATAGGTTTTTTAAATACAATTGTGGCAGAGAGCACAGCGACAGCTAAGGAAGGCGGGGGGGTAATTTCCTTTAGCCAGAAAAATGGAACTGAGACCATGAAGCAGAAAATTATGTGTCAAAGGAAACGTGTTATGATTAAGTTTGAATGTAACAACAAAAGAAAGAAAACGAGGCAATACAAGAATTTAAATGAGTGTGTAATTAAAGGGAACTCACAACATTTTATGAAATACACAGGAATAAAATAAAGCAGAACTAAGCCAGAGGAGATTAACATGAAAGTAATTAATGAGAAAAAAAAGACAGGAAAAAGATTTGCCTGCTACGGTTGACTAACATATAAATGATTTCAATACTTACAGGGAATTCAAGTGTTTCAGGTGGATCTGACTGATCAACCTTAACTAAAGTTAAGGAATTAGGAGTAAGACAAACTCTGTATAATCCTTTCATGTTCCTTGATGATGCAAGTGATTTATCTCCAATAGTAACTTGCCACACATGCTCTGAAAAATTAATATCCAATATTTCAAAATTTCATTTAATAAATTATGTTAAAAATGTTCAGTATGCAATATGTAACCTTACATACTGAATTTAATATTTAGGTATTTTAATGTAAAGTTGAATTTTTTTAACATTAAAAAAATAGTAACTGTGTTATGCATGTTCATGATTTAAACACTTATTCATACTAAAAATGATTTAAAAGACCAATAAATTTTAATACAAAATCTCCTTCCCTTAAAACAATAAAAGTTTTAGGTTTTAAAACACTTAAGTTAAAAACAAATGCCATAAAAGTCCTAATGTTTAAAAAAATTCCAGGCAGTAAGCGCCATTTTGGTTACATATTCTGACCATATTCATCGCCAGACTGCACTTTGTTTCTTCTGCCTTCATCGCCAATGTTTAGTTCGTTGTCTAGGATCATGCAGCACCATCTGTCTTCTATATACCCATCTACTACATCATTAACAGCTCCAGGGATGGAGATTATTTCTATTGCTTCTTGGTAAAATCGATAGTTTTTATTTTTGTAATTAGCAATTTTTCCAATACTTACATCTATTGTTATGTTTTCTTGTTGGGCGATATCAGATAGGGCAGTATTTAGTTTCCCACATTTTAGATCTGCAATGTACTCTTTGATTTTTTAATTTTCCTATTTATTACATCTATGTAATATTCCTTTTTATTTGTGTCATTAAGTTTATTTTATAGAGCCCACCAGTTTCCTCTTTAACAATTAAATCTTTATAGTATGGATTCTTCTAAAAATGGCTGCATTTGGTTTGATAGGTGTTTTAATTCCTTTCTTTTTAGCAGACAAGTCTATTTTTGAACCGGCTCCTCGGCAGAAGGGGATGGCAGTGGTGTTTTTTTTTTTTTTTTTTTTTTTGGTTGTCTATTGTCAATTTTTAAAAGTTTTTAATTCAATTTTGAAAAGTTTTGGAACAAGATTATTTAGATAACCTGCATCTTTACATTGTTTTTAATGAATTTAATTTTATCTTTTAAGGGGGTGTATTTAGAGCAAATTTTGATGGCGTGATTCACATCCAATTTGATGGTGGCAATAATTAATATGGTGTTTTTGAGTTGTAGTTGACTATTTTGTTATTATTTATTGTTTTGTTTTTTTTTTTGCAAACTGTAGTTAGAATATGGTTGGGTTTGTCACTAATTATTTTAATGTTGAGGTAATGTAAAATGTTGTTTCTTTCCATTTCATATATAAAATTTAATGTTATTGTCAGTAGTATTCAACTTTGTTCAGACATGCAACAACTCTTCAGAAAAAAAGCTGAAAATTTAGCGCAACGTTATGGTTGCTAGAGAAATAAAGTCTATATAACCATACCAAAATCATATGGCTTTTAAGATATTCTTATAAATAAATGTAACACTTTATTATTTTAAAATTTGAAGATTGAGCTGTATCAAAACATCAGGCTGGCTATGTAAACTAGTCATATGAATTTCAAATTTTAATAACTAAACTTTAAGAGCATATTTATAGAAGAAAATTACACTATAAGAAAACACACTTGGATTCTCGAACAAAATATATTTAATTTCAAAGTTATAATTTCAAGATTGTTAAAGTTAACATAAAATCACATTTGAATTCAGTTAAAACAACTTATATTGATTTTAAATTATAACTAAAATTTATAACTAAAGACTATATTTCTAGTAGAAAATTAGGACAATTAGCCAAAAGTTTTAAGATAAGAAGTTTTTTTAGCTGCAACTGTGCAGCAGAAGTTTTGTTGCACTTTTCAAGAGAAAAAAAAAATTGCAACAAAAACAAGAAAATTGTATAATTTTTTTAATTGTTCTAATAAGGCCATTTAAAAAAAAAAAGTCTGATGATATAATGCCCAGTTCGAATATATTTTTAGTCGGCAAACATACCCCCTTATATGCACGTACGAAAATTTTAATGCATATTTGTATTGATCCCAAGAATTATAAAATTTAATGCTGAAAAGACAGAATTCTGCTATTAGATGGAAAAGTAGAATGTCTGTTTGTTACAAAATTATGTATGTCATCTGTTTCGATTATTGAAAAATTATCATCACTGTAGCGCCACCAGGTTTTTATTGTAGTTCTCCTTTCCTTTTAAATTTGTCTTAAAACAATTATTGTTTGCTTGTTTTATGTGATGAATATCTGGTAGTTCATGATCACATTCATTTAAGGGCGAGATATGCAAACATACCAAATTTAGGTTTGAGTTTTGCACCTCCAGCCAAACAAGGACCATCTAGTTGCAATTCTAACATTGCATTCAGCCAGTCTTCAACAGATTCTTCACTGTCAGCCACAACAGAAAAGCTGTCATCCTTTGTATACAGAGTAATAGCATATTTGTGTTTAGCATCAACTTTTCGGTTGATGTTAAAACATGTCTTGATGGTAATGCTGCGTTTTGCAGGACTACCTGCCTTAAATTTCTTCTCATTATCATAGTACTCCAATCTTGCTGGTCCAGTTTCAGATTCTTTACGAAGTACAAAATACTTCTTTTTCATAGTCTAGAAAAGAATAATTTTTATTGAATCATGTAAATAAACAATACACACGCAACATTTGTTTGAATTTCTTTTCCTAAATATCAAATGCTTAATAAGATTAAGAATCACAACTTAAGAGAATTAGTTAAGATTTGAAAAAATTATGCATAATTCCCTATTACAGTCAAACTTGTTCATAATGAGCGCTGATTTAACAAAGTAATAGGAAATACTTAGTTAGTGTAATGTTAATTTTATGCAAACAAAATTTGCTTTTAACAAGTAAACCCTAATTAGTTATAGTGGTTATATTTTTGTGATTCACAATTTCTCTATTGATTGCCAGTTCAGTTAATCCTATTTTGGAAAATTTTCTTTCACATTCCTGAGTAAATGCAAGTGATGATAATAATTATTGAAATGAATACATAGATTTCAAGCCGAACTACTCTCAACACACTCAATAGCTATTGAGTATGCAGAAAAACTTTAACCTTTTTCGAAGCCAGGGGTGCAAATAATGATAATGTAATTTAAAAGCAAAAGGACGGACATTATAAAATCATTAAAAACAGTTAAAAACACGTTAAAATCCGTTTGTAGCACTTTCGGTGGCAGCCACCACCTTCTTCAGCTCAGGTCTTAATTCCAAATGCCCAGCTCTCTTCCTCAGCAAGGCGTTCCACCCAGGATCTATCTGCGCATGCGTCATATCATTTATAGCGCCATCTGTGGTTATAATCTGTAAGGCCTCCATGTTTAGTGCATAATAACTATTTTTGTAATTGGCGAGTTTTTGGCTATTGTTAAAGTTGATTTCTATGGGGTGTTCTTGGGCTATTTTTGCGAGGGCAGTAGTGGTTTTATTGAATTTAATGTTAATGCTATGGTGAATTGAATGTTATTGTCAATTCAATAGACAATAACATTCAATTCACCATAGAAATAGAGGAAAATGCCACCATTAATTACCTTGGTGTCAAAATCAATAGAGATAAGAAGAATAATATCAATACTACAGTTTTCAGAAAAGCCACCAATAATAATGAAATAGTACATTTTAATTCAAAAACTCCTTACAAATTCAAAATAGCCGCCATACGATCATATGTCAATCGCGCAATTACAGTATGCTCAAACAAAAAACTACTCAATGAAGAACTCCAATTTGTTAAAACACAATGTAAAAATGCAGGGTGCCCAAAATCAATCGTAAAAAATCTTTTCAAAAAGAGAATCAAAAAACTGGAACAAATTAATAACTATCAAAATCCGAAACCAAAATTTACCAACGCCATTCCCTACTGAAGGGGAGCCACTCTAAAAATTACAAATGAAGCAGCCAAGAAAAATATCAAAATCCCCATAAAACCTAATCAAAATATCTTCAAACGCATTTGCAGTGATAAAGATACTATTACTCCTGATGAAATCGCCGGTATTTATAAAATAAACTTTACAGACAATAGTACTAATAAACCAGGCTGCTATATTGGTATGACGAAACGGAAAATCAAAGACCGAAAAAAGGAACACCACAATGACATTAAATTCAATAAAACCACTACTGCCCTCGCAAAAATAGCCCAAGAACGCCCCATAGAAATCAACTTTAACAATAGCCAAAAACTCGCCAACTACAAAAATAGTTATTATGCACTAAACATGGAGGCCTTACAGATTATAACCACAGATGGCGCTATAAATGATATGACGCATGCGCAGATAGATCCTGGGTGGAATGCCTTGCTGAGGAAGAGAGCTGGGCATTTGGAATTAAGACCTGAGCTGAAGAAGGTGGTGGCTGCCACAGAAAGTGCTACAAACAGATTAACGTGTTTTTAACTGTTTTTAATAATGATAATGTTTTTTAGGCTGTGTCTTCTCTGAAGAAAAATAATACAAGACAATAAGACAGTTCAAATACTCCATAATGCCTTTTCACTCACTCATACAGTGACTCACTTCAAATACCCCACAATTCCTTTTCACTCACTCATACAATGACTCACTTTTACTCACTGTACAGTCACCCATTAGAAGTGAGTTTGACTGTATAAGCCTCTTAATGTAGAATCAGTAAGTGCTGAAAATTGTAAAAATTTGCAAACCAAATAGCAGTTTCTACAGCAAGGTAGGAAAGAAAAATATTTTAAAATAATTTGAAGAAATATTTTAAGTTGCCATGAAAAAAAAAAAAATAATAATAATAATCACTATGCAAATGGATTTCTTTATTAACTTAGGATAATAACTTTACTTTTAAAATTGTAAATTAATATTAAAAAATCAATTTGAAAGCATTTATAAAGAATTATTTTATCCCATGCCAAGGTAAAATAAGTCATACATTGGGTAAATTAAGCCAACCTAGTTTTTTAGATATAGTACATCACTTTATTTGATCAAAGGCATAAACACCAGTGGCGGATCTAGGATTGGGTAAAAGGGGGGGGGGCTAACTTACTGGGTATTCAATAATATGGGTACAGTTATCCAAACTTGACAACATTTGGCACGATTTTTTACAGGTCACCTATATATTTTATTTTTCTGCCTACCTATAGTATTACTTAATCGAATTTCGAGAAAGGTGTGCGAATTTCTGATAAAATGAAATACTCGAACCTGCTAGGACTTACACTTCATAGGAAAAACACTGTCTGGAAAAAATTAATTTAAATCGTACCGCTTTTTTCCATAATGATATCGTTGTATTTCTTCTAATTATGCACCTCTTTACAGTGATGTTACACCTCTTTACAGTCTGTTAGTGATGCATGAATATTAGGATGGTCGCAAGTTATATGAGGGAAAAAAATTTTAATGTTATTTTTTGGGCACCCCCCCTAAAAGTTGCCCATTGACTAGAAAATGAGGTTGAATTCTTGAAAAATTACTATTTTTCCCGAAAATATCTAGTTTTTCCTTCATTTAGTATAAGCTATTTGCTCTACAAACCTGGTTCTTGCTTTATTTCATAAAAATGTTGTTGCTTTGAACTTTTACTCTCAACAAAACCAATATTTAATGACATTCAGTATTTTTTAGGCCAGCTTGTGAATCGTACAACCAAATCTACATTTTTGTAAAATTAGTGAAAAAAAGATAAATTTAGAGTTTTAAATAATGTTGACCATTTTTTGTATTATTTGTATAAAAAACAAAAACAAAAAAAAATCAAGAATTTTCATAACAAACTACAATTCTTGAAATATTTTTATTTATTTGATATGCATTGTGCTTCAGAAGAAAGATCTTGATTTGTATTTCATTTGAACACATCTAAGACAAATCTCTCAAATTCTCTTTATTACAAGTCTATTTTTGTTATCTGTTGTCCTTATTTACTTTTAGAATGAACATGGGTGCCCATACGTATGGGCAGGGAGGGGCTATGCCTCCCCTAGCTCGCATATTATCGTTATGATTTACGTACTGGTATAACGTAGAAGTGGTTCAACACTAACACATAATACCTTCATGGTGCAGGACCCTTGACATGCAATAAGACTCCGAAGACAAGAATTTCGAAAACAAAGAATTGATCTCATAAAAAGCAGATTTAAAATTCTGATTTAGCGGACGCTGTTGTTCATTGGGATGTAAAAATGCTTCCTCATATTTTGAATAAAGAAAACGTAGAGAGAATAGCGATTTTTAGCTGTAGTGATAAAGAACAGTTAATAGGAGTTCCTCAGCTTGAAAATAGTATGAAAATAACTCAGGCAAAAGTTGTATTTTCAGCAGTTGAAGAATGGGAGGCAGTTGGTAAAATCCAGGCAATGTGTTTGGATACAACTGTTGCCTTAGGGGAACGTGCATTTTTTGCTGCAGTAATTACTGGATCGAAATCTTCTATATTTACCCTGTTGCCACCATAATTCAGAAATCATCCTAAAATCTGTTTTGATTGCAAAGTGGGCAAAACTACGGCTCCTCATCCAGATATTTAAAAAAAAAAAAAAAAAAAAAAACTAGATTGGGTAATCTAAGTTGGGCAAGACAAAGTACAAAACTGCTATTGAAGATGAAACTATTACATAAAGAATACAAAATTTGGAAGAAATTTCAAATTTTCTGGCAGAACATTTAAGAAATCAACAGCTCAGGGATAACTATAAAGAATTAATCCAACATTGTTTAATTTTTATAGGAATCTTTCAGAGTACCTGGTGCTGTCCATCATGCCAGGTGGATGTCTAACGCAATTTATTGTCTCAAAATACTTCTTTTCAGACATCAGGTCTCATTAATAGATTTAGAAAAAGGAGGTATTACATACATTTGTTTATTTATAATAAATATTTATGTAAAGGCATGGTTCAACGCTCCCACTCAGACTTTAGCTCCAATCAAGACTTAAAATTATTAAAATCACTTGTTCAATAGAGAAAATTTGATAAAGAGGCTGCAAACAAAGCAATCTATAAAATTATAAGCCATCTTTGGTATCTTAACTTGGAGCAAGTTGCATTTTCATTCTTTGATGATACTTTGGCAAAAAAAAAGTCAAAATAAGCATGGCTATAAAATTAATTGCATTTGAAAAAGAAAATGATGATAAAGATGTAAGAGCAACAATGTTTCAATGAAGTGGATCATTTATTGGACAAAGAAGTTGATTTTTTTATTTCATCTCAAACAGTAAATTTTTTAAAAGAGATTTAAATTTAGTATGCAATTTTTGAATACTGGTCCCGATGTATGGTGTGAAAATCAGTAGTATTTGAAAGAAAAAAGAAACTGTGAAAGCTTTTAAGGTTTTTAATAGCTGAAAGGGGAGTAAAATTTATCCAATTCCTGTTTAACTGAGGACGAAGAACAAAAGCAGTTTTTACTATAGGTAGTATCCGAATGTAGAAAAACTTTTCCAGACACTTCGAAAGCCACATTATCTAAGCCTTGCCACTTTAACAAAAATTGTAAACAATAATAATTTATTTTCTTTATAATGTGCTTCCTTTTTGATACCTAACTTTAATAATCAAATATATCTGAACGTTAGTCGTTTTCAATTCATGCCTTCTTTGACCTTATTTTCTGTTAATTCTTTTACTTAAATTTCATTTTCTAAATTTCAGAATTAATTTATTAAAACCTGTATTTTGTACAGAAAAAAGAAAGAAAAAGAAAAGCAAAAAGAGGAAAGATGAAATAAAAGTTTTTGAATTTTCAAAAAAAAAAAGCCAACTTTTAGGATTCAGATCATATCTAGTCCTTAAATTAACATATATATATGCTTTTTTCGGGACTAGAAATGATCCAATCCAAATGTTACCTTCTGAGAGTTTTGGAAATGGGCAAATAATCCAAAGTTGCTTTCACGGTAAAATTTTCATGCAATTTTTAAATTATAAAAAAAAAAAAAGTTAATACGAAGATTTGCAATTATTTTTAAAAAAGGCTTCCAAATTACATACAAGCTTTAATATCAAAACATATTTTATATCTCAGTGTTGAGTAATATTAAAGATGAATTGCAGATAAAACTGGAAAAAAAAGTGGACAGAATTTGACATCACATCCGCTTGGAGGGTTAAATCTGTAAGTTTTTACATAAAAGTGAGGTGTGGCTCATCAAGGCAGGACTTTTTTTATGAAACGAGACCAACATTATATTTCTAGACTCAATTTTATAATGAAAAAACTGCTTTCCTGCGAAAAACCACGGTTTTTCTAAACTTTAACCTCGATGCAGCACGGGTAAATATTATGCAAATGAGCTGAAACTTTACCAATCTCATTTTGTAGCCTATTAGCAACTTTTGGGGGGTACCCGCCCAAAAAATTCGAAAATTCTTGTGACCGCCCTAATGTATATTTTGTGAGTGCTGTTCCTCCTGAAATAGCTTGTACTGGGGCTGTGCATTTATGATTTTTTCCTGATGATTTGCGCTTTCATTCTCACTAGATAAATTATCATTTTTCAGAATTTTCATAAAATAATCACCTATATTACGACTCAATGACCGCTTTCTTGAGGCAATAATATCTGCATTTAAATGAAATTCTACACACGAACGGAGCTAGACAGAGAACAAATAAATCACACTAGCACTTCACCCAAAAAGAACGACCAAGCGACGATAGCAATTTTAATGGGTTAAGCTTTTGAAGCCTGCTTAGACTACAGTAATTCCAAGAAATTCTTCCACCATTCCTAAATGTTTAAAACAGGTGTGCTTTTGTATGAACAGGAAATGTCCGAAAACCAGATAAGGAAAATTAGCCATAGTAATAGTATTCTTTCATAATACCCCTGAAAATCTAAACGCCGGAATAAAAGAACCTTTCACATTGGTACAAGAAATAGCCACTTGGAATTCCTAGTCACTTGATGTCTATGTTACCCTCCCCCATCACCGCAATATGCACATCAATCATAAGGTATCTCACATCAGGTACACACCAGTACAAAATCCGAGACGCGTACCACACAAGGCGCGCAACTTAAGGACCTTGGGACTCAGGTTTTGAAAATACCTGTAGCCTGGGAACGAAAGCGTTAAAAACCATTGATTGCGGTCAAGTCTAAAAATCAAAGCAGTACATCAAAATTTCAAAACAACCGATTTTTAGACATGCAGTTTTTAACTAAGAATCAAAACTCTATTCTATCTAGTGTAAATTCAGTTTCAATGGGGGGGGGGCTATAGCCCCTATAGCCCCACCCCACCCCGTAGATCTGCCTCTGATAAACACATTAAAATTTTTAAAAATCATCGTTTAAAAAATTATTTAAGATTATTTTCATCATCAATTGCCAACATTGGCACGACAGCCCATTGTGGGCCCTGGCCTTCTTCGGAAGTCTTTCCCATTCCACCCTATTCCCGGCAATGGACCTCCAGTTTCTTATTTTTAATTTGACAAAATCCTCATGCAGGCTGTCCCTCCATCTTTCCTTAGGTCTTCCTCTAGATCTTCCACAGAAAGGAATTGCATTAAACATGATTGTTTTAAAGTGATTTAAACTCAGATCTCAAAGTAATTTTATTATTTAATTTGAAAGCCAATAATTTATTTTTTTTATTTTTATTTTTTTACAACTTCACAGAGGCGGTGATTTTTCTCCATGGTAGAAAATAGTGTTATCATTAAATGAATGCTTACTTGCTTTCCCAAGAGAGGTTATTTTATCCATTTTCTAATTTTTGTTATTTGTGCTTTACTATTGATTTTACTGTCTATTAATTTCAAGGAAAAAACTTTTATTTTTTTACCAGGTACTTTTTATTCAATGTATTTTCTTTATGTAAACAATACACACATACTAAAACATTAGTACAGGGTGATCAATTTAAAATAACACCCATTGGTTTTTCCTATTACCCTTAAAAGCCTTATTACCCTTAGCTGAAAAATCTGGCAGCTATTCACACACTAAAGTATAATTGTTTGAATCTTTTTTAAGTGTGGAAGACAAATTTTTAACACTGTTGGACTGTTATTACTTTATTTGTGATGCAAAACAGAAATGGAGAAGCATAATGTTACTTCATCCTGTGATAATTTTATTTTTTTAAACATAATTTAATTCAAAATTTTTAATTATTTTAATTAAATTTTTTTACATTATCATTCCTTGCAGCAAATGTTCAAAATGTTCGCCACCATTAAAAATGCAAACCATGAACACGCCAAACCAGTTTTTTGACAAACTTCACACCATTGTTGGAGTTCTTGATGAGATTTCTTCAGTTACAATGTGTTTTAATTCATTGATATTTGCAGGGCTTTTCTGGAAAACCCTATCTGAGATAATACCAACATAAAATAAAAATGTAATGGGGTGAGGAATAATTAATAATGGAATAATAATGTAATTTGAATTAATTATGTTTTTCAAAAATAAAATTATTACAGGATCAAGTAATGTTGTGTATCTTCATTTCTGTTTTACCTCACAAATAAAGTTGTAACTGTCCAACAGTGTTGGAAATTATCTCCCACACTTTAAAAAGGTTCAAACAATCATACTTCAGAGTTGGAATAGTTGCTACACCTGTCAGATTTAAGGGTCATAAGAAAAACCCATGAGTACTCTTTTAAATTGACCACCCTGTATTTTACCTTAGTTTCTGCATTCTTGCTCTTTTTCTGATGATATATTTTTTAAGAACTTTTTTAAGAGCAGTTGATGCAGGGATACAAATGCATGATGAAAAAAAGAAGAAAAAAAGGAAAAGTGTGGGAACTTGAATTTAATCTTTTAAAAATTTCGACGAAGAACACATAATTTTTATCATTAAATTTCAACCACAAAGCAAATCAATTACTTTTATCCTGAGCAAAATAATACCCAAGAAAATAAATACTTAATAATCAATTTTAGACAGACAACATTCAATACAAAAATAGGCTATCATAGTCCGGATTTTGATGACCAACAAAAAAAAATCCTCAAAAATGCAAAAAATATCCTTAAAAATATCAAAAAAATGCTCTTAAAATAAAAAATGACCTATTAATTACACAAAATTTCAATCTAAACAAATAATTCTTTTATAAAAATACATTTTGTTGCATTAAAACATTTATTTAAAGAAACTGAGGTATAACATATTAATAAAATAAGTATGCTAAAATAATAAAAAGATTTTTTTTTTTTAAGAAGAAAGAAATAATACATTTACACCTACATATTTTTTAAATGACCCAAAACCAAAAAAAGACGTAAAATGCAAAATAAGGCTTCAAGATCTCAAAAATACCCTTAAAAATCTTTTTTAAACACCCTTAGAATAAAAAAGCTAAAAAAGGTTTTTTTTTTTTTTTTTTTAATGCAAACAACATCAAAATGCAGGCTATAGCTTTTAAAAAGAGGATTTTTAGCCAATTTATTAATAGTCCTGGTACCTAACTGCAGTTCTATGGGAAAGTTTGAGTATGGAGAATTTTTTTTCAGAAATGTTTAATAGGTGCCTTAGAAAATATTTTCGGCTTGGGTGGACATTAGGGAATGCAATTCCGATCCCATGGGAACAGGATCCTGCGCGATCCCGCACAAAGGATTGACACTGAGAAAGAAATTATTTTTTATTACAATTTCACGGTGCTTTCCCAATCAATAGACCAAAAAATTTTGCATATTTATGTCTCTCATCTAACAATAAACGAATAATTACAAATTTTAATTTAAAGTTTTTTTTTAATTATCTTCCAATGAGAGTCTGGATCGAACATCTAAATCTAAACATTGTAATATAAATTTTCCATAAAGTTCCCAATCTCCAAATGAACTGAAATATTCCATACTATTTATCTCTTTGCAAACACAGTCATGAATTAATTATAAAAAGTTTTCATTTTAGTTTTTAATTTTTTATATAATCCACACTTTTAATTATTTTACTAAAGTTAAATCTAGACTAGGAAATGATTCATTGGATTTGTTCGATTTTGTACGTTCTTTTTTCAGCAACTACGAAAATAATGTAAGTATGTTAACATATCTATAAATTATATATTCCTCATTTTTAGCAACTAACATAAGACAATTCTGAATATCATAATTATAATTTTCATATTTCTAAGTTATTGTATTAATTATCTCATAAGATTAATTATTATTATTAAAGTTAGACTTCATAGTGCTTAAAATCTTACTTTTTTCTACTTTTCTCTGTTGAAATGAAGTCCTAGCTAAATGAAATGTCAATCCCGCGGGATTGCGGGATCCCGGAGGATCAATGAATCTCAATCCCGAAATCCCGCAGGACGAAAAACAGTGCGGGATTGCATTCCCTAGTGGACATCCACCACCTGGTACATTTTCTGGCTATGACATCATCAAAGATGGTGGCCACTCGATCACAAAATTGCTCATTTCTAAGTTAATACTTGGTTGATTAGCATAAAAATTGAATCAATATGCTGTAATTACTATTTGTAAAGTGAAAATAGCAATGATTTTTAACTTGCTATATATTAACAACAACAATTTATTAATATGTGTTGTACTATTTTAGATTACAACATAAATATATTATACACTTAATTTTAAAAAAAAAATGATTATAATGAAACTACAAAAGGATTATTATATTCTGTGTGTGAATCTAACCCTTTACTACCACACTTACAGAAAGAACAACAGGTTACGTCCCTACAAATACAAGAGGGTTTGGAACAATTATTGGGGCAATTAACAATGCCCCAATAAAATCAGATGGATATTTTTGTAAATTCTTTTCTGGCACTAAATCATCTTCTATTACTGCAAAGCCAAATTCACATGGATCTAAGCTAACAACCCCATCATCAATACTGTGTTGCTGAAGGTATGTGTAAAAATATGACCTCAACAAATGTCCCTTGGCACTCCTGCTTGTGGGTGGCAAATCTTTGTCTATATTTTTTTTCATAATAATACAGCCACAATTGAAGTTCATCTAAACATTTGCAAGGGGATCGTTTTCGTAACAACGGCACTAAATATTAATTTGCATGTTTAAGACATTGTTCTATGTCATCCCAGTCAAATAATACGTCAAAATGTTCCAAAAATGCCATAGATGTACAATGAATAGCTGCTTTTTTTGTGCCAAACTTACTTGTATAATCTGATGCAGATAGTGCTGGGATGGCTGGAAGCAAAGAGCATAGATTGAGGCCCATTTTTGGTATGAACAGATAAAAGTCGCGTAGAATCACCAACTCCAGTCCGCAACCTAAGTTCCTGAACACCAAGCGGGTGAAGAGTTTCCCAGTGAAATAAAACTAACACTACTATATCAGGGTCAGCACTAACAAGAACAATTTTAGTAAATCCACGCAGGGACGCATGTTTTGAATGAATCATCATTCTGAAGTCTGCTTCTTTTACTGACAAATGATTTAATTCTGGATGCATGTTTTGAATGAATCATCATTCTGAAGTCTGCTTCCTTTACTGACAAATGATTTAATTCTGGGTGATTTACTTGCCTTCCATTTTGAGTAGATGTACAGTTGAATGATACCTCATCTTCATTACCATAAAAGGCACTAAATATGTGATTGGTACAAAATGGTCTTTGAATTAAGGAAGCTATTTTTGTCTTTGAAATGAACAATTGTAAGATCAGTTTGTTTTTTGATGATCCCCAGAAACTGCTGAGTTGGACAGGCAATGGAACATCATTAGAGATATGGGTGATATCTATAATAGTGCTATTACCATGTCCCTGCTGCATTCTCTCAGTCTTTTTCAGTGATAATGCGTGATAACTGTCAAAAACATAATCAATTCTTTCACAGTTCTTTGTGATGCCCCTAATGTAAGACGAAAAACAGAAACTGCACCACCAAAGGTTTTCTTTTCATTTGTCATAACTTTCGTATGGAATTCATGACATCCACTATAAAACAGGTCTTCTCGTCAGACTTGAACAAGTTTTCATCGCTGGTGTTGCCATAAGATGTTTCTAATTCTTTTAGCAATGCACTTTCTGTGGCTTTGCCAGTAATCCCCGTTCATCAAATAATGACAGTTTTCAGACAGATCATATCGAAAAAACTCTTGCATATCATATCCACGAGCTTGAGCTATTTGTATCTGCAATAAGATAAACTGTTGGTGCTCTTCTTGGTAGTTTTTACCTTTACGCCAGCACTTGGTGTTTTGTCACTATGAAATGCGGGTAGCATGACTTTGACTTGAAAAAGTATGCACACAGTGTCATGAGAACCTCCTATACCAGAAAAGGTACATTCCTCCTGATCAAAATTATCAAAGGCACCAATTGAGTATCAATCAATCTTGAAAGGACTGGGCATTGGTACTTCATTAGGAGATTGCTTAAGAGCATATTGTGCAAGATTATGATGGTGACGAATCACTTCATTGTAGCTCACACTAGCACCTAGATGATTTAAGCTTGCTATCAATGCTTTGCTTTTACATGTCTCATGTATTGCTTCCCCCAGCATCATATGTAACGACGCTTTTTCGCTCCACGATACATATTGCAGTTCATTATTTGTAATAACACTTGTGCCTTAAGATAGCTCTTTTGTGAATACATCCTTTTTTCCAAGTCTTCATCCTCTTTTCTTTCAACGATATCAGCTTTCTTAATGGAATTTGGATCTATATCAAATAACGTACTGAAAAAGTTTATGAAAACATCTGGTGTTTTACTCTTAATCCAACAGCTTGTAAGGTGCTGAGCATCACCAAATTTATCACTGAGCCCAAAGTTTAACTTCTGCAATGAATCTCACAATAGAATAGCACATTTTGTAACAGGATTGGAACTTCTGCTACTTCTTCTGCTTGAAGAGATACAGAAAAAAGCATGACTCGTTTATTTGTCTCTTTAGGTTTTGCAAATGTTATCTCATTTCCAAAACAATCACATAACACAGGCCTCTCAATTGGTCCTCTTTTTTTTTAATTCCTACCTTCATCAAAGTTTTATTTATGTAGCCTAGTATTTTAATGGTTAGGTTTGATAGACGAAACCTTAACATCTAAAAGAACATTTAACAACTGTTGAAGAAGCAGAACATTTTACTCTATTATTTATAGAGGTAAGAATTTTAAAAAAAGAGGACCAATTGAGAGGCCTGCATAACATTAGCTTTAGCTCCTTGTTACTGTTGTCTTCATTTTGTATATTAAATTTGTCTCTAACTGAGGGTATATCCATAATCTCTATGTAGTCCAGATTCAATATAATCTGCTATAAGAGAAAGGCTGCAATTCTTTTTGAAACCTGATGTGTACTCTTGTATAAAGGGAAACTTGAAACAAGCAACATCTTCAAATACCCAGAAATAAAATTTTTGTGACATAATAGATCAGTACTAAAAACACTTGACACATCCACCAAGTCACAAGTACGAGTGAAACATCATCTTGCAAATAGAACATATGTTTTAAAAACACTCTTGAGCTCTTGGATACTCGCTTATTCTATATTTCTCATAAATGCGATTATGCGATTTTTGGTTACCGATAATATATAAACAGTCTCGATTAGAAATACCTCTAGCTTGAGGACTATGGTAGCGTGCACATGTTCTTCCAGACTTCCTATAAGACTTTCCTGTACAGTCACTTGAGAAATGCTGGCGTTGCCTTTATTTTCCAATCTTTCCTTCTCACTTTGAGGCTTTAAAAGGGATTTCTTATGGCAGTATTAACTTAGATATGGGCAGTTCTGAGATCTGAGCAGCCGCCATCTTTGATGATGTCATAGCCGGAAAATGTACCAGGTGGCGGATATGTACCCAAGCCCAAAATGCTTACTAGGACACCTACTAAATATTCCTTTAAAAAAATCTCTATACTCAAACTTTCCAACAGAACTGTTGTCAGGTCCTGGACTATAAATCCAAGGTCAAGACAAATCATAAATTTTATACCTGAATTTCAGACAGTTTAATTTTAAAATAAAGTAACAAAGAAATACATAACATAAAGAAAGACTTTGCAGTCTAATCTTTTTTTAATTTGAAAAACCTTGATCAGAAATATAGTAAAAATTACACATATGCATTAAGAGTTTTCTTTTATTTCACAGTTTCAAGAATAAGCACTCTAATGCTCAGAATAAAGGAAAATTTTCTTTAATTAGGAAATGAATAATTCTTTTATAAATGCCTTTAAATATTTTTTCACATAAAATTTCAATTTTCTTGTCTTACAGTAACTTGATACATAGAGGAGGAAACAAGGCAGGAACAAATGCTTATTGGCATAGATTGAGGCACATATTGGCAGCACAGAGCCAAAAAATAAAATATGAACAATTTTAATCGTTATACTTAAAAATATACAAAAAAATTAATTTTTGTATTAAAAAATATTGTTCATAAGAACAAAATAAAATATAAATGCAGCAATTTCTTTTATTTTTAAAATTGCGGAGGTGAAAATAACACACAGATCAACAAATATACTAGGGGGGGGGGAAATACTTTCTTGTTTGGTTGCATATTACCAAAAATATCTTAATTTAATTAAAAAATAAATATTAAAAACTGCATTTATTTTTACTTAAAAGGTGAAAAAAAAAAGCAGACCCTTTTTCTTTTAGTCAATCTAATACAATTTCATGTCCTTTTTAAATCATAGAATTAGTACAACAATAAAAATTGTTTTTAAAAAAATACTAAAATATGAAATTCCATGAAAAATTCTCATGCCTGAGTTGATGGTAAAAGTGATACTATTTGGATGATCACTGCTTTTGTTTGAAAAGAGAATCTATAGAAGTTCTTCCAAAGAAATTTCAGTAGCTAAAATTTGGCAGTAGGAAAAGGTTTGATAATATGACTTGTTTTAAGTGACAAACATAATATAGTTTGATTATTGATTTCTTTTTTGACAGTGATATTGTATGTTATATGAATATTGGGTCTTTTCACAAACCTTAGTGTAAGGTTAAAATTAACTTTTGTGAATTGTTTAAATAAATAATTCTATCGCTCAACAACATTACAATTAAATATTGTTATACAAAATATTCCAAACATTGTTCCTTGCACATTTTTATTAGAATAATTTTTAGCATGAACATTTTTTTTTTTAAATCTATGTAAATTATTATAACTGCTTTAAAGAAAATTACATCTTTTAACATCCTGATCAATTTTATAGTATATCTTAAAGTGATCCAAATAAAATTATGTAACTTAGTTACTTATTTGCTACGTCTAACTGATTTACCCTACAATTTTTTGGATTTTAAATATTAATATCATAACTTTTTTGAGTCACATGATAAAAAGTTTCTAGCAGTACTACAAACATTTTTATGAAAAATAACTCAATTTTAAATTTAAAACATAGACCAAACGATTAACTGAAACAAAATCTTTCAAATGGCTTCTAAACAGAAATTTTCTAGATTCCATTTTAATTTTTTCTGAAAAATGATAATTCATACTGAAAAGTATACAGAAATAGCAAAATAAAATTTTAAAAATATTTCTTTGTATTTTTTATTAATTGTTCCGTACATTAATTCCTTAATGTTCTTTTAATTGCATTAAGACATTTTGTATTATAATAACATTAGATGAATATTTTCAAAATAAGGAGAAAAAAGAATGATTGAAAAATATTCAACAGTTCATTCTAAAACCTGGAATTTGTAATGCAGTTTTCTCCATAGAAAAGCATTGAGATGATTGTTTCCCTGGAGACACGATAGAAGCCCCTTAAAAGAAAGACTAATTAGAAAGTTTATCGTTTCAAATTACAATTAATTTTTCATAATTTATTATTTACAGAAAATTTTAAATTTTTACATTATACCTAATATAATATAGTTAGATTCTTTTTCTCCCTACAATATCCAACTAATAATATAATTAATATTTGTTCAATTAACAATATAATTAACACAAAAAACACTCAAAAGAACTGGTGATTAGAAGATAAAATAATCAAAAGTTTGTAAAATAACGTGCGTAAAAGTTACTAGTCACGCTAGATATATGTTTCTAAAAAAAAAAAAAAAAAAAAAAAATGTGACCTTTATCAGTAGCAGTCGAAGTCCATTCACAGATTGGGACAAGAAACTGAAAAGAAAGTAAACAGAAAACACAAGGGAAGAGTGAGCTGCCAGTCAGAGGAAGAAAAAAAGCAAGAAACCAGGGAGGATAAGAGAAAGGGTGGAAAGAGGGTAGATTCTTAGGTCTAAACAGAGAAAACAGTACAATGTTTTGTTTTGTTTACAAATGGTGGCTCTGATGGCAAAAAGGCTTGAGCAATAAATGGTGTTTGCAGAATGCTGTCGGCAGATGAATCATCCCATTATAGCAAACCGGAAACAACCAGAATGAAAACATGCATACCTTCAATGCTGTTTGAAGAATGGGAATTTCGTGTTGCACATTAGCTGTTTAATTTTTTTTTTTTTTTTTTTTTTTTGTGAGTTAAATGCCGTTTTCTGAACTGTAGTGTTTATCATGAGTTAATAAGCTTTCTCAGAGAATTTCATCACTAGAAAAGAAAGTAAACAGAAAAGAAGAACGAATTGCCATACAGAGAAAAAAACAAATAAATATCTCTTTATTCTAAAAAAAGTAACTCCAGCTGCTGCCGCTGTCAAAAGCTTGTCATGCTGTCTCCCCTGAAACTGTCGAGGGTTGAGTTTCAACAAAGGTATCGACAGATTTGAAAAATTCCAGGGAAGCCATTTAGCTGACTTAAATTTCGAAAGTCGAATTATTTTAGATGTTAATAAAAAACTGAAAAAATGAGCACAATGGGTGAGAGGTTTGCCAATTTTCACCAGCAAAAAATCATTCATGCCTTTGCAACAAAGCAATTCCAAGTATGTAGAATTGCGTGAAATTGACAAACAAAAGTTGAATTATGCCAGTTTTAAGCCTAATTAAAAAGTATGAGAAATAAGTCAAAAGGTGCTACACAAATCTCACAATTTTCAAATAGCAAGTATTTTCTCTTAGATAATAGGAGCTTAAAATTACAGATTATTCATTTTTTCAATACAAAATAACTAATCATAACTGATTTAAAAAGTGCCATTTTAGAATCACAGGTACAATCTGGTAAAAGGCTTTATTTTCAGTTCTCTGTTCCAGTTCTCTGTCCAGAATGGATTTGACTGCTACTGATGAAGATTGAAATTTTCATGTCTAGCTTGACAAGCAACTTTTATGTGTGTTATTATATAGAGTTTTATTTATCTTAATATAATTATTTAAGCATGCATACATTCATTATCATGACCATTTGTTATATACCAGCTGTTTCAATTTGTTTAATCAGAGGGCTATCTTTTAAACTAATGGCAATCAGCATTATACTTCCAATTAAAAAAAGTTTCCTGATGACCTATTTTTAACAGTTAATTTATATAATTATAATTTAAGTTATATATTTATTAATTCATTCATATGTATATACATGTTATTTAATAATTCAAACACATATAAATTTAATAAGGGTCATTTTTTTAACTACTATACAAAAACTTGTTAACTAAAGGTAAAAACTGGCACATCTGGCATATCTGGTTAACAGTCAGTGGCTGATAGCCTCCATTTTTTAATGGCCACTTTTTTTTAGTTAATGGCCACCCACACCAGCAGAATATTTTTTAATGTAAAAATTAAATAATTTAGTTTACTATCATTAAAAATCTGTTTAATTTAAGGAGAATTACATTTATGATCATAAAATTAAAAAAAAAAAGTATTAATTTATAAAAATTTATTGTCAATGTGTAGTGGGAAGTCAGTATCATTAAAACAAATCAAGGTACCTTTGAAGTCAAGCCAAATATATATAATGCATATCTAAAATAGTATTTTATTAAACACAAATTTAATAGATTTAGATTGTATATTTATAATTCTATAGTATAAAATATAGTTTGGTATTAAAGACAGTGAGAAAGCGTGAGAAATTTGCACATGTAGCTCTATGTTCACCTAATAATTTTTGTTTACAATAATTATTAAATGAGCACCAAGCAAAAGTTTTCAAAGTTACTGAACATAAACACTAACATCTGCCCAGAAATTTTTCTCAGCCGGGCAGTATCATGAAGCTGCAATGCGTAATTCTATCGAATTAAAGCTTCAAAATGAAGTTTTGCTTTTTCTGCTGGGCAGTCAGTTACAACTTGTCAGGTGATGCCTCCAGCCAGAAAGGCCTGGTGAGAACCCTGCCCAGACCTATTAGACCTTATTTAGAAGTGCAACAAACATCTCAACTCACCCATTGATTGACAATCAGAAATTGGAAAATTTTGAATACAGAACACAGAAGATTACTGGAATAAATGACACAGAGGCATGTGAATTTTGTATTGCATCCAACTGTTGGATGTACAACAACCCAATCCAATTAAAATTACTGACATTTTTTTGTTTGTTTGTTTCACTTTCGATTCAAATTAATTTACTTTTTCTCATTAATGAAAAATGAACACATCAGTATTTTTAAAAGCACAATTCTTTTATCCTTTAAATAAACAAATAAATATGTACAATTATTTTAAATAAGATATGTAAGTTTAGCAGGCATAAATATAAATATTTTTAACTGACAGCACATTCTCCAAAGTAAAGAAAAAAAAATGTTTAAAATATATTAAAATAATTAAAATGAAGTACAGAGCATTTATCCATAGTTAAAGAAATAAAGACTTATTTCCTCCAAAATATATTTCGGCAGCAGTCCGCGGCCATCTTCAGTCATTGTTGTTCGCAAGTGGCCTCGATCAAGATCTCTCCTCTCCTCAATGTCGAACTTGGCGCCTGGTTATGTCATCCCAAATTTCGCTTATTCCTGCATGCGCCATATCGTTGATGCTGAAATCTGCTGAAGAAATTTCTAACGAAGACATGCATAGGATTTATTATTATAATTTACGACTTTAGTTATTCCTTCAAAATCTATTGCAATGGGGGTTATTTAATGCTAAATGGGATAAAGCTGTGCTCTGTTTATTAAATTTAATATCATTAATGTGTTCTTTTTTACATTCGTTTATTTTTCACTTGGTTACTCCAATATAGCAACTTTAATTTGAAGAAACATTAGTTTCTTCAGTTGTTTTGTTAAGTCAATTTTATAGATGATGGCAGTGTCTCCAGGATCAATAGCATCTTTTTGATTAAAATAAAACAAAAAATCCAGGAGATACTGCATGGCCCCCTTGGATGACCTCTGAAATGTTTTTGTGGAAACATCCCTGCTTATAACACGATTTGTTTTCAAAAAACTCAGACATTTTTTCCAGAAGCACAGTTGCTCCACCTCTATATAAGCTGAACAATGGTGAGGTTTCCACCGCCACTCTTATTACAAAACTCTGGTGAGGATGCCACATTACTTCCTTGTACACCTATTAAATCATAAATATTTTCGGTGCATTTCATCTAAACTTATTTTCTTTGAAAGATATACAAAACTGCAATAATACAAAGGTTTAGCGATTTCGGGCCAAATATTTGAAATATAGCTAAGCAGTTTTCAATTTGAAAGATTTGTTTTTGACAGTTGGGCGATATTTCGCCAAAAGCCAACAAGCTTGAAAAAGTTAGCGAGATTTTGGTTATAGCCGAAATAGTGAGCTATCACAGACATTTAATGAATTCAAGGTCATAGACCTTAATGTATTTAAAGTCTTTTGTGTAATTCCGTAAATAAATTATTCAGTCAATTGCAATCAAAAGAGATGTGCAGTTAGATGTTACTAAAAGCAGAAACTGTTCTGGATCAAAGAACCTTTAAAGGAAATAGATCGACAAATTGATGAACTCTTGCACCTAGGATTAATCGTTCCTTCCAAAAGTGAGTATGCAGATCTGGTCGTATGTGTCTTTAAGAAAGATAGCTCCGTCCGTGTGCGTGTAGACTACAGATATCTGAATGCGCAGACTATGACAGATTCATTCCCTATGAAGAATGCAGTGGACTTGATTTATCAGGTATTGAAGGCTAAATTCATAACTTTAATCAATCAAGACTTAATCCGGATTGCTGAGATATTACGTCTTTCATAACACACCGAAGACAGTATTCATTCGTCGTCTTTTCTTTGGATTAAGAAATACAGCTGCTACATTTCAAAGAACTATAAATGATTTACTTTTCGAACACAAAGATTATGCCGAATTGCACATCGATAATGTCACAATATACTCCAGTGACTGGTGGTCACATCTCAAGCATCTTGATGCTGTGTTGACGACTTTAGAAAAAGCTATACGATCAATTTTACAAAGTGTGACTTTGCTAAAAGAAAGATCAAGTTTCTTGGTCACATTGTTGGATCTGTTTCCCATGAGCTCAACCCCAAAAAGGTACAAGCTATCCAAAATCTAAAGACACCTAAAACTAAGAAAGACATCAGAAGCATTCTATGGCTATTGTCACACTACAGAGTGTGCATGCCCAACTTCTCAGACATAGCTCACTCTTTAACCACTTTGCTGAAACGAAGATCCCAAATGATGTGGTTTGGTTAAGTGAGGATGACGTTGCTTTTTCCAAAAGTGAAGGAAGCAATTTGTAATGCCCCCAAATGTTATTCCCTAAACTTCAAGCTACCCTTTATAAAATATGCCGATGCTTCATCATATGCTGTGGGTGCTTGTTTAGTCCAAAAGGATGAACAGAACAATGAATACCCTATTGCATTTGCTAGTAAGAAACTCACTAATGTGCAAGAAAAATGCGCAAGTGATCAAAAAGGAAGCCTACACAGTAATTTTTGCTTTAAAGAAGTTGAGACTTACATATTTGGATCAGAAATTATTATTGTAAGTGATTGCAACCCCCTAAAGTTTCTTACGAACTGTGCTTCACAGAGTCCCCGACTTCAAAGATGGTCTCTTGCTTTATAACGTTTCCATGCTACAATCAAATATCGTAAAGGAAAAGAACACTTGAACACAGATTCCTTGTCATGTTTGCAGGCTGACCAGTGGACTAATGAACAATGATATGAACTCAAAGTTTTGACTTTGAATGTTATATTGTTTTGATAATTTTTTTTTTCCCCAGGAAATAGCCAGGAGCACGGACGTTTGAAGAACTTTTGAAAAAATTTGGATTAAATTTTGTACTTATTTTTGTTTAGTTTAAACTAAGCAATGATTAAAGAGTTTTAGAATTTTTTTCTTATAATAATGATAATTCTAAAATATGGCAATCCATGTCTCCAGTGTTTTCAAGAACCAGAAGTTGGGTGTTTACTTTAACCCTCTCGTCACCCTGAAACTCATATGAGGCTCCTACTTCAAATAGCAATATTTAGAGAGAAAACAATTAAATTTAGTATTTTTTTCTTTTAGTGATATCAATATCATTAATTCATGTAGAAAGTATATGAGGCTCTTAAATAGATGCATAAATCGTGCCTAGATTGCAGTACTAGTCAATTTAGATCAGTTTTACAGTTTTCGCTTCATTGTTTCAGGAGAAGAAAATATTTACGCTGCTTTTTTACCGTTTTTTTTTTTTTTTTTTTTTTTTTCTTTTTCTTATTGCTCAACCTTTACCTAATATGTACATCCTTTTAAATTAATTTTAGCACAACAAATGCTTCGAAAATGCAGAAATTAATATTAGAAAAATCTAATATTAATCAAAATTAGAAAAAAATATTTTTGCATGATTTATAATAGTATTTCAGATGCATTAAATGCTAGACAGATTTATTTTCTCTGATTTTTCATAATTCGGTGACGAGAGGGTTAAATATGTGAAAGTCTAAGTGAAGTACAGTCGAAACCGTATAAGTGCACATCTCTTAAGTGCAGAAACCTCCTGAGTGCACAAGATATGATAACCCCAAATTTCTGCCCTATGCATCTAATGTTTTGTTAGCCCAAATAAGTGCATAAACCTCTACAGTGCACATTTTTCACCTTAAAAAAATTGTTTTTATAATGGAATTTTGACCACATAAGTGCACATGCATCCGAAAACAAACCAAAAAGGAAATTGTAGTTTATCTGAGAAATCTTGGTAGTAATTTCTACACTTCTGTTTCCCTCCTGATTTCCCCCAAAATCCATCCGCTGACAACAGCGCCACGTAGCGAGTCCTAGCACACGTCATCTCCAAATCAAAACTGTTTACATCATTTTCAAACCACCAATGAAAACTAGCCTGTTATGTTAGCTCGCTGCTGACTTTTGATCACAGTGTGTGTTCATTTTCATTATAGCTGAAAGGAAACGAAAACTAGTGCATATGACAGTTAGCCAGAAGTTAGAAATTGTAAATTCAATAAAATCCAATTGTGTAAAAAAAAAAAAAAAAAAAAAAAAAAAAAAAAAAAAAAATTGCCAAAGAATATGGATGTGACTTATCAACTGTTTCTCAAGTATTGAAACAAGAAGAGAAACTTAGAGACATAGAAAAATCTAACCAAAACACTCCCAGAAGAAGATTAAAAACAGGAAATTATGATGAAATTGAAAAAGCTGTTTCGGTATGGTTCAAACAAATGCTTGCTAAAAATGCTATTATCAGTGGTCTTATGGTATTAGAAAAAGCTAAAGAGTTCTTCAAAATGTTTGGCATGGAAGATTTTGAACCCAGTAATGGCTGATTGGGGTGATGGAAAACTCAAGAAAATATTTCTTTCGGTCAAGTTCTAATTAAGCAATCATCTGCAGATCAAGAGGGCAAAGAAATGGGATGAAACTGTGCTTCCCACCTTAATAAAGGATTATAAGGAAAAGGATATTTTTAACACTGATGAATCAGAACTTTTTTTTTCAAAGCTCTGCCAAATGGAACATTAGCATCAAAGGGTGAAAATGTTTCAGGAATGAAGACGCAGAAAGATCATCTGACACTGTTGTTCATCTGCAACATGGATGGATCAGAGAAACACGTTTTTTGCATCGGGCGGTCAAAAAATCCTAATTAAGCAATCATCTGCAGATCAAGAGGGCAAAGAAATGGGATGAAACTGTGCTTCCCACCTTAATAAAGGATTATAAGGAAAAGGATATTTTTAACACTGATGAATCAGAACTTTTTTTTTCAAAGCTCTGCCAAATGGAACATTAGCATCAAAGGGTGAAAATGTTTCAGGAATGAAGACGCAGAAAGATCATCTGACACTGTTGTTCATCTGCAACATGGATGGATCAGAGAAACACGTTTTTTGCATCGGGCGGTCAAAAAATCCTAATTGTTTTCGAGAGAAAAAAAAAAATTACCCATATCTGCTAAGTCTTGGATGACAAGCAGTCTTTAGAGTAACATCTTGAGGCAGCTAGATGACATGCTTGCGAAAGGAAAAAGAAACGTCCTTCTATTTGCGGATAATACTGCTTGTCATAAGCTTGAAAGTGGAATCAGCTTAAAACACACCACAATCGAATTTTTGCCTCCAAACACAGCATCTGTAATACAGCTGCTAGATCAAGGTATAATTACAGCTTTCAAGGTTTACTACAGGCAACAAATCGTTTATAAGCAACTTCTTTTCCTTGAAAAATAACAGACTTCAGCCAGTTTTTCGAAAACTATTGATGTTTGGGAAGCACTAAACTTGATTAAACAATTATGGTATTTAGTAACATATGTTACAATTCAGAATTGTTTCAGAAAGGCTGCATTTTCATTCGAAGAGAAAAATGAAATGTTGGAAGACGAAAGCGTACATCTGAAATTGGATATTCCTGAAGGTTAGTTTTATGAGTGCGTGACGATTGATGAAACTTTAGAGTGTTACGGAGACTTAACAAATGAGGACATTTTCAACAAAATAAAAGATAATAATGAAAACACAGAAGAGGGAAGCACTGACGTGAACGTCGAGCCAGAGTTAAAATCTGTACCCACACGTAATGAAGCGATGTCAACTTTAATGGTTTAGTGATTACTGATCCTCCAATAACTTAGATATGAAAACCATCAATGCATTAACTGATCAATTTTTTTAGCATACTTCAAGAAATCTTGTACAGAAAAAAGCGATGGACTTCTTCAACTGATTATGTAACAATGTTTACGTGAGTAGGTTTGAATATTTAATAAATTAGCATTATTCTATTTAATTGATGTATATTTTTGTAATAATCAAAATTAAAATTTTTATTTTTCACATTAAACATTTCTATGTATATAAATAAAAACATTAAAAGACATTAAAATTTCCGTAAAATCTAAAAAACACGCACCATTTGAGCGCTTTCGGCAGTTAATCCACTGCCGTCTTCAGAACTGAGCCCGTCTGGCTCGCTTCCCGCTTCTTCATTAATTCCAGCCACGATTCCTCTATTTGCGCATGTGCCATGTCGTTGACAGCTCCCTCGTGTCATTATTTCCAACGCTTCCCGTTTCAAGCCATAACTGTGGTTATTGTAATTAGCTATTTTCTTGAATTTTATGAAATCTATATCCATATTTTCTTTTAAAGCTAGGCGGGAAAGGGCGGTACTCTGTGTATTGTATTTTATATCATTTATGTGTTCTTTAATTCTGTCTTTAATTTTTCTTTTTGTAACACCAATGTAGTATCCGGGAAGGTTGGATTCTCTATAAGTAAAATTTATTTTGTAAATACCTGCAGTTTCTAGAGGGTTTACTTAGTCCTTATCTGACCGAATTCTTTTAAAGATATTGCAATTGGGTTTAATCAGGATACGTAGGTTCATTTTATGGGTACGGTTGGATGTTTTTACAGCGAGACCGCAACAGTAAGGCATAGGATGAGTGAAGGTGGGTTTTTCTTTCTGTGCGTCGTTGATGATGTTTAGTTTCTTTCTTCTATTTTTGATTAGGCAGGGAATAATATTGCTGGGATAATTGGCTTCGCGAGCAAGTTGCTGTATAAATTGTAGTTCATCCTTTAGTAGTTTCTGGTTGGAGCATATTTCTAGGACCCTATTAATATGGGAACGTAGGATTGAAATTTTGTAGTTATAAGTAGTTTTTGAGGAGTAATTGACAATTTTATTGTTATTGGTGGGTTTTTGATAGACTGTAGTTTCGATATTGTTTGGGGTGGTTCTAATTACTTTGACATCAAGGAAATTTAGGCTATTATTTTGTTCGAGTTCTATAGTAAATTGTATATTTTCATCAAGAGAGTTAATTTCGTCGAGAATATTATCAATGCTATTGTTATTTGCTATGGCAAAAACATCATCAACGTAACGATACCAGTATTTGATGTGGGGGTGGAGGTTTTTACTGATTAAAGTTTCTAGGTTTCTCATTTTCCATTCCGCTATAATTCCGGAGATCGGGGAGCCCATAGGGACACCTTTATTCTGTTTATAAAATTTACTATTGAATTGGAAATAGGAGTTATTGAGGATGAAGGACAAGGCAGCTTTGAGGGTTATGGAAATATCTGTATTAAATGCGTTCTCGATTTCTTTGCTTATTGTATTGTACATTTCTGTTGTGTCTATTGATGGATATAAATTGGCGACATCGAAGCTGACCATTTTAACAAAATTTGAGAATTGTATGTTATTTAATTCTTTTAAGAAATCATTTGTGGAGTTTAGGGATGAGTTTGAGCAAGGAATTAGTTGCTGTAATATGTTTTTTTGGTATTTTTCAAGTAGGTAAGTAGGGCCTTCACATTTACTAACTATTGGGTGGAGGGATGGTGGATTTTTATGATCTTTATATTTTCCAAAAATGCGCAGAGCAAAAGCAGTAGGACTATGTAATTGTTGCGGTTTGTTATCGGGCCAGCTTCCTTTGTTTATAAGTTCTTTTAGGATATTGTTAATTTTGGTGGTGGGGTCTTTATTTAATATATTAACATCTAGTTTATTGATAGTTTCAATCATTTTGGTAATGTAATCTTTTTTATCTAAAATAATGATTTTTCCTGTTTTGTCTGAGCTGAGGCAGGTTATTTCTGGATTATCTTTCAGTGCTTTTAAACATTTTTTGTCTTCCCCGTCCCTCATATCTTTCTTTTTTAATTTAACAAGTTCCTTTTGAGTGAAAAGCCGTAGTTCCTGTTTATTGTTGTTAGGTAAGGGTTCTATTGCGGTCTCATAAGCAGCTATTGTGTCTTTTACCACAGTTATGGCTTGAAACGGGAAGCGTTGGAAATAATGACACAAGAGGGAGCTGTCAACGACATGGCGCATGCGCAAATAGAGGAATCGTGGCTGGAATTAATGAAGCAGCAGGGAGTGAGCCAGACGGGCTCAGTTCTAAAGACGGCAGTGGATTAACTGCCGAAAGCGCTCGAATGGTGCGTGTTTTTTAGATTTTACGGAAATTTAATGGCTTTTAATGTTTTTATTTATATAACTAAGGTATTTCCGTGTTTGAATTTTTAACTAAACATTTCTATGTAGTTAAGCTTAGTAGCTATGCATACTAAGCATCAGGTAGCTCTGTTTTCTACGTAGTTACGAGTAATAAACTTTGCTATCTAATTACCTTTCTTCATCATTATTATACATTAAGAAGTAATTATAAAATTAACAATCAAAATCAAATACAGATATACATATACATATATTTTGTATACATATAACTACTTATACTATTTAATATCAAAGACACAGATTTTCAATGAGAAATTGCTCTACATACGTTAATTTATGAAAGCTCGCATAAGTGCACATAATTTTGTTGCCACGTCGATATGCACTTACGCAGTTTCTACTGTACCTTTTTCTGTGAGTGTTTTATAATCAGTTAAATTTTGTGAGCTGAGTATTAGTTAATTCCTCAAAACATTTTTCTGTTGTTGTTGTTATTATTTGATATGTTATTAGTGTTGAGGCTAGAATTTTCTTTTGCTATTGTGAATGTTATGATGACTGTTAAAATCAGATAAAAGAAGTGTTTTTTTTTTTTTTTTTTTTTTTGTTTTTTTTTTTTTTTTTTGGCGTGTTAATTTGATTTTGTCTTCAAGAAGACGCAATCAAATCTTTAAGAGCGGAAGTGTCAGACATGGTGCTGCAGACGCCTAGTTTCTACTCCTCTACATCGCACTTTTTTTATTCTGCTCAGAAGAAGAAAAGAGAAGGTGCAGATCGAAACACACAGGTGCCGATGTTATGCAATACTTTTGGTGCTTTAACTGGTAACTTTTGGTGCTTAACTTTTTTTCAGTAATGGCAGAAATAGTTTTATGTTGAAGTCAGGGATCAGCATAACTATATAGAAGGGTGATATGGTTTAAAGAATAACTTTCCATGGAGCGCAATGCTTTAGGAAAATATTTTGAATGTTCCTGTAGAAAAACTATAAATGCTACATAGACCATTTTCAATAGGGTAAATGGTACTGTAGATAAGAATAACATACATAAATTTTGTAAAAATTGATGCATAATTACAGGAGTTAGAGCACGGACAGACAGACAAACCAAAATTATAAACACTTTTCAACTTTGTTGGAAAGTGTTAAAAAGCAAGTGTGCAAAACCATTAGAAATATAGAGAAGAACAATAACTATACAACTGGCAAGGAACTTTGGAATTATAATTGTTTAATAAGTCACAACTATGTTTTAAAGTAACAGCCGGGTCATTCCATGTCAGATCAACCAGGCCATGACACCATCCATCACAGATTTTGATGAAATTTGGTACCTATGTACAACTTTTCATTGTACCTATATACAACTCAACAGCTGATTACAACGATTTCAATTATACTGAGATTAATTAAGGGTTCAATTATACTGAGATTAATTCAAAAGTTGTGTGTTTTCAAATTTCAGATGAGATGCCCTGTTGGACGCCATCTTGAATGACACTTATACATACATAAATAGCCATAACTTTCTTAAAATTTGTGCTACAAACTTCAAATTTGTGTTGTTCTGATCAGAAAAAAAAAAACACATTTTCACTTAAGTGAGGTCAATATTGTACAACTTTATTACAGAAACTATAAAATCCGTTTATTTCTTATTTCTTGGTTGACAGAATGAATAATTTCAACAGCTAATTTCATGAAGTGCTCTATTTTCAATTTCCACCAAATTTTATACACAAGTAGTTAAAAGTATGCTATAATATCTGATTAAAAAATTTTAATGTGTATTTTATAGAAAAAGTTTTAAAAATAAAATTTTGAACAAGTACACGCATCCTTATTACAGTGCACTGTACTATTTTCTTAAAGATCATTTATCCATATAATTACATTTTTAAAAAGTATATACAATTTTACTGATACCATAAAAGTGTTTTTTGACGTTTCCATAAATTTTATTCCAACAAGCTTTGAAGGAGAAATAAAGAAACTCACTAAATAGAAACAGGTACATTTTGTATTTCCTCTTAAAGAAAAAATACTTTCTACAGAAAAAGAATACACTTTTTCAAATAAATTACATTTTCTAATCTAAAAATGATATATAAGTGGTTTTTTTCCTAGCAGGTTGATTTCGCATAAGAACAACAAGCATTTTTAATGACAAATTAATTCAGCTTTCTTGCGTAATAGAAATATATTTCACTTAATAAAATTGAATTAACAACCTGAATTCTTTATGCATTTGATTTTTAATTAAACATTTAAACATAAATACTGAAAGTAGAAGCTGCAAAACATAGTATGAAATGTAAACATTAAAAGAAAAAAAAAAAGATGTATAGTGAAAAATAAAATCAAACGTACCCTATCTCAGGGAGCAGAAAGTTTATTTGTCATGGTATTTCTATAACTATATATACTTTTAAATTATAAGCTATAATAAATAAATACATGTATATATAGATATTGGCTGGATATCATTTAAAAATAGAAAAACTCTATTTGTTGCACCAGTTGACTGATTCTTTACTCAGTTGATAGGTACTTCCTGTGGCAGTGTGCAAAACAATGCAAGTTATGAGTGCCTGTAATAGTTGTAGCTAAAATGCTTAGATAGCTGCATACATTAAATGATTTGTGAGAATATTTCAGGATTTTCCCCAGGCCTTTCTGGTAAAGGCCTTATGGCCTAAGGCACATAGCCCAACTACTGACTGACCAGAAGAAAAAGCAAACTATCATTTAAAATGCTTTAATTCGATAGGATTACACATTGCAGCTTCATAATGCCACCCGGCAGACAAAAAGGTCTGGGGAGGTCACTGAATTTACTTTCATATAAAAACACAGTATCTCAGATCCTTCAAATTTAACTCTCATTCTCAATGAAAGGATTTCCTGATTTTGTTTACTCCAACCTTTGACTCTATTTTTCCTGGCCATTTGTTAGAAAAAATTTCACTTATACTACAAAGAGCACTTGCAACCATTAGAATCTCTCCTCACAAATTGAAAAGTATAAATACAAAAATATCAAGCTTCTAATGAAAATATAATCCTTATAAATAAAATTGAAATTCTGTTTGTCAGTTTGCGAATTTGGATAGTATACAAATCCACAAAAAGGGACCTATCAGCCTGAAATTTTGCACAAATATGTAAAATAACAGAATAAATGATAGTCCACTTTAAAACTTTGAAAGTCCACCCGTTCCCGGAATTTATGAGATTTTTTATGTTCTCCACGCAGAAAGCTTTCCGCAATTGTAACCCCTGTAGTGAAAAAAGTGTGAAATAAGCATCGTGTTTGCCATGTGTGGCAATTTTGCCGAATAAAATGTTTGAAATTCTTAAAAATAAAAGAATAATAATGATTTTTTTTTGTTGTTGTTAGTTTATATTTGTAAGATTTTTTTATTATTATTATAATATTGTGTGCATGGGAAATCAGAGCAGGAATGAAATGTTTTATACGCAAAACAATAAGAATTAAAGATTTCCAAGGCTAATATGTAAAATTTTTTAGTTAGGCAAAAAATAAAATGGCTTATATGCCGATTTTGGGAAAGTGAGTTCTAGCGGTTTCCACAGTTTTCAGCTTGCCGCAATTTACTGAGAGCTTAAGGAAATAGATTTTTGAAAACAAGTGCATAGGTTTTATTAGAATACAGCATTAAATTTTAATACTCCTTGCAGAAATAATGCAGTTATTAAGGAATTTCAAGCAATCTATCTTCAGAATTCTCGCCAACTGAGTACATTGATTTAAGTTGGGGGAATTCTGCCAAATTTCAGAAAATTGAAATATTCACATTTAGTACATCGGAGTAACGATGAATAAAACACGTTATAGTTCATAATTTAAAAAATGCAGCTGTATTAAGAAATTCCACTTTTCAAATAAATGCCTGCTTTACTTTTTGGCGGCCGAACCATTTCCCATTTTAATTGCTGCTAAGTCAATGCTTCGAATGATTCCCTGAAAAAACTCTTGCAAAATGGCACATGTTGGCACTTTGGCGAGGCTTAGATTTGAAACTGGATTTCATTTGAGACTGGTATACATAATAACACTGGTTATAGATAAAAATGAGTGTTGGTATGTGTGTATGAGGTCGAAAAACTCCAGCACCGTTTGACCGAAAATAGTGCCATGCACTGTAATAAGGATGTGTGTACTTGTTCAGAATTTTATTTTTAAAAACTTTATCTGTAAAATACACATCAAAATTATTTAATCAGATATTATAGCATACTTTTAACTACTTGCAGGGTTGGCTTTTTCCCGTCCAAAACTTGTTTTTCCCATCCCACTGGGAAAAACTGGTAAATACTGGGAAAAACTGGTAAATACCGGGAAAAACTGGTAAATACTGGGAAAAACTTCCAAATGACAATATGTAAGATGTATTCTGGCTTCCTGAATATAACATGTAAAATTAGTTAGAAATACATAGTTATTACAAACTTCCCTTACGTTTAAAATTATTCTGTAGGAAAGCAATATAATTAAATAAGAAATATTGCATAAAATATAAAAAAATGCTCATAAAATTTTTTAATAATAATGAATTTCCTAATTAAATATTTCAGAACTTAGAACACAATAAAATAAAATTATTAAACTTAAAAATATCAGTATCATCAAGAGAAGCAATGAAGAATTTGTGTTAAATTTAAATAAAAATGTTATTGTTTTTGTACATTATCAGTACCAGAAGTCCATCATATTTGTTTACATTTTTCTTGTTGCCAGATTCTTGTCTAATCTGTAATAGAATGACTGAAGAATCAGTCTTTGAAGACTGATTCAGATTTTCTTTAAAAAAAAACACATCAAACTCCATACAAAAACACCTTTTCCAAAGACATTTTTCTCTGAAGACATTACAAACACTATTTCACCTGCACTATGGTGGAAAAATTTAAGTAAAACTGGAATAGATGCAGAATTTCTCCAATTAATGGACCATCTTCAGGGGTGTCCTGCATCATCAGCATCTCTGGAGTGTATTTTTTCTATTATTTCTTTCATTCAAAACAAGATTAGAAATAGACTGGGTTTACAAAAAGCCTCTAAATTGGTATTTTGTTATATGATGCTAAAATCTAATAATGTGGAAGTGGAAGACGAAGAATATGAATACGATAACACTTGGTAAATGTATGGGAATCTTTATGGTGTGTAAATAAATATTTAAATAAATGCACTCCATTGTCTGTTTTTGTAAATCTTCCTTTTCTTTCTTTTTTGTTTACCTTTCAAGTTATTTACTTAGAACTCAATTTTGACATTTTTAAAAGTTGTTTTGAATTAATTTTTTTTTTTTTTTTTTTTTTTTAAATAATCAGTTTTTCCCATGTGGGAAAAACATAGTATTTCCCAGGACGGTAAGTACCGGTTTTTACCATGGTATTTACCGGAAGTGGGAAAAACCTTGCCAACCCTGACTACTTGTGTATAAAATTTGGTGGAAATTGAAAATGGAGCACTTCACAAAATTAGCTGTTGAAATTATTTACTCTGTCAACCAAAAAAAGAGAAACAAACAGATTTTACAGTTACTGTAATAAAGTTGTACAATATTGACCTCGTTTAAGTGAAAATGTGTTTTTTTCTGATCAAAACAACAAATTTGAAGTTTGAAGGACAAATTTTAAGAAAGTTATGGCTATTTATGTGTGTATATGTGTCATTCAAGATGGCATCCTACAGGGCATCTCATCTGAAATTTGAAAGCTCATAACTTTTGAATCCCTTAATTAATCTCAGTATAATGGATATATTTGTAATCAGCATCAAAAGTTGTACATATGTATCAAATTTCCTCAAAATCTGTGACGGATGGTATCATTCTCGAAAAAATTTGGTTGATTTGACATGGAATGACCAAGCCCATATTTATAGACAGATGAAATCAAGAACTTAAAGATAACTTTAGAAAATTTTGAATTTCCTGACTGCATTTTCCTTCCTTTAACTCAACTTTCTTTAAAGTGATATGGTGCACCAGGTTCCGTCAATCTGGCTTTTCATATGAGTCAGCTGAGAACAAAATATCCCACAGGGGTGGTCACATTTTAGGCTTCGGATCAACTCAACTCTTACGAATAAAAACAAAGATAATGAAAAAGGTTGTGGCAATATCCTAATCCAAAAAAAAATAGAATATTTGAAAAAGGCATTTTACTTAGTAACATTTGTAGGAAAGGTTGATTTCAAAGAGAGTAATTTTGAGCAATTTTAATGTCATACTTTTATGCAGAAGCTAGGTAATAGGTAATAGGTATTGTAATAGGTAATATTTCTGTGAAGGGGCGATTTGTTAAATTTATTTTTGCGATAGGTAGCAAATAGGGGGGGAAAATGTGATTATTGACAAATAATAAAAAAGTGAAAGCAGCAGCAAGCAAACAGAAAAGAGCTGATGCCCGCTGTGCTCTCCTATATTGATCTTGAGTCAACATCACTATGTATCTTTTTCTTAAAACTTTACACTAATTTCCAAAATGCGGAATAATGAGAAGAATAGTTGAATAATAATTTTATTTTTTTTTAAACTGAATTTTAAGTGTACACTCAAGAAAATATGAGTAAGAGATATTATAGTACTATGAGCATTTGTCCCTGATTCAATGCAGGAAAAAAAGATAGAACGGGAAAAGGAACCGATGAGAAGGAAAGAAATGTCAATGAAACTTGGACTAGCCAACTAGACTGGACTACAAAAGAGGGGTGGAGTGGAGACTGATGGCAAATTTTTTAATCGCTGCATGTTGGCATATAATCACCATGCAGCAAGTGGTAATCGCAAATTCTTACCTTCATCATTAATGTAATGAAGACCTATTTTTGAGTCATTTACAAAACATTTTACTTTTTTAAACATAATATATTTTATGAGAAATTAATGAATGAGAAATTAATTATGAGAAACTAATGATTCAAAAATGAACATTTTTGACCAATAAGAATTCATTTAAAACTCTAATAGAGAGCTTGTACATAAACTGAATAAAATATCTTTCCAGCTCAAATTCAAATATAAAAATTTCTAAAAGGAAAAATATGGCATAACTGGCTGAATTCAATTTGACATTTGGCACACATTAATGCAAAAAGACAAATGATAAAAATAAAAAAGCAATATTTTTCTTTTACTTTGTATTAAAATATTTTTGTAATCTAAGAACTGTACTTAGCAGTCACTGATGATACTTCTCAATGTTGATTATCATTTGCCGAATGACTATTATAAAATCTTAAGTTGTGGTAAAAATTTAGATCCACTTGCCACAATGATGAGTTATACTCAAGAGATACAAATCAAAGTCTTTGCAAAACATTTTGTCCTTTAAAATAACCAAGAGATTAAAACTATGTTCTGAAAAAGAATAAAAGCGAAGTGCCTTTTATGCTATACCTTCTCTCACCAATGTTATACTATTTTTTGGACAATTTTCAGGAATCACTCTAGAAATGAAAAAGGGCAGGGTGCACATTACAGAAAAAGGGCAGTGTTTGGGAAAAGGGCATATCATATCACACAAAAAGGGCAACTTTTGTAATTATTGTCTACGAACACATAAGGGTAGCTTTTATAAACATACTTTAATGTCCGAAAATGTGTTTTCTTAATAGCAATTTTTTAAGCAAATGATTAAACAAATTTTTCACTTAATGAAATCTACACTTTTACAAAAATTGTGTAAGGTGTCCATTATGCTTTATTTCAACAACAACAACAAAACAAAAAAAGCATAAAAAAATTAAATTTTGTAATCGCAAAATAACGGGAATCCGGTTTTGCCGACAAATTTTTCATAATCACGCCAATTTTTGGACCCGAAAATATTCAGTTTTGGATTCAAATTTTATCGTATTCAACGTCACTGCAACTTTTCTCTCTGTATATATGCTAGTCTGCAACTAGTGGAGGGAAAACGGGACACTTGCCCCAGGCATAGTGCTGTTACGTCAAAATTGAAATGGAAAGAAGGGAGCACCAAAACAAAGGTTTGTTCCGGGCGACTTGACCTCTAGTTGCAGCACTATATGCATAACTTTTGGAAATATTCTGTAATAAGAATGCCAGTTTAGATAAGACGTGTCCGAGGGAAAAATAAATTGCAAGTGCACGACATAATAAAAAAAGAGGGGGGGGACAATAGTATTTCCTATCGTGGGCGGCGGCAAAGGATTTTCTAAACAGGCAAGAAGTCTTATAATTATTGTTGTGTAATATTCGTAATTAGGTAATTATAAAATAACTCCCAACCCTTCAGGGATCGGAAAGAATTTGACACTCTTGCACACATTTTTAATTTCCCAATCGATGAATTCAAAATAGTCTCAATGGCTCTCCCCACTGCGCATTTTCGCACTGTCCATTGGGCTTTTGCTGAGCGCGTAGTATAGTAAAAATGAACATCCCAGGGTCGCGTGCCCGTGCAGTCGACGAGACTTGCATTCTCGCAATCATCGACAATTTCATTTTTTTTGGAGTGGCTGCAAAATAGACACAAATTTTGCATTGACAGTTCCCAGCCCTATCTCCGCCTAAAATAGCCCTATACATGGGCGCCGGCAGAATATTTCCCAGGGGTGGGGGCAAAGACTACTTTAACATATGGTTACCATCTTGGAAAGAGCAAAAAAGCAAGGGAAAACACTGCATACAAAAATCCCCCTTGCCCTATGCTGCCGGCGTCCATGGCCTTATAGAATAATCATCAATTTGTCATCAATTTGGCCCCTATGCTGACCGGAAATTCGATATTTTCAAGTAGTATTTCCTGACTGCTGCACACCCTGTCAATGAATCAATTTTTCTCTATTCTTTTTAGTACATCGACGGGGAGGAGTGTGTGTGTGTGTGGGGTGTTACCCAGACTTCCGGAATTGCCTTTGTCTTGAACTTTCCGTGCAGCCAGCCGTAAGTTTGGATGAATGTGTTTTGAAAATCTGAAAAAATAAACAATAACTAAGTGGCATTTATTAATTACTTACAGCATTTATAAAACACGGTAAAGCGCCATTTACAGTAGGAAATAATTTATTGTTATGACTACTCTGCTGGATGACAGATTGTTTCTCAAATGAGATATTTTATGACCTCAAGCTACAGCGAATGGTTTTAACCCTCTCCTCAGGTCCGGAGGGAGAAGAGCGGCGACTGAGCAGATGCCCCCCCCCCCCTCCCCACACATCATTGATAAAAGAAACAAATCAACTTCCTTGTTGTTGTTGTTGTTGGAGAGAGGCTTTTTTGGGGTCTAGCCCGGACCTCGTGGCTCCGGTCTAGCCGAGCACCAGCAATGGTAACGAGAATCAAAGAGAAAGGGAAACAAGGAGGGGTGGAGAAAAGGAGAGCGGCATTTTGAATGAAAAAAAAAAACAAAAACAAAGAGGGCGGAATTTTATCAAAAAAAAAAGGCAAGGAGGGCGGAATTTTATCAAGAAAAGGGCACCAGGGCGGGCCGCCCCCCTGAAACGCTCTAGAGTGATCCCTGCAATTTTTATATCATTTTGCATTTTATCGTGGTCTGCCAGATTTGGACAGAATGACTGCAGAACATTTTCAACTATTTGAGGTCATATTGCAGAACACTGGATATAATTCTGCTTCCAAGCCAGTCACCATAGCTGATATAAAATTTTCACTCTGGAGAGGGTTAGTCAGTGGACAAAGGCTCAAAACTTAAAGTTAAATGATTCTATGACTATTATATTAACACAAATGAAATTTTATGTGAATTACTTTTGAAAGATTGTACTTATTTAAAACAACATTAAAATGAAATACATGGAATATCTATAGTTTTAAAAATAAAAAATATCTCTTAAATATATTTCCGCATGCCTTCCACAGCCAACATCAATCATTGAATGCAAATGATTTCGCTTTCTCTTTTCCTCCACATTGAGCTTAGCACCAGGTTACATCGCAATCACCAAACAAAAAATAAATTATTAAAAAAAAGGAGCACATTAATGATATTGAATTCAATGCACATGGCACGGCTTTATCCCACCTTGCTTTAAATAACCCTATTGCAATACATTTTGAAGGAATAACCAAAATAACTAATTTCAATTCAGCAAAACCTACACTTATTTAGGAGGATCATAGTAAATAGCATCGACAGAGGGACGCATCAACAGCATGGTTCTTGCAGGTGTGAGCGAGATTTGGAGTAAAAGGGATACGTAGGTGCCAAGTTCAATGTGGAGGAAAGAAGAAAGCAAAAATCATTTGCATTCAATGACTGATGATGGCCGGGAAAAGCATGCCAAAATATATTTATGAGGAAATAGGTACTTTTTATTTTTAAAACGATGATACTTATTATTATCATTTTTTTTTTTTTTTTAAAGAGACAAAAAGTTACTTTCTTTTCATTTTTAAATATATGGTTTTTTATAAAATGTCTGAACATAAAAAGTAACAGTATGTTATTAGAAAAGTTTTCGTAATAAAAAGTATAATGCTATGTCAATAACTCAAATTCCCTAATTCCCTTTCATCAAAGTTTTTGTAACTAAAAGCATATTACTAATGCTAATACTTTAAAGATTGTCATTTGATTAATTAAATTGAAACACCCAGTATATAATCTATTGCACTATTAATGACAAAATAGAAAGTAAAAATTTCATATACTTTTAATTTTCTTAATATTCCAGCCTTTCTAATATCTGGAGAAAGTGCAGGTGGTATTGAAATAACACAATTCTTTTCTTCTTTTTTTTCTGCCATTTCTTAGCCAATATGTCAGACAACAATTAAAATGTATTTATTTTGCTACATATTATAGCAGGCATTGGTTTATTCACAGATCTCCAAATCAACCTAAAAGAAAATATAATAATGATAATACTTATTTCCTTCATAGAAAAAATTAATGAACAAAATAAGTTGATTACTTCTTTCATAAATATTTACAGCAGAATGTCAACCAACATTTAATTTAAACTACTATAATATTTTTTAATTAAATTTTATGCAGTAAAAATAAAATAACTTTGAATGTTCTTATTTTGTTTCCGCAAAATTTTTCTTTAGATGATGAAAGAAGTGTAAATCAAACTTTATTTCAAAAAAAGCAAGGTATGAAGTGAATATCATTAAATATGGATACGAGCCATCTTGATTAAACCAGCTTTCAAATGAAACAAATTGCATTAAAATCAGCCATCCAATTTGGGAACTACAATTTTTCAAACTTCATGTGACAGAATATTTAATCTTCGGTTAATCAAATGCCTATACAGATTTTTATCAAATATAAATAACAAATATCCTCATTAAAACATTGGCTTATTAATTTGGGTACTTTTCCATTATCTGAACTCCACCGAAACTTGGCCATTGGGGTCAAATACCTACGATAAATTTTTTGGCAAGTTAATTTATTCGTCAAGCATCTACTAGGATTTTTTTAGTGCTACACTCAATACATTCAGTATTTTCTATACCCTGAAAACATAAAATACACAATTCTACACAAAATTCACTAATAAAAATATTGCAAAATATACACACATTTTATGCTGCTTCTCGAAGATTTTACAGACGTCAATTCCTCACACTAACACTAAATAAATCTTAATGCTGATTTGAAATGTATTCGTGAATTTTCAAACCATTTACTAATTTTAATTCCAACGTTACACCTACAGAACACACTTAACATTTCACTTCCAAACAAGTCCACTATCAGAAATATACAATTTCATTTCACGTGACAACGAACAAAACATGTGTGGAAGTAATATTTCATATTTCAAAAAAAAAAAAAAAAAGAACTTACAGTCTTGCTCTGTCTCAATGTGTTTCAAGTAAGCATGTTTATGTTTGGTGAATTACTGCTTTTGGCTATATCTGGCTGAATTGCCAGAAGCGTTAATTAGCCATTAAAGCTTGAGGTAACTATTTGCACCATAGCCGGCACTCAGTTTTCCGAGAGCAGAGTGTGTCCATAAAATAAAAAAAGCATTCATTTTTTCCAAAACACTTCCTTCAACGAACCTTTCCTTGACATAACTTGATTGAATCTCATTCGTCGGCATTTCCCATAAATTCATATTTATCCCGCCAAAGAACCAACACTCACCAAACTTCCTGTTATATGCAGCAAAATTAACAATAAAACTAAAGCTACTATATTTTAAATGTCCAAGAAACAAAAAAAAAATAAATAAATAAAAACTCCATTTCAAATGAAAAGAAATTTTCAGTTAGAACAGCAAGTGAAATCTGCAAAAGAAACCAAAAAAAAATTATCACTTATATCCCAAGGAACATAACCTATGAACTCAATGAAAAACCGACATTAGGTGACATGATAGTTGACCATTCTACTTAAACCTTGACATCAAATTTTTTGGAGAAGTGCAAATATTTGTTTGTGCATCACGTCATAACCACTAAAGTAAATGAAATGAAATTTGCCGATATTATAGGTGGTCATTCAACTTAAACTACAGGTGTCAAATTTTTAAAAAATTTTAATTACATTTTGAAATTTTGCAAAAATTGTTTCAAACTACTATATTAGTTCACATCAGTGGCACAGCCAAGTGGTGGTGGTGTGTGTGTGTGTGTGGGGGGGGGGGGGGGGGGGGGTGACAGCCCCTTCATACAAAATGTATATTTTTCACTCCCTTATCCCACTCACATATACATATATATGAGTTGCAGTAGTCATAACCCCCCCCCCCGCCATAAAAAATTTCTGGCTATGCCACTGATTCACATATAACACAATAACAACTAAAGCAAATTAAATTAAATTTTGTGGCATAATAGGTGGTCTCTCAAACTATAGGCAGAAATTTTTTTTAATGTTTTATCAGATTTTGAGATTTCTTGAAAACTTTTCTAAAATGTATAAATTTTTGTTCACACATATAAGAATGACAAGCGAATGAAATGAAATTTGGTGACATAATAGGTGGGCATGCAACTTAAACTACAGCTAAAAAATTGGATTAAATTTTGCAGAAATTTATTCAAAATGTGTAAATATTTGTTTATCTGTCACATATAAATCACAGAAGGAAATTAAACGAAACTTAAACTATTGACGTCAAAGTACTTCAAATTTTTAATAGATATTGATATTTTGTGAAAATTGAGAAAATGTTTGTTCCACTCCTGAAAAATGGTACAGTCATTCAGGGTAACTTTGAACCATAGGGGGTAACTTTGTACCACCTCCAAATTTTCAGTATGTTTGGTTTTACAGAGCTACTCATGGACCACTGTTGCACTCTGTTAACAGGATTGGGAAACTGGTTTTCTGCTCTGTATTTTAGAAAAAAAAATTGCAACATGGTACATAGTTAATGTTGTCATTCAGCTGTTCTTCTGAAATGCTTTTTGCAAGCTCCATTCTAATGCTGGTTTAAAGTTGCTGGTAATCAATTATTTTTTGCAATTAAGTATCAATTTACCTTTTTATCAGGTAGATTATTTTCTTAGAAGGATGAATTTGTTAATACTTAATGATTATTTACTGGCTAACCTTTAGTAAAAGGCAAAAAACATAGGCATTATCATTTTACCACATGGTTCAGTGCAACTTTGAGCCGGTTCAAAGTTAGGCGTATGAGCAGTGTGTACTGTATACAATGCACGGGTATTCATCCATTTAATAAACATGCCGTATTACAGAATCTTCCCTCATATGCAAAATCAGATGAAATAACGGAAAATATTGGGAGTGAATTTAAGAATTATTTAGAAAACCTTAGAAACAATGATTTAGCAGTCATTCATCGTGCAAAAAAATTCTGCCTTCCTGTAATTCCTGGAAAAAGCATTTCAGTTGAGGAAGGGGAAAATTTTTATGAAGATTAAGCAATATCAACCAGAGTCACAACAACAAAATAGTAAAGGAAGAGGTGGAGCAAGAACAGGAGGGTGTCGTCCAAAGTCATCTATCATACAAACTTGTGGGAGACAGCTAAATAAAAGTCCTGAACTAGATGACACCATATGCACTATGGCATCATTTTTAGAAGAGATGAAAGCCGAAAAAATATTGGACTATGGAGATTTGACAGGAGTTTCTACTCCTGAAATTGATGTGGAGAATACTGAAGAACCATAGACTGTTCAAGTGGTAGCTGTTGAACATATTAGTGAGGCAGGAAGTGCACACACAGAATATGTAAGTGTTGCATCTTTGTGTTCTGACTAATACAAAGTTGACGACTATGTCATTGTTCAGTATGACGGGTAAATTATTGACTTAAAGGACAGTATGTTCTTGGTGAGTTGTATGCAAAAGTCTGGTGCATATTGGAAATGGCCACAGATCAATGATTATCTGTGGCATGAAAAATTTGACATGTTTAAAAAAATATCTCCTGAAAACATAACTCCAGCTAGTAGTCGAGGAGTTTTCCAGATAAAAGATTCTTTGTCTGGAGCAAAACTGTTAAGCTAGAGAATACCAAAGTATAAATTTTATGAAATTTGTAAGTTGTTTTTATTTTGTCCTACTTTTTTTTTTTTGAGAGTCTAATATGTGTATGTATGTCAGACTGTGACTTGCAATTTACCTAGATGATAGCATATGTGTGGTCTATCAGTTTTATTATTTTCTAGTTCTATTTTCTATTTTCAATTGATCATTTTGCAGTGAATGAACTCAACATTGTTTTTCTACTGTATTTGCATGTCTAAACTGAATAATAAATAGGGTTTTTTTTTTTTTTTTTTTTTTTTTTTTCGCAATATATCCATGTTATTCTTATTTCATTGTTTCTACCTTATATATTCTTTGTGATGTTATTTAAAAAATTCAAATTTTGTGATGCTGAGACTGCAAGCTGGTGATTTTTTAAGTATTTAGAAACTTAATTTAACTGGTTTAAAGTGCTTCTGACTCCTAGATTGAACAAAACAAGATATTTTAGATGCAATTCCTGATACTGGTTCAAAATTACCCCGAATGGCAGGGTAACTTTGCACCAGGTAAATTATGTATTATTTTTTATTTTTATCATCAAAATTTACTTATTTATGTGAATTAACCTAAAATTTAAGGGGTCTTCTACCGTTTTAAATCATTTCATAAGAAAATACTATCAAAACATAAGAGGAGCAAGTGGAAATATAGAAAATGTGGATCAAAGTTACCCTGAATGACGGTAATGAAATGGAGTGAAACTTAAAATTATGTAATGTGGAAAGTTAATGTAAACTGTAGATAATGTTTCTCAGATATATGGAGATTTAGGGAAAATCACTTAAATATTACTTCTTGCATCCCAAAAACAGCTTTAGAGAATAGAATGAAATTTAGTAACATGATGATCAATAACGACTAAAACTATAAATGTTAGATTTTTTTCATTTTAATAAATTTTAAAACTGGGCAAAAACTGTATTTTTATGGAATTACTTTAATGCGTCTGAAGTTAATGTATTTTTTATCTATAGGGTGTCCACCTAAGACAGGAGGCAAAACAATAAATTTTGTAGTTTCTCAGTTTCCGAAAACGCAATTTTAGGGACATATTGTCATTTCTCGCGCGGTAGAAAACGCCATTTTCGGCTGGACTCGATCTTTTTTGGCGCCGCCGGAAACGGCCTTTGGCACCAAAAAAAGTCGCCAAAAATCGAGGTAGGGGGTATATCAAAGGTGCTCCAATTTGGGTTTTAACTGTAACATATATATATATATATATATATATATTCAGAGGGATAGATGCAGGAGAAATCTGAGTCCATTTTACAGCCCCTTCACAAAACCCAATCGATTAAAACGGCCCACTCACAAAATTATAATCAATTAAAACGGCCCCTTCACAAAAATACAATCGATTAAAACAACCCTTCTTTGTCATAAAGTAAATAAAAAACTTTGTGAAAAAACACATATGATCTTACGTGTGTTTTTTCACAAATTTTTTTATTTACTTTATTGTTTAACACCAGTATTTTGAGTGTTTTTTCCCTTTGTCATTTTACTATATGTTTGTAAGTTATTTTAAGAAAAAAGTTACTTTTAGAAAAATTGGTATGAAAATTCACTAAAATAGATATTAAAATTTACAAAAGTAGATAAATTTCCAAAAATAAATGGTTTTACAAAAATGGGACCCTGGAAAAAATTCTTGGGTCAACCCCTGATTAACCATTTTATAATTGGTGTATAACACACACAAGGAAAAATGAAGTAAGTTTTTGAAGTTGAAAGTGTGTGTCATATGCAGAAACGTATTACAGTACTTTAATCTCAACTGCTCAAAACATACTCAATGGTTATTGAATGTACAGAAAACTTTTCAAATGATGATGTTTTAGGGTATTGAGTCTTTTCTAAAGAACAGTAACACACACATACACAAAAAAAAAAGACTAAGTGTAGTTCAAAGCAAATTAACTTTTTTTTGTACAATACAGAAATAAAGAAAAACAATTACAGTAAGTAACATAGTAAGTACAGGGGTTGATCCAAGAATTTTTCCAGGATCTCATTTGTTTATTTTTGTGAATTTCAACATCTATTTTTGTGAATTTTCATATCAATTTTGTAAAAGTCACTTGCTTTTCTTAAAATAATTTACAAATTAAATTAAAATATACGGTAAAATGCCAATGAAGGATTGTTTTAATCAGGGGCGTAGCCAAGGGGAGGGGTTAGGGGGGTCATAACACCCCACCCCACCCCCCCACCCCCCCAAGAGGAAATTTTGCCATACAAAATGTATATTCTTCACTCCTTATCACGCACGTGTATGCATATATGTGAGTTGCAGAAGTCGTAACCCCCCCCCATGAAAATTTTCTGGCTATGCCCCTGGTTTTAATTGATTGTATTTTTGTGATGGTGCCATTTTAATTGATTATAATTTTGTGAGGGGGATATTTTAACTGATTATAATTTTGTGAAGGGACCGTAAAATGGATCCAAATTTCATCTGCATTGAGTATTAAAGTATGTATGAGTTTTTATGATTTTTCATTAACACGTTTTATTTAAGCACTCATTTATACGAAGCAAATATTGCAGATGCTTCACACTTGTTATTAGCGAGTTTGACTGTACCATACTTTTTAAAACAAAAATATTCATTTATCATCATAGTTCTTTCAGAAAGTATTTTCAAAATTCTAACAATAACTATCAAGCTGAATTTTGGATTAGGAAGTCTATTTCCCATTTAGACAATAACATGGAGTTCCATAAATTTATCAATTAGTTGTTGTAATTTTTAAAAGAATTGTGAAATGTTATTTTAATGTTTTCTGATTGTACATACAAAACATCTGTTAAGTATGGTTCAATTGACAAAATGATAGATTGGAGAAGTGGTAATTTTTGTAGAAAAAATTGTGCAAATTTATGTCTGAAAATGAAATATATAATATATATGATACAGAAAATTAAAGAAAGTAAGTTATGCATATATGTATAATTGAGTATTATTCCATAGTAATAACTATTTGTTAAAATAAGTCAGTCACAGGAAAGAAACATATAATGCAAGGGTTTAAAACAGATATATACAGGGTGATTCGCTACCAGACTGACAAACTTCCAGAGGGTGTAGGTGGTACAGAGACGGTTCAGAATCAAATAGCAATGCAGGGTCGGAAGCGTTGTCTTTATGTACCTGTTAAAATCACCTAGGAAGAAGTGTTGAGGTGTGCATCTAATTTCTTTACTAAGTTTCATAAACAATGGCCTTTCCTCAAACAATTTCATAAATTTAATAAAAGAAACAATTCTGAAATAACAATTTCTATCAAATGCAATCCGTGAAAGAGGGATTAGTTTTTGAATACCATGATCGGAAAGTTCACTATCACTTGAACACTTTTTCTAAAGTGATTATTAACAGGTACATGAAGATAACATTTCCGACCCCGCATTGCTATGTGATTCTGAACCGTCTCCATACCTCCTACAAGTTCGTCACTCTGGTAGCGAATCACCCTGTATATTTAATAATAATAAAAAAATATGTAAAAAAAGGTTATATATCTGTGTATAATTCAGAAGTAGTTACTTATTAAAATTAGTCAAACATAGAAAAGAAACGTTTATTAAACATATTTTATACATAGTTTCATTGCACACTTTGAGAATTTGATTGTAGCGTTTTTTAATAAAATTAAATATCGTAGAATTCAAAATATAACGTACTTAATGAATACGCTTGTCAAGAAACATTAAATTATATTAAATTTTAAGATTCGTTTATTAATTAAATTGATGCTTGCACATCGTATGAAACTGAATATTTTTCAATATTCATGACATTTAGCACTTGAAAGGATGAAATTAGCACAAAATAGAAATACAAAAATGATCAGCAAAATTAAACGTTTACTACAAAATACAAGTTCCCTTTTTAGAAAATGCCAATTTTACCAAGTTGTAATCATGTCATGTGCCTTTTAAATGCCGTCTTCACATCAAGTTATTTACCAGGAAATAGATTTTGACAGAATACATCAAAATGAACAATAGTATGATCTAATTAATGCGGATAGTGAAACTTTTCTCCAATTTTGATAGATAAAGAACAAAAACCACACAAAATTAACAAGGATTTCAATAACAACTCATTATACATATGAAACTGGAGTTAGGGGTGGGACAATGATGAACTTACTACGACGATTCACTTTTATGATGAAACATCTTGTTTTCTTAAAATATATTATGAAAACACAAATCAGATTACTTTACATTGATATAAGAACTTCAATAATCAAAAACATTACTGAAATCAAAAATATTCTTTATTATAAATGCAGGAAATATTGACATGCTTTCAACTTTATTTAGTATTAATTCGATTAGATTAACGTTGTTTACCACGTCAGTTTACATTATAATGCGGTAGGTGGCGTATCGTGAATAGTCTTTTCATGTACGTCATCTGAGAATGCACCTGAGTGATAACACCACTGCCCAGGCGGGGCCGTCGTTATTAGCAACTGGGCCTGCTTATTCGTTGCCACCAGAAAAAATGGGAGAATCATTGAGGCCTAATGTTTGCATTTGGGCTGTTCGATTGTATGCGATTTGCGCTACTATGCAGATAGATTTAGTAGCTACTAAACCTATTGTTCAGTTACTAACTTAGTAAGTGGGCGGAGATACTAAATGTTCGTAAATCGGGATTCAGATACATTTAGTACTAAATCACGTGACCAACACCAAGGGAAGTCAGGGAAAATGTAGGGATAAGTTAACAGGGAAGCTAACAGACCAATCAGAGCGCTTGTTCCAGGCGTGCGTTTATTTAGTCGGTGATTTAGCAGCTTGTTTGGTCACGTGATTTTAGCAGCTTGTTTTGGTCACGTGTTTAGTATCTCCGCCTCCAAATTCTATCTGAATCCACTTTACTAAATTTAGTAACTAAACAATAGGGTTAGCAGCTACTAAATCTATCTGAATAAGGGCCTTGGTATTATGGTAAAATCATACAAGACGGTGCCCCTCATGTAAACACGGCGATAGCCGCTGGAGCTTGGCGATCGCCAAGTGCGAGCGCTACGGATCTTGGCGCCAAGCTCCAGCCATGGCGCCAAGCCACCCTGGCGACCGCCAAGCTTCAACGGCTATCGCCTTCTTGTGACGAATAAACACAAGTATTTACCACTAAAATTTTTACAAAGAAACACAAATTCTAAGTAAATTAAACTACATAAAACAGTCAAATCCACGACAAAACATTAGAAAAAGTAGATTAAACAAGCACTTACCTCACCTTTCCCACCTCATTTTTTAATGGAAGGACCGGGAACATCCATTACAACGATGAAATTCCCCAAGACGAAATTCTCCGAGACGCTCACTAACTTACGAGAAAGGGTCCGTAAAACGGAATCAAAACCACAAGGAAAATCCAACACAAACTTATTCGACTCAGAATCAAAGAACACCAAACTTAAATCTTCATGCAATTAACACTAAATGAAAATTCTATACTTCAAATGCACCGCGTTTAATTATCAGAATTGCCACTCAGATTCTGATTTAAAAAAAAAAAAAAAAAAAAAAAAAAAAAACGATTTTCCAGACCAAAATGTGATAAAAAATCCAGACGATTTTCAAGTTTATGACGTCAGCTTTACATATGTTCTCCAAGGGCGGAACCAGAAGCCTGCTAAATATTGGTAAAAGCCCCATTTATGTAGTGTAAAAACATTTTTCTCGGAGGGCGCGCGAGCCACTCTGCGAGCCCCCCCAAAAAATCAGTGTGCCCGGGCGGGCCCCTCTGCGAGACCCCAAAAAAAACATCAGTGGGTCCGGCCACCGCCTCAAAGGACCGCCTCGAAAATATGCTATCGCGGGCCCCTCTGCGAGACCCCAAAAAAACATCAGTGGGTCCGGCCATCGCCTCCAGAGGGCCCCCTCGAAAATATGCTAACGCGGGCCCCTCTGCGAGACCCAAAAAAAACATCAGTGGGTCCGGCCACCGCCTCAAGGGGGCCCCCTCGAAAATATGCTAACGCGGGCCCCTCTGCGAGATCCAAAAAAAACATCAGTGGGTCCGGCCATCGCCTCCAGGGGGCCCCTTCGAAAATATGCTAACGCGGGCCCCTCTGCGAGACCCAAAAAAAACATCAGTGGGTCCGGCCACCGCCTCAAGGGGGCCCCCTCGAAAATATCCTAACGCGGGCCCCTCTGCGAGATCCAAAAAAAACATCAGTGGGTCCGGCCACCGCCTCAAGGGGGTCCCCTCGAAAATATTCTAACGCGGGCCCCTCTGCGAGATCCAAAAAAAACATCAGTGGGTCCGGCCATCGCCTCCAGGGGGCCCCCTCGAAAATATGCTAACGCGGGCCCCTCTGCGAGACCCAAATAAACGTTACTTTACTAACGTTGAACATCGCTCACGATGTCGCCAGAACCAAGGGGAACCGGATACGGAACATAGGCCCAAAAATTAAATAATATTATTCTAAAAATCACCATATAAAGGAAAAACATAACTCAGAAACATAAAAAGAAAATATTCTAATTACACGAAAAAATACACAAAATATGAAATATATACTAAAAAATAGAAATCATACCAAACAGAACTGTACAGTCTTCCAATCTTTGCGGTGTCAACGAAGCAACGTTTTTACGTCGAAAATGAAGATTACACTGAAAATTTAACAACAAAGAAATGTTAAGCAAAAAAAGTTACCATTTTAAATCCAATTTTTGCAACGTAATTATTAAAACGAATCTATCTTAAAAGACCGCTAAGAATGAAAATTAATACATAACAAACAAACAAATATGCATCAAAATAAGGTAGCAAGTTTAAGTTGATGAAAATTGACATATACACATCAAAATTTAAATTGTATAATAAGATTTAATACCAAGAATTTGCGATCCAGCGATACATACAAATCAAAATACAGCCAGAGCCAGGGTTGCCAGATCAAAATCTACGAAAATAGCCAAACGGCTGCTGAAAATTAGCCAAAAATAGCCAAACCGGCGATTGCAGCGCCATCTTTCGGATTTTTAATAAAGCTTTGCTGAATAAGAAATTAGAATAGAGTATGATGAGTTTTTTTTTACATAAGAGGAGGGGAGAGGCGACTTTCTCTCAAAATCTATTGATTTAAAACAATTGATTAAAAATTTAAAGAGAAACTTATATTTTCTGCTCTTGAATTCCGCACATGCTCAACCCTCAAATAAAAACAAAATCGGTCATGCGGTAAGGCAAACGAGCAAAACAGGTACCTATTAATTACTCAAGAATCTCTCATACAATACAATAACAGGGTGTCTACCGCTCCGGAAAGTCTGGAAAAAGCCGGGAAATTGGAAAATGGGTCCGGAAAGTCTGGAAAAAAACGGGAAATTGGATAATGGGATCAATTTTTTTTAACCCTTTCTCACTAATTGTCAGGCTGAAACCGGAAGCAACTGCAACGCATTTTTGGGACCGCGAAAGCATCAAGCGATGTGTTTGTATAAGGATGGGAAAATGGGGGCTCATCCATCGTGAGGGAAGAGTAAAAGACAAATTAGCTTACTTGGTAACTTATAGCTTAGGACCGTATTTTCAAGAACAGTTAGTTAATTCTATCAGAAAGTGTGACTGCTTCTGTTTCTCAATTGATGAAAGCTTAATCCTGTATAGCTCAGTTAAAATTGATTTCAAGAAGTTGTACAAAATATGCAAATATAAAGACAAGAGAGGGGCATTGTGCAATTTCCCAAAGTAAATTGCATTGGTCAGGAATTTTTTTCTCGGATTTTTTATAATTCGGTGACGAGAGGGTTAAGAGATTAAATCTACTTATTATCGGACAAACATAAATTCAAGCAATTTTTTAAATAAAACTATTTCCGCTTTTGTTTATATTATCATGTTTTTCTTATTTCGGCTATCAAAACTTATGACTTTTTTTTCCCCTGTCGTTTTACCTAGCACCTGCGTTTCTATTTTAAAATTATCTTCGTCATTTTCTTTTTATATTAACGCTGGATATACATTAGGGCTATTATGGTTTCGTTTTCGTCTGTAAAGCAGGGACGGACTGATACCGTAAGCAAGGTAACCATTGCATCGGGGCGCCGTCTTCGAAAGGATTTTGTTTGGGCGAAAGTAAAGGGGAGCGCCTTTTTACGTTTGCAGGGATAGCACCAAGTACCCTAGTCCTCCCCTTTTTTCTGTAAATAACATTTTATGTAATTCCCCAGTTTCGTTCTCAATTTGAAATTTGTAGAAAACTTCAGAGAACTATTTTAAGTTATTAGATGTTTTGTTCAATAGTTTTAGTTTTACAATATAGAACACAAAAATGAATTATAATAATAGAGAATTTATGGTACTAGATTAAGAAAATTCTGTTGTCCACGCCTGTAAAATTCGAAGATTCTTTGAATAATTCTTTGCTACGGGGAATGAAAATGATGTAATGAATTCAAGTCCATACGATTTCTTAAAATTCATTATGCAATTTAAGCTCTTGAAATTATCTTTATTTCTTGCGATAGCTATAAGCATTGCCAACCGTGACGTGAGATAAACTTCTTCAAACTTAAGTTTAAAAGAAAAAATACTTACGATCCACAATGAGTACTCTAAGATTAACCAATCTGGCTACAGAGCATAAAATAACTGATGCAATTTATATTGATGATAGTATTATTAAAGATTTTGCCATGTGGAAAACTAAGATAATAAAATTTTAGATTAAATTAAAGAAGTTTTACTTTTATTTCTCATTAACGATAATTTTTAGAAGTATTTTTCTCATTAACATATAGTTTTAATCTTTTCAATAAAAGATAAAATAGACAATAATTTATTTATATTTGTATTAAATAAATAAATTCTGTTCTATCCCTTTTTTGTGTTTTTCGCACTTCAAAAATGATGGATGATCTTCATTATCTTGCTTATATCATGTAATTGACTATGGTGATTTTCAGTTCTGTGGAGTATTGCAGTTGGTAATATTGCCGTTTGTTTCATGAATTTGCTGGTTACGATATACATATACAACTTGTTTACTCGTGTAGTAGTCGCACATATTTTGGGGCAAATTTTTCATGGTGAAGGAGCGACTATTATGCGGGGAGAATCTACTACATAATATTGTAACTCTAAAGCTATTTCTTCTTCAAAACGGGGATGCGACGATTATGGGAGGGCAACTATTACGCGAGTAAACTCGGTATGTATAAATGTTTCTTTTAAATATACACATATATATATATATATAATTATTAAAAATAAATAATAAAATCTAAAAGTATACGCAATACACATCATGACTCCATTTCAAAAGTAGTTGTAACTAACCACATCAAAAAGTAGTTGTATTTGTAGTTATATACATTTTTCGAAAAGTAGCAGAAGTTGTAGCTCACAACAACAAAAAAAAAGTCGTTTTTCCCCCCACTGCGTGGAAAGAGGCATATTTGGCATCTACCTCGAGCGGGAAAAACCTACGCTACGCCACTGCCTTTCTCTCAGTGTCAGTGTTGGAGTTGGTTGTGCTAACTGATTTTCTTTCCTGCTAAGGCTGAAAAGTTTGAATTGAAAATTTCTGCCAAAAACTTATCGAGTCAAAAATGCTAAAAAAAATAACCAAAGTAGATAATATTAGCCAATGTCTTGCAACCTCGATAAAAATAGCCAAAAATTAGCCAAAACCGGGTTGGCTAATTTCCTTATAAATTTTCTAGCCAAGCGTGATCAAAAATAGCCAAATTGGCTAATATTAGCCAAACCTGGCAATGCTGGCCAGAGCCAGCTCCCATTTCAGCGGGAAAAAACATCGTTAACGATACGAATACGCGCGGAATGGTTGGCGAAATAATATTCTTGGCGAAAACAGCTCAAGATCGACATTGGCGATACTTTCTTCCATCCCTCTACTTCCGGTTGTATGGCCTTGAAACGGTGGTGAAAATAATCACTCCGGTGAAAGTATCCCAATACTACTCAAATATTTCTCAATACTAACGAGAGATGGCGCTGCCTGACTGTAGCAGGCTCATAGGAAAATTATCTTCATCCAGGAAATATTCATAGTTTATGTTTTGGCAGCACCGGAATTTTAACACCTAGATTTTGGCGACAACTTACCTCCCAGGTATTCCCTTTCTTTACGACCTCCAAGTCAGTCAGTAGTCAGTCAGTCACTGAACCGCGCGCTAGCTATTTGTATGTTTGTATGAAAATGCTAAAATAAATTGTTAAGTTTTAATCTAACTGCATCTTCTTTCCTTAACGATGAATTATCACAACAGTGTTATAGATAAACTTCATTTCAGAGACAATGTTTCAAACATGCCATCTAGCTGCAGAGAATTTAAATATGGGGAAAACCATATATTTGAGTTATTTTATTTTATAAAGTGAATGAATTAATATACGCCGGCTAACCTCCTAAAATGCAAATGATGCAAACAATATTTATTTAACATTTCAAAATAAAATTGCATGAATAGCAATTTACACTATTTTTGATTTGAATTGTTCAGTGCATTGGTTTTATACTATAATTTGTATTTTATTTCAATGCTACTCTATCAATTCAATCTCAAATCTTCTATTATCAAAATAATTCATATTCTTGCAATTTAATAAAAGTAACATTAATGAAATCTATGTGTATAATACATATAACATACCCGTGAATTCTGATTAGGTGTAAAATCCTTTCTTTGTATTTTATGCAGCCAAATTCTTTTACACTCCTCGTTTTTAGGAAAACTAAATACAGAGACTTTTGGTCCAGTAGGGTAATCAACCTTACATAAGAGTACACAACATCTGCTTGGCATATTCTAAAAAGAGTGAAAGAAAAGGAATAGATGAAATAAATTATTTAACATTTAGCATAAATTATTAAAAAATAGTTTTGATTTTTTAAATTTTACTGATAATAATAAATTTAAGTTCATTTTCTTAATAAGACTACACGAGGATGCTTAATAATTTATGTGCATCTAAATTGACTCTGCAATAAATTAACAGATTAATATAAAAATTTTACTGCACAAAATTCAGTTTTTTTAACATGTTCATCAATACATTCTACTATTTATGAACATTTTTAATCAAATGCATTTAATTATTTGTATGCCAAATTAAGAAAAAAACATGATACGTGAGAGTTTATCTTAATGAACTATTACAAATGTGCTTAATTATTGTTACGGACAATTTCCCATGGAACTTAAGCAAAATTAATTGTGCGTTAAATGCAAATTTAAAAAATGAAATTATGACTTATTAATATAAAATGAGTATGTGAAAGACATACAGAATGAATACAGTCAAAAGCTTCGATTAAATTATTCAGTATCCGACTATGAGCCAAATTTCCCATTTCAGTTTTGTTAATGAGTAATCACTTTTCATGAAGAACCATGCTTTAAATATGAAATTGACGTACGAAAATTTTCTAAAATCACCAAAAAATGAGCCAATGTAAAAAGCAATGTCTTCTGAAAAATACAAAAGTCGGTCAAGATTTAAAGTATGGGTATACATGGTAATATCAGGCCTCACAATTGGTCCTCTTTTTTTAAAATTCCTACCTCTATAAATAATAGAGTAAAATGTTCTGCGTGACGCATAAAGCCGGATTCATACTGATCGTATCGCACCGCTAAGACGCCGCAATGACGTCACGTGGCGGAGCAACACAGCGCCTGCGCGGCGAGCGCCGAGGGTTTGCGCATTATCTGGCGAGAACAGATATTCCCCAGCGACCGCAAAGCTACAGCCAATTACAGGAGAGCTTTTACAGCTACAGCCAATTACAGAAGAGCATTGGTGTATTTATTTGCGGCACCGCAAGCTCGCCGCGAGGAAACGGTCCAAAACGGTGAAACAGTACGGCATGGTTGTGGTGCGGCGCGGCAGATATGAATCCACCTTAACTCAGAACTTTTCCTCCACGTCCATGAATCCCTAGGTCATGGAGTCAATCTAAGTCCATGCATTTCGACGAACCCCTCCTCTCTGCGATCGGTCGCCGTCTTGCGTGACAGCTTGGGGTTCTCGTAATGTATTTCAATGGGAAAAACCCGATTTTCAACATTCAAAGAAAGTATTAAATTTAATTTTTTGGATGATTGTAATGGATGGAATTTGTTAATCAGACCTTCGACTTTTGTGTCCCAGGTGGCGTTTAATATTTTAAAAAGCTTAACATATAATATTTTAATGATATTTCAAGCGACTTTTTCCGCTGGTACTGCGTTCGGAAAGACAACATTATGTACGGGAATAAACACAATGTTTATTTTAAGATTCGGCAGGTCATTCGGATTACTGTTTGTTTACAAATATCATTGTTGTGCATGCGAAATTTTCTTACGTTGTGAGATTTAAGCAATAATAAAGTTTTGTTTTTGAATTATAATTCATCGGATATTCTGTATGCCCTAGAAAACATCAAATTCCATTAATATTTATATTAAAAAAGTGTTTATTTAAATTTCTATTACGATATATTCAGATTGTTTTTTTTTCTTTTATAAAAAATAAATGTACTGCTTGTTATTATTTATCATAGTGTTCTTTTAAATATGTAAATGCCTGTAAAATAAGACCAGTTATCCCATTAATAAAGAAGTGTAACATATGCATCGCATAACATATTTGTACATGTAATTAATCTAATACGTATGAATATGAATTAAAAAAATAATCCAATAAATCAACTAAATTAAAGACGTAGACCAATTAATGTGTTCTTTACTTAGTTGCATAATTATTTAAATTGACAGTAAACATGAGTGCAAAATGTAAATTTATAATTCCATAAAGCTTCTGCCTTTTTATTATAAGATGGAAAACATGTTTCGCAATGTTAGCTCATAAAACTGTACTAAACAATTCTACAATTACATTTTTGAATTTTGTTTCAAGTTAGAATCAGAACAGAAATCAAAAGCTGGAACTCTGACCCTGTATTTCTTTTTTCTGGGTGAATTTTTACATATTAGGCAAAGCTCATGAATACTTTGCTCCGAAGCCCAACACTAGTATACATTAATTCATAAATTTTCCCCTTTTCAAGCACAAACTGATTTTAGCAGACACGACAAATCATATTCGCTTCACCTCGACCAGATTTGAGAGTCCTGAGACCACCAGAATTTGGGTGTTTTCTGTATAATGTTTATATTTCTTCCTGCTAATTTTCCGACTATTTAATTTTATATCACTGTTCTGTGAAATAATTATTATATGGGAAAATCTTTAAATTATTGTTATTTTAATTAAATGTGCTACCAACCCCATATTACAGGGGTTTGCAGTTCGCTACTGAGTATTAACATAAGAATATTAAGGCTCCGGCACCTTTTTTTGCCAGAAATTGCTGCTAGCCCTGGAGCAATTAAATGTTTTCTCATTGAAAAATTTCTTTCATTAATTTCCAAAAAGATACACTTTTTGTATATAACCCGCATACAAAAATATCTCCAATCGGTAAAATGTGCTCCACATTCTGATGAGGTGATGGACAAAATTTGATAATTATATCCTGAAAAGTGTCAAAGGTATGAAGATAATAAGTACTGACTTAAACTAATTTTCAGTAGCTCTTGAAAGGAAAAAAATCACAATCACATTTTAAGGGTCATACAGATATTATGAAAGAATATTTTACATTCAAATTCAAGTATAGACCCCAGTCACCTTTGTTTATAGATATCCCTTAAGACGTTATATGATGAAAGGCTGAAATTTTGTTCATCACCTCATTTGTGCATGGGGTACATTTTATTTTCTAGGAATTTTTTTGTAAGGTAGTTCTAAGAAATTTTAAAAAGTGTAACTCTGTGAAAATTAACAAGAGGCATTTTCTCTTAACATAGTCTTTTTTTTTAACCTTATTTTAAACATTTATTCAATTCACACTGCCTAATTATCTTTAATAGATAAAGAATTAAAGCATGTTATCACTTTCTAGGGGCACTGTACGTGTGTGTGTGTCTATACAATTTATAAACACTAATATTTTTACTTCCTTGTATGACGTACAAAGAAATAATGTGATCGCAAAAAGAATTCGGTATCCAGATTTTGACTACCTCTAAATTTACTGAGTTTTTGCTTGACATCTCATTGTACACATGTATGTATGTTCATATAAATTCATGTACAAGCATTCTGACTGACAGCTAGACCATTTTGATCAGTGTTTCCTGGCGCCTGTACGCAGTAGCGGATTCAGGAGAGGGACTTGGGGGCTTCACCCCCCCCCCCCCAAAAGAGATTGCTAGAGAGTAACATTCTGCTTCATTATGCACTTTGAATATGTAAAGTGATCTTTTTTAATCACTTAGCCCCTCCCAAACAAATGTAAAAATCCTTTTTACATTTGTTTAGACTAAAATTTTGCTTTATTGTATATTTTCTTTGGGTGAAATAAGCTTTTATCAAAATTTAGCCCCTCCCAAAAGAGAATTTCTGGATCCGCCACTGCCTGTACGTACGTGTGTATGTAGGTAACTCACATATCTTAAAAAGTACGAGTCGTACAATGTTGAAATTTTATATTTAGGATTGTTGTAACATCTACATCCATACATTATATTTTATGGGCAGAAATTCATTAAAGTGTAATTTAGAGATATTAAGTTATTTCAAATAAATCAAAAATGATATATGTTGTTAAGGATTACAAAATGAATCTTGCCATCAAAAATGGTATCTTTATCATTTACAGTTCTACAGGAGCACTCAGAAAAATTCCAACAAATTACAGCCAATGGCAATTTTAGAAACATTCATTCATTTCAAGCAGAATAACATCTTACCATATGGTTGGATAATGGTCCGGTGACGTTCAGCCACCTCCCTCAAAAACTGCGTTAAAAGTCACCAAACTTGGCAACTTTTGGTATATATATGTATATATTTAATTTGCATATCTCAAAAACTATTAGTCGTAGATTGCTGAGATTTTATATATAAGATCGTTGTAACATCTAGTTGTACACCTAGATTTTTTATTCCAATCTACTGGAGAGTTTATTTACAGGACCACCCAAAAGAATTTTGGTACTTGCATGTATCCTTGCAGTCTGCCAAGATGAGCGATTTTTCGCTTTGATAAATCCAGGTTGCAGGAAATCATGATGGTTCCGAATACAATTGGCCAGGGGCGTAGCCAAGGGGGGGGGGTTATGGGGGTCATAACCCCCCATGGGGAATTTTTTGCCATACAAAATGTATATTCTTCACTACATTATCACACACGCGTATACATATATATGAGTTTTAGTAGTCGTAACTCCCCCCCCCCCCCCCAATCAAAAATTTCTGGCTACGCCCCTGCAATTGGCTACAGTTTGCCAGCACATTTTCCGAAAAAATAATTTTGGCACGAATGTCTATCAGGATAATATGCAACTACCAGAATTCCAATACATTAATGTCTATAGACATCTTCAAATAGTGACGTAGCCAGAAATTTTTCATGGGAGGGGTTACTATTGTAACTCACATATATGTATACATGTGTGTGGTGAGGGAGTGAAGAATATACATTTTGTATTGCAAAAATTTCAGGGTGTGTGTGTTGTGATCCCTTATTACCCCCCCTCCCCTGGCTACGCCACTGTCTTCAATATATTATGTCTGTAGTCGTTCATTGTTTGGTCCATGCACAGAATCTCGTTATTTGTCATCCACCGTGTTGAGTTTTGCCAAAATATCGCTAATTTAACACCAAAAAAAACTATGCATTTTGCATGACTCTAAAACTTTTAGCCGTAGAATGTTGAAATTTTGTATTTAGAACTATTGTAACATCTAACTGTGCTTTTGATTGCTGTGGACTGAGTAATTTATTTACAGGGTCACCCAAAAGACTTAAAATATATTAAGGGTCTATAGATACCTTCATTTCATTAAAAATCTGTGATGAATAACTGTTACAGCTGTGACTGAAATCTCGCTATCGCAAGCTTATTGGCTTTTGTCAAAATATTGCCCAATTAAGTGAAACAAATCTTTAAAATTGAACTCAGCTAGGCGGTAAACTTTAGAATTGCAGTATTTTGTCTCTTTCAAAGAAAATAAGTTTAGATGAAGTGCCCCGAAAATATTTCAGGTTTAATAGAGGTACAAGGAAGTCATGTGGTGTCCATATCAGATTTATTAGTTCAATGATTTGATTAAAAAAAACAATCATAATAAAAGGAGTAGTATATAGAGTTTTACAGTTATATTCTTCCATGATGATTGTATGTAAGAGATTTTTTTTTCAACATCGTAAATTACAGTGTTACTTGAAAATATGTTTTCACATAATTTACACAGGAACCAGACTACATGCAAGCGATAGATATTAAAAAAATCAGATGTCAGTCAGCCAATTTAAATTACTTTAGAAGTTATTTACAAAAAAATTGAAAGAAAAAAAAAACATCATATTTGACTGCATAAAATGATTTAGGTTCTTGAATCTAAACAGCAGGTAAGAACAGTATTCATAGAAAAATTGCTACTGGCGTATTATCCCGGCACTCAAACAAGACAGGCGATTTCGATTTCTCGCCAAGATAAATGCCAATCACATGAAATTATTAATGGTTTCAAATACGATTGGCAACAGTTTCCAGCACATTTGATGAAAAAATACTTTGTTGGAAATGACCACTGCAATAATACGTGAGTATCAAAAAATCTTCATAATAATTTCTAATCCTAATATCAGCTCCACGCAGAACAGAGTGGAAATAGTTTTAGGTAAAAGAATAAGGATTTATTTTAACGAAGTACAGTTTAACCATTTAATCATCTGTCCATGGACACGAGAACAACAACAGTATAACCTTGATTTCACGAAGTCAAAGAAACAACAGAAAGAATTGAGATAAGAAGGTGAAATGAAAGAGGGTGTCAGTTTAATAGAAAAAACACATTTATTCAAGATATTTAAGTTCCACTCCATACCTAATTTAGAATACTGCAAAAGAATAAAAAGGCTGGTAGCCAAGTTTAGTGATTTTAAAAAAGTAGATTTTATAGTTTTTTAGCATAAGCAACAATAAGTAATCATACATTAACACATCACAAACTTCCTGTTTTATTTATTTATTATTATTATTTTAATAAACCGACCACTCGTACAAAACTAGTTCTGTAAACAATGTATAAATTGACTTTTTAATCAAAATATGTTTTTAAAAAATAATTAACAAACCAATTCTTTCATGTTTCCTATTGATTTATTCTTATGCATTTTATATGCACATTTAATAACAGAATCCACACCAGAAAGTGCTATCCATAGAAAGCATGCACTAAAATTCATGTCAATCTAAGGATAAACCTATCTAGTCATAGCTTCAAACTACATTGGAGACAAATTATCCATATAGTTAAAAATCATGAAAAAATATCACAATCCTAAACTAGAAACAATATCTAATTTTGCAATTAGAGTTTAATTATTTGAGGACAGCTTTAAAATTTCTTCCATATTTCTAAATAAATAATTTACATTCTTTCGTGCACAGTCGTGGATTGCTGTCTAAACTGAAACGCCTGTTGCTTGCAATTCTGCAGTTTGTTTACATTCTTCACAGTGGGGCTGCGTTCGTAATCCAAAAACCCAATGAACCTCCTCAGATTACACGTAGTTTATACGGATTACTGAGATTGCTAAATTATACATTTAGGTAAAGAAATAGCATGCGCAGAACGATGCGCGAAGCTGTCACTCAGCTGACGTCAGAGATACGTCACGTCGAAATGCTCTATAGGGGTTCTAGGTGAGAACCGCAATCCCCGAGTTGTTTTTACGTCAGCAGCTCAGAGCTCCATGGATTCGTATGACGTCAATTGTCTTTATAATTTGTTTTGGTTTTTCTTTAAACCGGCTCTATGAAAAAATATGTGGGATATGCAATTTTAGGATTTACATTTAATTTATTATTTACATAGAGAGAGTATTACTATGAAATACTTATATTTGATTTATAGCTGATATTTCAAGTATCATTTAAATATATAAATATCTAATCATGGGCAATGTGCAAACTGTCGGTCCTAATGAAGCTCTTATTGTATCGGGTAAGTGTCAGCTAATAAAAAAAATATTTCTTATTCTTGATTAATTCTTAAATCATTTAGGATTTAGTAACGACCGTCTGGAAATGTAGCTATTGGAAACTTGTACTTATAGGATATTTGTTTATCCCCCTTGATTTAATGCTGGTGGTGACATACATTTATCAATGACTTAACATTGAGACTTAAATCAACAAAATTTTTTACTCAATTTAAATTATTACACACATCATGAGAGATTAATGAAATATATGTAAACGTTTTCGCAAAAAAAGAAAGAAAAGAGAACCGCTTGCACTGAAGAAAAAGTTTTCTGGAGTAGATTAGATCAATACTCCCCAACCTTTTTATCACCGCGGACCGGTCAACGTTTGATAATTTTACCGCGACCCGCTGCGGAGGGAGGGGGGAAGGCAGGGATGCGTTTATGATTGTTGGGCCATGGGCGGCTTCCGAATTTTGAGTCTCCTTAGTAGAGGACTACCCCCGCTCCCCAACAGAAATATAAATTAGCATAAAAAATCTTAATGCTTCTATAACTAAAATGGTGTGACGAACCAACTTGTAAATTAGAGTTCTCCCTGCTTACGACCTTTTTAGAGCATGAAAAACAAAGACTAGTAATGCAATGTAGGATTAAAAAAATCTGGAGTGACTCCACTCGACTTTCCGAACATTTGATATTTACCAAGTATATAAGTGAATTTCAGGAGTAATTTCGTAAGCGGGTGTCGGCTAACACCCGCTATTTGGCACCTTTTTTTAATCACCAAATTTTTCACGTGTGATTGTGAAACACCATTTTATAAAACGATAAAATCATACAAGATGGTGAGCACTGTCAGCAAAGTCAAAGCATTTTAACACATTAAAATTGCGCAGATATTCCACTCAGGGCCGTAGCTAGACAGTTTTTCTAGGGGGGAGGGGGGCTCAAAATTTTCTGAAGGGGCTGTCAAATTTACGCACATGCACACACACATGCGGGTGTGTGTGTGTATGCATGATTAAAAAATAAATATTCCTTTATTTTTATTATACTAGCACTCAAGGGCAGATTAAAGGGGGGGTGGATGGGGCGACTGACCCTCCCCCCCCCCCCCCTGAGAAAAAGAAATTAATGTAAAGGATCCTGTGACATAATCTGCAAATAACACGAGCCAACGTTATTTGTAGTCTCAACTATAACTTTAGCTAGCGGTTTTTTAGAACGGCTTCACGAGCGGGATATTAGTGCTTATGAAGATATTGATGTTACTTGTATGTGTAGTTAAGTTGTTACGTATTAAATGTGTTCGTTTATCTAAAAGTTTTCCTAGTGCTCTTTATTTAACTCATTCCAGATTTTATGTTAATAAAATACGGGTAACAACACATGGTGGCAGCGGTTAAAATGGTAATTTAAAAAGTTTGAATTCTACGTAAAGTTTGAATTCAGGGAAAAAACGGCAATGATTGCTTATCAAGTAACACCACCGGAATTATTCCAGTTTTCAACTCCAACGGGGTGGCTGAAGTGGAAACAGAGATTTCTCCGATTCCGAACTGCTTCAGGATTGAATACGAAGTCAGAAGAGGAACAAGTTGATGCTCTTATCCACTTCATGGGCGAAAAGGCCGAAGATATTTTTCTCTCGTTTGCCATAACTGAAGACGAGAAGAAAAACTTCCAGGTTGTATTACAAAAGTTTAATGAGTATTTTGTCGTTAAAAGAAACGTTATTTTTGAAAGAGCGCAATTTAACAGACGGGTACAGAGAGAAGGGGAGTCCGTTAATAATTTTATTACCGAATTATATGCACTTGCAGATAAGTGTAATTATGGTGCACTTCACGATGAATTGTTAAGGGATCGTATAGTTGTTGGCATTAGCGACCTAGCTTTAAGTGAAAAACGACAGCTTACTTTGCAAACGGCCATTGATAAAGTTCGCTTATCGGAATCGATCAAAAGGCAACAGTCAGTATTAGTAAGCAATTCATCAATTAATGCTTTAGTTCACAAAAGGAAACTTGTGGAAAATTCAAATAAAAAGCTTCTCGTGGTAATAAGGTTAATGTAAGCACTTCGAAATGTAAATGCTGCGGAAAATCGCCACATGATAAAAAGCATTGCCCAGCCAAGGACTCTTTCTGCAGAAAATGTAAGAAAAAAGGACACTGGGAGAAGGTTTGTTTATCTTCCACTAAGCGAATTAACGAAGTTAATTTTGAAACGGGTTTCATAGGCTTAGTAGGAAATGTACAAGATGTAGATGATTGGGTTATACCAATAAAAATATTAGGAAAATCAGTCAAGTTTAAGATTGATAGTGGCGCGGATCACACTGTAATTCCTTCTCATATAGCAAAAACAGTGTTGAAAAAAGCTGAAGTTAAACGCACAAACAAGTTAATCTTTGGTCCTGATAGATCTCCTCTGAAACTTATGGGAAAGATAGTTAAGAACATAGAATATAATGGCAAAAATTGTTTGGAAGAAATTTACATCATAGATAGTCTTCAGCGATGTTTATTAGGAAAACCAGCCATAAAAATGTTTGTGTTAGGTCCTAATATTCTAGGCCATTGTGTGCGTAGTATTAGTAGTTTTGATCCTATCCAGGAATTCCCTACTCTGTTTCAAGGCCTTGGTTTACTAAAAGGTAACTACCACATTGAACTCAGCAATGATGTCAAACCTTATGCTCTCACCTCTCCACGACGGATACCTATACCGTTGTTAGAGAAAACAAGAGAAGAAATAAAAAGAATGCAGGAATTAAATGTAATTAAACCTGTAGAAAAACCAACTGACTGGTGTTCCCCAGCCGTTGTTGTAAGAAAAAAAAGATGGAAATGTTAGGATTTGTGTAGATTTGACGGTACTTAATAGAAGTATACGAAGGGAATGGCACCCGTTACCAACTACAGAATACAATTTATCTCTTTTGGCGGGAGCCAAGGTGTTTTCAAAATTAGATGCCAACTCTGGTTTCTGGCAAATACCACTTGACGAAGAATCGTCTTATCTTACTACTTTCATAACACCCTTTGGAAGATTCCGTTTTTTGCATTAGCCATTCGGATTTCATTGGCTCCAGAACATTTTCAGCGTAGAATGTCGCAGGTTTTAGAAGGTCTTCGAGGTATTATATGCCATATGGATGATATCCTTATTTGGGGATCCACTCAAGAAGAACACGATGAACGCTTAAAGATGACTTTGAATCGTATCAAAGAAACCGGAATAACCCTAAACAAACAAAAATGTTGTTTTTCTGTCAAGTCAATAAAATTCCTTGGACATGTTATTGATGAATCAGGAATACATCCAGACAAAGACAAGGTAGAAGCCATAAGAAAATTTAAACGTCCTACAAATAAGACTGAGCTGAAACAACTCCTTGGGATGGCTAATTACTTGGCACGATTCATACCGAAATATTCAGAGACGTTAGCACCTTTGATTTCCCTCCTATCAACAAAGAACGAATTTGTTTGGGACATACTTCAAGAAAATGCACTGATGAAACTTAAGGAGATTTTGTCATCAGAGCCAGTACTCTCAATTTTTGACCCTAACAAGCAATCTATCGTAACGGCTGATGCTTCTTCCTATGGTCTAGGAGCAATATTGCGCCAAAAACAGGAAGACTCTACAGTTAAAGTAATCGCTTATGCATCGCGCACATTAACGCCAACTGAAAAGCGTTACGCCCAAATAAAGAAAGAAGCTCTTGCGCTGACATGGGCATGTGAAAAGTTTTGTAACTACTTGATAGGCACCAGGTTTCTTCTAGAAACAGATCACAAACCTCTTGTCCCTATCTTAATGAGAAAATCTCTGGATGATTTAACTCTCCGTCTTCAAAGATTCAAAATGAGATTGATGAGATACTCTTTTGACGTTTTTCACACCCCAGGGAAGAATTTATGTGCTGCGGACGCATTATCAAGAGCACCTCACCAAGAAGAGGTTCCCGACCTTTAATTAAAAAAGGAAGTTGAAGCTTTTGTTAATTTGGTAACAGACTCTATCCCTGTAGCTCCACAAAGACTTTCTCAGTTAAAATTAGAACAAGAGCAAGATCCAACATGCAAAATGTTAACGGTCTATGCTTTACAAGGATGGCCTGAGAAAAATAAAGTAGAACCATCATGTCTACCTTACTGCCCTTTGCGATACGAAATATCCTTACAGAATGGATTACTTATGAGAGGAGCTCGAATAATTGTTCCTGACAAACTACGACAAGAAATTTTAGAGAAAATACATGAAGGTCATATGGGAATAAATAAATGTAGAGCTTTAGCTAACTCCGCGGTCTATTGGCCTGGTATCAGCAAACAGATAGAGAAACTAGTCCGAGAATGTACATCGTGTATACAGGAAGCTAGAAACCCTTCTGAGCCTTTGAAACCAACAAGTTTTCCTCAAAGACCTTGGGAAATAGTAGCTATGGATTTGTTCAAATTTCATTCCGATTGGTATTTGTTAGTGACTGATTACTATTCACGGTACCCAGAAATTGCAAAATTGGACAGACTTACATCCAGCGAAGTGATTTTACATTGCAAGTCAATCTTCGCCAGGCATGGAATACCTGATGTAGTTAGGTCTGATAATGGACGACAGTTTGAAGTAACTAGAACTGCTGAATTTCAACAATTTGCAAAAACATATGGTTTCAAACATGTTACTTCGAGTCCAAAATATCCTCAAAGCAATGGATTTGTGGAAGCTGCTGTTAAAATCATCAAGCTCAGATTGAATAAATCGAAAGACCCATATTTAGCACTTCTCAGTTACAGAGCTTCACCTTTAAAAAATGGATACAGCCCAGCTGAGTTACTGATGGGTCGGAGATTACAAACAACATTGCCTGTTCCATTATCAGCACTTCAGCCAAAACTTGTTCAAAAAGAGAAGTTAGAAGAAATCGAGGAAAATTGAATAAAAAACCCAGGAAAAATATTATAATCACAGACATAACTCTCATGAACTCAGACCGATAAATCCAGGGGAAAAAGTATGGATAACAGATAGGAAGGCTGTTGGTACGGTGGAAAAGAATGCCAATACACCAAGATCGTATTTCGTGAAAGAAGGTCAACATCTTCTGCGACGGAACAGAAAACATCTAATTTCTTGTGCAAAACTGCAGCCACGTGCAGTAGAAGATGATGATGTCGCAGATGCTCTCACTCCAGAAGTTTCACAGAAAAAAGCTGAAACTGAAACACCAAAAACTTCGGGCTCGACTAAGAAAAATAATCAGCCTGTTGTCACTCGGTATGGAAGAGTTGTAAAACCTCCAGATCGACTCAATCTCTAAAAGGGGGAGATGTGACATAATCTGCAAACAACACGAGCCAACGTTATTTGTAGTCTCAACTATGACTTTAGCTAGCGGTTTTTTAGAACGGCTTCACGAGCGGGATATTAATGCTTATGAAGATATTCATGTTACTTGTATGTGTAGTTAAGTTGTTACGTATTAAATGTGTCCATTTGTCTAAAAGTTTTCCTAGTGCTCTTTATTTAACTCATTCCAGATTTTATGTTAATAAAATATGGGTAACAACACAGATCCTATTTTACAATCATAAAATGGATGTATACGTCAATCTCCTAACTAAATGCCCCCACTGACAAATTAACCCCCCCCCCCCCGACAAACTTGTATTAATCCGCCACTACTAGCACTAAAAGACTGCCCATTGAGGAAGCAATTACAACAGGGGCTAGAAAAATAAATTCCCAAAAAACTGCCTACACATAATATATTTAATCTGCGTCCACTGAAAATAAATATCCTCATATTCAATTTTTGTTAGGTATCGAAATCGAATTTCATATTCTTCTGGAAGCTTGCCGAAAATTTTCGCATTTGAACGATTTTGTTTCGCTGGGAATATCCTGTCTTATATCAATACCTTATGCAGAGTAAATCTTTTTATTTGTGAAAAAATAAATAAATAAACTTTATAAATCTTTGACTTCTGATAACTTTGACTTCAATATGACATAATTGTCACTTGCGACAGCTCATTTTGTCTCAATAATGATTCACTTTTTTTATTCTCGGAAATAAAATGGAGCTGAAAATAGCCAAAAATCGCTTAAAATGAGGGAACGGGGGAATTTTAGTGTTAAAGAAGTGCATATCGTTTAATATAATTATGAAAATTTTTCAAGCTGATAGTATACGATGTAGATGTTATGACGCTTTTCGTGCTTAGCTTTTTTTTAACCTTTTTAGAATTGTGATGGTAAAAGTTCTATCTTGGAGTGGTTACCGGGAATTGTCACAGAATCAGTGAGTCAGGGATCAGCATAACTATATAGGATTTTGAATACAAGCGTTTAAGAAAGAAATTTTGGTGTTATAAATTTTTCACAAAATCTGTTAAGATGATATAATTTCAATCAGATTTTTATAGTTATAAAGTTTTTTTATTTCAAAAGTTATTATATTTTTTATTTTTACCGCTTTTCTGAAAGCTACTTACTTTAGTCTTCACATCACATCAAAAATTTATATTCCAAAAAGTTTTGCTAGCATTATATATGTGCGCCCACACTTATATACATGGTGTCCCAGCCAAGGCAGTAGACTAAATACAGTTACGAAAGAGAACAATGGTTGCACAAACACGTTGTACTTTTGCTATAATATAGCCCATCATCAACTTTGTGGGTCATTCATTCCATGTCAATTCAACCAAAAAAATGACATTTTGGCACCCACCGACATGGATTTTGATGAAACTTGGTGAGTTTAGTCCTTTAGTATAGAAAAGTATCCACATCAATTTTTTCTTCTCAATCTGGTTTAGTTTTCATTTTACAGTCAATCGAAATTTTGAATGTTTGGTATTTTTCAAATTTTGATGATTCTGCTCTCTGACTGAAAATCATTTGTATTTCATTCATTTTTCAGACAATTTTTATAAAAATTTACAGTAATATTAATTAAAGCATGAGGATTCCAGAAAAAAATATTAAAAAATTCCAAGTAATATTTTAAAAATAGAAAAAAAAAATTCTATGAATTTTTTTTAAAAAGTGTGTAATCCGTTAAAATCAATATCAGCCAAAGGGAATATAATAACCAAGAAAAATATGTTTTTCTAATGATCTTAGAAGTGTGTTCTGTCATTTAAAAAAATAAAATTGATGGCTTTTTCATTTCTTTATATATAAATTTAAAACTACATTTACAAAAAAAAAAAAAAAAAAAAAAAATCTCATTACCCAATTTGTTTACATAGCTATATATTATTTGCTGGAAAAAAGACTTGCAAAGACAATTTTTAATGTATTATTTTATCAAACATTGAGCATCTATTAAGTCAGCTTTTTACTTCTATTATTTACAAAATATTTTTTATTTACTTTATTGTCTGTCAAATATTGATTCAATTTAAATGTGTTTTCAAACTTCTTTTATGTAACATGATGATTAGTATTTTATTAACCTTTATAATTCTAGTTTAAATGGATTTGACAAATAGAAAATGCTTATATTATACAATACATAATATTGAAGTAAAAAAAAAATACCATAGCAGAAATGTTTGGCTCCGTTGAATATTTTCCAATCAGTACTATTTAAGCTCTTTAATTTTACTCATTCTTTCTTGGATCATCTTCATACAGTCTGAAGGGAATTGATAGACTCTTCCAGTTGATGTTACGGGAGGGTCTATAACAGCAAGCAGATGTGGAATTGGCACAGGGCAGATATCCTCTCGCTTTGGCCAATAAAATGATGGTGAGGGTCCTTGGGGATGCAAAAATTTAATTGTAGCATCTTCTTCTTCTTCATTGATGTCGGTAACAATCCCAAAATACCAAAAATGATCATATAAACAGGCAACATAGCATGCGATGTATAAGTCATTTACTGTCACATATGTTGTGCATTTGTCTTTCAATTTGTAAGTTAAACTGCTTTTCTCGTCACTGCTGATTCTTTTAGCTTCCACAGTTCCTGTACTGTCTAGTGGCTTAAAATTGTGGAAACTTCTTGTCCCTGGAATAGTTGCAACATCTTTAAAGCGATTTTTAAGATTAGACCGAATTAAGTCTACAGAGTCTTTAGTAATGAAATGAAAATTTATTTTTGCAATATTATCCTTACAAAAATGAAAAAAATCACTTGGTGTCGTTATTTGTTTTTCTAAAGGTCTTTGGAGACTTTCTTTTTTAGCTAATCTTTTCACTGTTCCCCCGATCCCATCACATTCAGTTTTGCCATGGCTAGTGGCGAAAAATGACCATTGGCCTTTTATATTAAAGTCTTTTTCATGCAGACAAAGGTTCATAAAATTGAATTAGTTTTTATACTGTCCTGCACAACCGTCACTGAAATAGTGAAATTCTTTGATTTGTGAGTAGTTTATTTTAATGAATTCAACAATAGTGTTTTGAACTCCATACACCATGGAAACATCATGTTTTAAATCATCTGATATCACACAGTGTGATGACACCACTTTTTCTCCATCAGCATTTCTGCAGTGTATTATTACAGGATGGACAGTACACGAAGCAGATGTACAATGGTACCCCTGAGCTTCATCCTGTATTGTAAAGGAATAATTTTCGCTGAAGTCCAATAAAACAGTGGCAATATCTGTAGAGGAACTTTCTTTAAGGCTTTTAAAATATGAAGATTGGGACTTAGCAATGAATGAGTGAGGAATTAGTTTTTCTAATTTGGTAGCCAGATCTTCAATAAAGGCATAAATTTGGGATGAGCAACTTATCATTTCTGTCCTATCAGTAGAAATCCACTGTTTATATTCAATAGTGTCATTTTCATCATAATCTCCAAATTTTTCTTCTAAAAAACTTATAAGGTTTTGATTTGATGGGCATTCATTGCAATGCCTCAGTTTACATTCCCTTTTAGGTTCTTCGCAAAGTAATAACTTTATTAGGTCTTTATACTGTTCTTTAATCTGTGCAGCATGAATAAGCAGTATTACATTTTGGTGTATTGTGCATACACAGACTGCATGAGTACTACTGGCACCTGCCAAAACACACCATTTTGGTCGTAAAGAACAAAATTTTGAAAATCCCACTTTAACACCAGGATAAGCACTCTTAAAATTCCAGTACAACTCTTTCAAGTTACTCAGGATCAAATGTTTTCTCTCGTATTGCTTTCTTCCTATACTCAAAATGTCTTTCATGACAGGCAAAACTCTGGAATGGTCATCACTTTCATAAAATTTTGTAACTAATATAGCAGTTTCTGGATTTAATATTTTCCCACATTTAGGACTTGGTTCTGCCAGAAAACCTTTTTCTTTAACAAGTTTTTGAGCTTGTCGAATTGAATAATCAGATACCATAAATGTTTCTTTTATTTTCTTTCTTGTCCACATAAGAGAAGCAGGAATTGTTAGTATTTGAATTTTTTTTTTTCTTTGATGTTAATTGTAATTCTTTTTTCATAATTTCGGTAAGTTTATCCAAATCAGCTGCTTTTTGGTGTATAGTTTCTTCTGATTCACTTTCTTTCATTGGCAATTTTACTTCAAGTACTTTTTCAATTTTCTGTTTCACATTTTTTTGCAATTGTTTCAATTTTCTTTTTCCATAATGTTTTTTTTTGTGTTCACTGAGAGCATGCAGATTTAGAGGGGAAGAACCAGCTTCTGTAAGAGATGCATTTAACAGATTTAATGTCTCTTCCTTTTCTAATTCAAAAAGTTCTTCAGATGGTAATCCTATATCATCACTATCATGACTTAAAGCCTCTTTTTCATCACTATCATCTTTGCTTAAACATTCCTTTTCATCATTACTTGCAGCTTTACTTTCTTCACTTTTCAATAAAAGATTTCTACAGGATGAGCAGAGTTTCTGTCCTGGTTTGATTTTGTATCCTTTGGCCATTATGATTTCACTCTGTTGGACATTTATTGCACGTAATGCTTTTTTAATAGGTTTTTTATGTCTTTTGATAGGATCACAACATAGCTTTTGTAGAAATTCAAACTTTTTTAGAAATATACTTTTGTGATGCAGACAAATAGTACACAATTCTTGTTCAGATTCAGTTCTTAGCTTTAGAAGAATTTGTTCATCTTCAGACAAATCATTAACATTTTCTATAGCTTTTTGTGCTCCATAACTAAATTGGTGACAATCAGTTAATGTTAACTCTCCCACACTACACTTATCCTCCATTTTTCTTACCAAAACATGTAAACATAAGCAGCTCTAAACACAGAATAACTAGATGCACACTGAAGAATCATAAGACACAGATTGACTGACCACTAAAAAAATGCCTTTAACCAATAGAGTAGAAAAGAAAGGGGAATCCCCTATATAAAGGGGAACACCCTTTTTACTGAATTATGATTAGTGTAGAAAAAGCAGGATTTGTGTCTCACTTTTCCAATAGGAGAATATTATATAAGCTGGAAGAAAGATTAAAAGAGAACACTTTTGAATAGGCTGCTATGTAATGAGTTCTGTAAAAGGTAGCATTTTTGTAATTAAAATAAAAATTAAAAGCATTTTATGAGCAAATTAAGATATTTATATTTTTAAGTACATTCATTTATTTGGTAATAATGTGGGAAAATAAATTTTAAAAAAATGGAAAAAAAACAATGAGGCAGATATATTTTTAAGCCAAAAATATAAAAAAATGAAAAAAGCCATTAATTTTATTTTTTTAAATGACAGAACACACTTTTAAGATCATTAGGAAAAACTATTTTTTTTCATTATTATATTCCCTTTGTTGATATTGACTTTAACGTATTACACACTTTTTGAAAAAAATTCACAGAAATTATTTTTTTCTATTTTTGAAATATTACTTGGAATTTTTTCATGTTTTTTTCTGGAATCCTCATGCTTTAATTAATATTACTGTAAATTTTTATAAAAATTGACTGAAAAATAAATGAACAAATAATACAAATTATTTTCAGTCAAAGAGCAGAATCGTCAGAATTTGAAAAATACCAAACATTCAAAATTTCGATTGCCTGTAAAATGAAAACTAAACTAGATTGAGAAGAAAAAATTGATGTGGCTACTTTTCTGTATGGAAAGACTAAACTCACTAAGTTTCATCAAAATCCGAGTCGGTGGGTGTCATGGCTTGGTTGAATTGACATGGAATGACCCTTGTTTAAAACCATACCAGAGTCTTCATCTGACTTCTTTTTTTTCTAACAGCGGGCACTTGCCGACTATAGCAGGCGTTGACCACTATAAGGCTGGAATTGCTGGCCACTTTATATTGGAAGCATATAATAAATGGACCAGCGTTGCCTCCTATGAAGGGACGGACGAAATAACACTCAAGTCTCTCCAAGAATCGAACCCGGACTCATGGTGTGATAGAACGAAAAAAATCAAGTTATTCTATAATATTAATTAAATTTTTTGTAATTAAACATAAATTTTATTGCTTAAAACTTAATAATTACTGTTCATTATTTTTTAAGTGAATCTTCTTTTGTTTGGCATAAAAATCCTTCGATTAAATTAGTAATTTAAATTTATCAGTATGGGTTAGGATCCCTTAGAAAGTACCCTATGGAGGGCACCCCTCTTCGGTTTTGATCCTCGAGTAGATAATCGGCCGTATCACCAAAATCAAATCAAGTCTATTAGCATGTATTTAACTATTGGCTTAACTAGGTAAGTTTTTCTAATATTTCTAAGTGGTAGCCTTCATCTACCAGCCAAACGCTAAAAGGCTCCATCTCTTACAATAGAAAATTTAAATTTCATATAGGGAGCTAAAACCTTCTTAGGAGGGACTTATGACCTCTCCCCCTCTTTTAGTTATATAGTGTATGCTATTTACTAATAATTAATCATGATTTTTAATGTTACAGTACAAGAACACCTTCATGCAGGGATGTTAATTCTGCGCCAAACTGCGCTTTTAGCCGATTTTTGCGCCGAGCTGCACCGAATACGTCATTTTGACTCTTTTTTAATTTTTTGCCACGCTTGCAAACTTTGCTTTTCTTATCTGCATTTATTGTAAGTGTTGACTCTAGATTGATTTTGCAGGGCGCAGCGCCCGGCGGCCCTTTTATCGTCTTTTTAGCGCCCTCCAGCTTTTACATTTTTATTATTATTGGTCAGCAATCACCACTTTTTATTTCTTACATACCATTTGCGGCCCATCACGAAAATATGTTAATTAAAACGGCTCCTTCAGAGAAATACGATTGAGTACAATAACTCGATCATAAAAATAGGTTCGATTGAAAGCGGCCCTTTCACGAAAACCGTCTGAAATCGGATCTTTCCCACAAATTCCTTTTTCATTGTCTTTGCATTTGCGTGAGCCGAGTAACCCGAAAAGGGGCCTCTCTAGTATGTTTTGTTTTTGCTGACTCAATGAGAAGCCCGATCGGCCGGGCAGAACTACCTGGGCATTTCACTTAGGAGTTGGGGGAAGAAAATACGGTTGGGAAAATCAAAATTTTCTTAATCTAAAAATTTGCGAGTCCATCTGTCAATCCTCAAATATCGGTTGCTACGTTTCATAAATAAGTAGTTGCGAATTATCAAACAAAGCATTTAAACGTATGGCTTATCTTTATTCCAGAGTTTGTCACCAGCTGTATATAGTTATTGCTCTTTATGTTTTTAATAGTTTTGTGCACTAGCAAGTTTTTTTTTTAAATTTCCCCCTAAACGATTTCCTCTTTTTAATCTGCTTTCTTAGTACATATTATTCTTAATGTATAATAGCCATTTACTAACCATACATAATTAAGGATGATATAGAAAGTATGCCATAGCAAAACAACGATTTGCGATTCGAAAATTTTGCGGGATTTGCTTGTTTTGAAGAATTAATTATATTATTAAACTAATCCAACAAACAAATTAGAAGTCATTGACTGAAATTGAATAGTTACTTGATTTTATCTGTAAAATAAATTTTGTAGATTTTAGGCAGAGTTGAAACTCATTTAACTTGAGTTGCACAGTAGAAGTCTTTGGGTTGAATATGTGTTTAGAAAGGAAAGACAAAGTAGGTACCTTTTCTGTAGTTTATTGAAACAAGATGACTATGGTAGACTTACACAGTGCACATGATGAAGACACAACACAATAAACAGCATTTATCTAGTAGCACAAGAAACAAGCTTTCTAGAAGACAAGTCGCCAGCGGCGATCTATTCAGATTCAAAAAACATCACACTGTACCATTTGGATACATCAGCACGGATCCCAGATACGGTTCTAGTTGAATCACATCTGTTGAGCCACACGGTTCATAGCTACATCTTTGATTACACACACAACACAGTAGTAGTGGCTTAGCTTTCGGAGAGACAGACCGAGAACTGAAAAGTAACTTTGTGATGCCTTTTTATACCTGCCAGTTAAAGGTCAAGACTCAAAAATTTTGAGAGTGGCCAGTGGCCACACATGATTAATTCAGTGGCCACTTGAACGGTATCTTACGTACGTAGAATTCATGTGTAATTAAAATATATGTTTGTACACATAAAGGTATAATATTGGATATAATATAATCAAAAAATTAAATTTTTCAGGACTAATGAATAATAATACAATGTTATTTTGTATACATTTCTTAAAATTAATAATAATAAAAATACTTACTATAGCTCATTTAATTAATTTTGTCAATAATTGAAATGAATGAAAAATAAGTAAATTAAAATCAGGCTTAATAAAGAACATAAACATTAAAAATATTATATTTTAATCTTGAAAGTATGGCCTTCTGCTTTTTAGGCTATCATGCCACCACTATTCAATTACACATTAAAATCCATCAAATTAACCTTAGCTGTCTTTACAAATAGCCTGTTTTCTAAATACTCTCTACCCATTGATGTGGATTTGTCACCTATAATATTTTTAACACTGCTCCAAATTCTCTCTACTTCAGCATTACTGTGGGGTATAGTAATTAAAGCTTGGATGACTTCTTTTACAATTTTAAAATTACTCAAGTTTTCACTACTTAATTTTTCATTTAAATTTGTCTGGTGGAATTTTTAGAATTCTGCTGAATATGCAGTACAGTGCAGCACCGATAATCCGGCATCGGCGGGAATGACGCGGTGCCAGACTACCGATTTTTCTGGATTATAGATTTGTTGAAAATTTCCATTAAAACCATCGTCGATCACGTGCTATTGACCAGTTTATTATTTATCAATGAAAAGTAGTCTTAAAACATACATACGATCGCTGTATAAACTGCCAAAAAAAGTACTAAACTACACTGAAACAAATGTAATTTAGTGTTCAATTCAAACTAAAAACTATAAAGCAGAATAGATCGTTGATTTTGGAACATTTTCACAAAATATAACAAATAGTAACTGAAATTTATTTAAATTATAATTTAAAATAAGTGTATTAAATTATTATTAGAATCTAATTAGCTTTTGTATTTACATTAAATACATCGGTTAATTTGACTTGCTTCATTTTTTTTTGGTATTTAATTGGTTAATTAACATATGCACATTCATCAGTTGACTCTCAGATATAAAATCAATTTATTAAATCTCTCCGTAGTTTTTACCATAGAGTTTTATTTTGCAAGTTTAATTATTCCGCAAAAATTTCGGAGGGGGTCCAAACGGTAAAAAAGTATTAAACTAATCCAACAAACAAATTAGAAGTCATTGACTGAAATTGAATAGTTACTTGATTTTATCTGTAAAATAAATTTTGTAGATTTTAGGCAGAGTTGAAACTCATTTAACTTGAGTTGCACAGTAGAAGTCTTTGGTTTGAATATGTGTTTAGAAAGGAAAGACAAAGTAGGTACCTTTTCTGTAGTTTATTGAAACAAGATGACTATGGTAGACTTACACAGTGCACATGATGAAGACACAACACAATAAACAGCATTTATCTAGTAGCACAAGAAACAAGCTTTCTAGAAGACAAGTCGCCAGCGGCGATCTATTCAGATTCAAAAAACATCACACTGTACCATTTGGATACATCAGCACGGATCCCAGATACGGTTCTAGTTGAATCACATCTGTTGAGCCACACGGTTCATAGCTACATCTTTGATTACACACACAACACAGTAGTAGTGGCTTAGCTTTCGGAGAGACAGACCGAGAACTGAAAAGTAACTTTGTGATGCCTTTTTATACCTGCCAGTTAAAGGTCAAGACTCAAAAATTTTGAGAGTGGCCAGTGGCCACACATGATTAATTCAGTGGCCACTTGAACGGTATCTTACGTACGTAGAATTCATGTGTAATTAAAATATATGTTTGTACACATAAAGGTATAATATTGGATATAATATAATCAAAAAATTAAATTTTTCAGGACTAATGAATAATAATACAATGTTATTTTGTATACATTTCTTAAAATTAATAATAATAAAAATACTTACTATAGCTCATTTAATTAATTTTGTCAATAATTGAAATGAATGAAAAATAAGTAAATTAAAATCAGGCTTAATAAAGAACATAAACATTAAAAATATTATATTTTAATCTTGAAAGTATGGCCTTCTGCTTTTTAGGCTATCATGCCACCACTATTCAATTACACATTAAAATCCATCAAATTAACCTTAGCTGTCTTTACAAATAGCCTGTTTTCTAAATACTCTCTACCCATTGATGTGGATTTGTCACCTATAATATTTTTAACACTGCTCCAAATTCTCTCTACTTCAGCATTACTGTGGGGTATAGTAATTAAAGCTTGGATGACTTCTTTTACAATTTTAAAATTACTCAAGTTTTCACTACTTAATTTTTCATTTAAATTTGTCTGGTGGAATTTTTAGAATTCTGCTGAATATGCAGTACAGTGCAGCACCGATAATCCGGCATCGGCGGGAATGACGCGGTGCCAGACTACCGATTTTTCTGGATTATAGATTTGTTGAAAATTTCCATTAAAACCATCGTCGATCACGTGCTATTGACCAGTTTATTATTTATCAATGAAAAGTAGTCTTAAAACATACATACGATCGCTGTATAAACTGCCAAAAAAAGTACTAAACTACACTGAAACAAATGTAATTTAGTGTTCAATTCAAACTAAAAACTATAAAGCAGAATAGATCGTTGATTTTGGAACATTTTCACAAAATATAACAAATAGTAACTGAAATTTATTTAAATTATAATTTAAAATAAGTGTATTAAATTATTATTAGAATCTAATTAGCTTTTGTATTTACATTAAATACATCGGTTAATTTGACTTGCTTCATTTTTTTTTGGTATTTAATTGGTTAATTAACATATGCACATTCATCAGTTGACTCTCAGATATAAAATCAATTTATTAAATCTCTCCGTAGTTTTTACCATAGAGTTTTATTTTGCAAGTTTAATTATTCCGCAAAAATTTCGGAGGGGGTCCAAACGGTAAAAAAGTATTAAACTAATCCAACAAACAAATTAGAAGTCATTGACTGAAATTGAATAGTTACTTGATTTTATCTGTAAAATAAATTTTGTAGATTTTAGGCAGAGTTGAAACTCATTTAACTTGAGTTGCACAGTAGAAGTCTTTGGTTTGAATATGTGTTTAGAAAGGAAAGACAAAGTAGGTACCTTTTCTGTAGTTTATTGAAACAAGATGACTATGGTAGACTTACACAGTGCACATGATGAAGACACAACACAATAAACAGCATTTATCTAGTAGCACAAGAAACAAGCTTTCTAGAAGACAAGTCGCCAGCGGCGATCTATTCAGATTCAAAAAACATCACACTGTACCATTTGGATACATCAGCACGGATCCCAGATACGGTTCTAGTTGAATCACATCTGTTGAGCCACACGGTTCATAGCTACATCTTTGATTACACACACAACACAGTAGTAGTGGCTTAGCTTTCGGAGAGACAGACCGAGAACTGAAAAGTAACTTTGTGATGCCTTTTTATACCTGCCAGTTAAAGGTCAAGACTCAAAAATTTTGAGAGTGGCCAGTGGCCACACATGATTAATTCAGTGGCCACTTGAACGGTATCTTACGTACGTAGAATTCATGTGTAATTAAAATATATGTTTGTACACATAAAGGTATAATATTGGATATAATATAATCAAAAAATTAAATTTTTCAGGACTAATGAATAATAATACAATGTTATTTTGTATACATTTCTTAAAATTAATAATAATAAAAATACTTACTATAGCTCATTTAATTAATTTTGTCAATAATTGAAATGAATGAAAAATAAGTAAATTAAAATCAGGCTTAATAAAGAACATAAACATTAAAAATATTATATTTTAATCTTGAAAGTATGGCCTTCTGCTTTTTAGGCTATCATGCCACCACTATTCAATTACACATTAAAATCCATCAAATTAACCTTAGCAGTCTTTACAAATAGCCTGTTTTCTAAATACTCTCTACCCATTGATGTGGATTTGTCACCTATAATATTTTTAACACTGCTCCAAATTCTCTCTACTTCAGCATTACTGTGGGGTATAGTAATTAAAGCTTGGATGACTTCTTTTACAATTTTAAAATTACTCAAGTTTTCACTACTTAATTTTTCATTTAAATTTGTCTGGCGGAATTTTTAGAATTCTGCTGAATATGCAGTACAGTGCAGCACCGATAATCCGGCATCGGCGGGAATGACGCGGTGCCAGACTACCGATTTTTCTGGATTATAGATTTGTTGAAAATTTCCATTAAAACCATCGTCGATCACGTGCTATTGACCAGTTTATTATTTATCAATGAAAAGTAGTCTTAAAACATACATACGATCGCTGTATAAACTGCCAAAAAAAGTACTAAACTACACTGAAACAAATGTAATTTAGTGTTCAATTCAAACTAAAAACTATAAAGCAGAATAGATCGTTGATTTTGGAACATTTTCACAAAATATAACAAATAGTAACTGAAATTTATTTAAATTATAATTTAAAATAAGTGTATTAAATTATTATTAGAATCTAATTAGCTTTTGTATTTACATTAAATACATCGGTTAATTTGACTTGCTTCATTTTTTTTTTGTTTTTAATTGGTTAATTAACATATGCACATTCATCAGTTGACTCTCAGATATAAAATCAATTTATTAAATCTCTCCATAGTTTTTACCATAGAGTTTTATTTTGCAAGTTTAATTATTCCGCAAAAATTTCGGAGGGGGTCCAAACGGTAAAAAAGGCAGAATGTTTCACAGAAAGACCTTTATCATTTTAGTAACAAAAAATCAAAATTTCGGGGTGGGGGAGCCAACGCCCTTAAATACGTCCTTGCTTCTCAGCTTCTTAATTACGTCGAAACATAGTAATTCCCCCCTCCTTTCCCTCTTGCTTATCAAAGCACTGGCGAATTCCTACCAGCGATAGATAGTTATTGCATTTCGCACGGTGACAGTATGTCTAGAAACAAGGCAATGTGTCTGAAAGGAGCCGAAGCTACGTGCTTACGATGATGTGTAAACATGCTGTCTCGTTTTAAAAACTCATACATATTAATGTTCTATGAAAGCACTTGCGTTATCTTTGAATTCTTCATTCAGCAACACTGCATACCTTTGACTACAATTAATTTAAATGTAATAAGCCAACCAAGTCGTATTTACTTTTGTTTTTATCTCGGGTTTTATGACTCCTGTGGTTTATCATTTAAAAACAGGAAGTCCCAGTGTCCCACGTGGCTTTGTTATAAAATATGGATTTTTTTTTATGTACGCACGTGGTTGGAGAAAGGATTGTTCCAAGCAAAGTGCAAATGCAAGAATATCTATTCTGTGCATTCCTACTGAAGTGAGTCACTCCGGTTCGCTGGCGTGTAAGCTGCATCTGCGATTTCGTGGGATTACTGTCAATAAATTCACAATAGAATGATGGAAAAGGGGGGAGGGGATACGTTTTGCCGTTCTTTTTTCCGAGTGAATTGTAAATTCTGTCTATGTATTTTGGAGAGAGTATGAAACAGTAATTGTAAACCAAAACGCATAAATGTAATAAAATAAAAAGTGGCGAACGTAATGAATTTTTTTCATCGCCACTTTCTTTAACTGAGTCGCCACGTGGCGAGTGGCGACCGCGAATCTTGACCTTTACTGCCAGTTAGTGCGAGACTATGATAGATATTTGCATAGGAAAAAAAAAGTTCTTATTTTATGCAAATTAGAAACAGCACCATCTATCGGTGAGAAATGTAAACTTTTTATTACGGCGTTAAAGATATGACGATGTTTACACCGCCATTTTCAAAATGCTAGCGAACTTACGTTTTCACTTAGAAAACTTTTAAAACAAGTTTACAAAGGTTTATTCTTCACTTTAGCAAATTTAGAGATAAAATGTCATGGAAATAAAAGGTAAGTAAAGAAATAGCGTTTTTTCCTAATATGTTTGTTTTGGCAAGCCTAGACAAGGGATATCTCCTAAGGTGGGAGCCTTGGTTGGATGACTTTTTAAAGAGTTCTAACGTGTATTGACGTTACATTTGATGAAACTGACAAAAACTCCAGACCGACAGTCGCGCGGCCGCACTTCAACACTTCCAGCGTCTACTATGTTCAGTGGCTTTATCCATTCAAATCGATCTAAAAAACGTGCAATTTGCGACGTTTTGCGAATAAAGCAATTGAAAGACATTATACTTTTGCCAAAAAAGGAGCATAATAATGATCTTTTGCTTTAGCAGTGTAGCGCTAGGGTTATCGGCGCCCGGTGCGGTCCTTCAGTTTGCCGCCCCATTCATTCTAAGTTTCAGCATTCTGCCCCCATTTCGGTCCTTTAGTTTTCTACCATATTATTTTTAAGTGTCCTGCCAGCCATCATTTTTTTTTTTTAATCTTGCCACACGGGTGCCCCCCCCTCTCTTATTACGCCACAGTTTTAATTATATAAAACTAGCTGCTACCCGCGACTTCGTCCGCGTCGGCCTTTAGAATTAGGTCCCGAGAGAAATGAAGGATGTGTGAATAACAAATATGTTTGCGGCAGAAGAAACTGCATTTAAATATTATTTGCTTTTTACTTGTTTTAAATGAAGTATAATGCATGGCAGTATACTTCATTTAAAATAATAGAGTATGCAGAGATACTAAATTTAGATTTTATTCAGGCATTTGGCGAAGAGAGACAGTTATGACAGTATTTGCGAACTGTTTTGTAAAAGAAATATTTATGCTATATGCATGAATTTTAGCCTATGTTAATCGGGAATAGAGCAGCTTTCTATTAGTGAAAAAGTTTTAGAATCGGTTCTGTAGTTACAGAGATACCCAGAGAGCGTAATGCATTAGTTATTTTGAGTGTTCCTGAAAAGGAACTATTTACGCTACATGCATGAATTTTAGCCTATAATACTCAAGAATAGTGTAGCTTACTATCAGTAAAAGAAGTTTAGGAATCGGTTCAGTACTTACAGAGATACGCATAGAGCGTAATGTAATACAGAGATACACATAGAGCATCCCTGTAAAAGAACTGTCTGTGATATATGCATTAGAGGTAGCCTATAACACTTAGGGTGCCACCAGTGTCTAAGAAGTTCTGCTCTCAAAACTGCAAGGCGGGAGTGTCCAGGTTCAACCCTGGTCGCGCCTGTCGACCCAGCCGCTCGCAGTTTTCTGTGGTTTTCTAAAAAACCTCGCGTAAATACGGGCTAGGATCCCTTAGAAAGTTCCCCACAGAGTAATTCTCCTTATAGACCTAGGACCCTAGTGCAGTCAATTGGTCTTAACCCTTTAACGCGCAGTGTTCCCACTCTGAAAACACCAAACTCTGACGTTTTGACTGTTGCCAGTCACAAAGAATAGATTTGATTTCTATAAAAATTTGTACGGGTGACATAGCTCCACGAGAATCCTTTACTATTTATCACGTCATTTCCCATAAAAAAAATGGCCACGATTATTTTTAAATGCACTGACATCTGCTGAAAAATGGAAGAATGCGAGAACGGCTGGATAGATTGCCCAATGCTGAATAAAGGGCAGCTGTTGCCATCGCTCGACTTAATTACCAGCAAGATGGCAGACTATTGAAACGTTTATCGCGTGCCACAGATCTAGAGACGCTTTTTTAACGACAGCTGGCTGTGCGGCATTGCCAGCTGCGTCAAAAAAGGGTCTCTAGATCTGTGGCACGCGATGAACGTTTCGATCGTCCTCCATCTTGCTGGTAGTTAAGTCGAGCGATGGCAACGGCTGCCCTTTTTTCAGCATTTGAAAGGGTTGCGCCTCAAAGGGTTAATCCAAAAAACAAACAAACAATAATACTCAGGAATAATGTAACTTTCAATCAGTGAAAAAAGTTTTAGAATTGGTTTAGTAACTACAAAATTTCCATAGAGCGTAATGCATTAGAATTATTTTGAGTGACTTTGTAAAAGAATTATTTATGCTATATGCTTGAAAGGTTGCCTGTATGTTAATCCAGGGCATAAGCTATCTTCATTACAAATTTTTCCAACCATTTTTGTGTGATTCAGTCAAAAACATCCAAACACATAAACATACACATTTATATTATTGGAAGGATTTAGAAATTTATGAACTTTAAGAAACACAACTGGACTTTTCTTTGTACTTACGTATTATCCTGCCGGTCATTCCCGCCAACTGCTTTTCCGTCAAATGAGTTGCCAAACTGTTGTTAATCGTCTTCAAAACAGTTAATAATTTCATGTGCCCGGCATTTATCTAGACAAAAAATCGCTCGTCTTGGCAGACCGCCGGGATAATACGTAAGTACCCTTTTCTTTACTTATGCTTTTTAATTTGGCTTAAAATCAACATAATTTTCATACAAATTTATGGTTTTCAAATGCATGTGATTTTGCAAATAGAATTTCTGCTTTATTTCAAAAGCATAAATCATTTTGTGTGGCGATAAAACAGTTTTAAATTAATAATTAGAAAAGTAATTAAAATTTCAAAATTTTGAGCCTCAGGTGCACTTTACCGAAGTCATGAGCTCAGTCATGTTCAAATTTTCAAAGCTCTGCTTTCTGTAGATTTGTCTGGAGAACATTCATTTTTATTATTATAAATAGATAGATTTGGCATAAAACTGTCATAATTTCCGTAGTATTTAATGTTTTTCGCACGTGCTTCTTCATTGAAGTAATAGCATTCGCGTTAGCTCAAAACATGAATCATTTGATACGGGCAAATCTCGCCAAGCATGGCAACGTAAAAACGGTTTTTAATTAATAATTAAAAAAGTAATTAAAAATCTAAAATTCTAAGTAGCCTATAACCAACTCCAAGGTCCCATCTATATCTAAACCAAAATACACCCTAATCGATTCAGCGGTTTAGGCGTGAAAGCGTCATAAACAAACAAACTCACTTTCGCATTTATAATATTAGGTAGGATAGGATTAGAGTAACTGCAGAATTTAGTAAATCAGACTATTGACAAGATTTGGTATTCTAAATATTCATATTATATATTTTCTGTTTCCTTTTCTTTTCTTTTTTTTTTTTTTTTAAATTCTCAACATTTTAATGAATGAAGAAAAAATTTAAAAGCAAAAGATAACTATACTTCGCTCGCACTTATCCTGATAGCATTACCAAAGGTAGAATGAAGTGTGAATCCGCAAAAATATATAGTTCGCACATTTTTGCGGATTTTAAAACATTAGTTTTCAATTTTTTTGTCTAAAATCCTTCAAATGATTCTCAATTTTACAAGCTACTGCTTGTATGAGCAGTTAGTATAGAAAAATTTGCAATTTTCAGGAGTTAACAATAAACCGCTCGTACATCCCCATTCAACGCATTCCACCAATTAGAACTTTCACACTCTTGGCGGAAAATTCAGTCTTGACCGCTGGCTTTCACAATGACCTGGTAACCCCCGCCCCCGTTCCTCCAAAATGCTCCCACCACCCCCGCGCAATCCCACATTCTTATCTTTTCTCCTGTCTCCGAGCTGAGCAGTGATTTCTTAATGTCGTCGTTTTCCTTGTATTTTCGTAATGGCTTCCTCTGCAAATTCGTTTTCTTTCACTTTCCAGCCTCATAAAGCTGGAAAACCCTTAAGGAGCTCTGCTAAGGTTATTGTCTTAAATGTGTACACTAAACTCAGAGAGCAACATCAGTCAAAATCAGAAAATGAAATTGTTCAACTCTGTTCTGAATTAACTGGTGTTTCGTCGGTTAGTATTTACCGAATGAAAACAGAAATAAGGAAGAGCGGGACTCTATCTACTCCCGGGAAAAAGCGGCCTTTAAAAGTGGCTACACGACGAAGGCTTCAAATTTATGATGATTTCACAAAAACTGCAATTCGTAGAAAAGTGCATTCTTTTTTTTTCAAAAATGAGATACCCACAGCCCAAAAAGTAATGGCCGCTATAAACGAAGATGAAGATCTTCCAAATCTCCGAATCACATGCGTCAGGAGCTTGATGAAAGATTTGGGATTTGTATATAAAAAGAGAAGCCGTTCTTCGATGCTGATAGAACGTGATGATATACTGCAATGGCGTCATCAGTATTTGAGAACAATGCTACGTTACCGTTCCGAAGGCCGAAAAATTTACTATACAGATGAAACGTGGGTAAATGCAGGGTACACCAAGGAACGTGTGTGGCAAGACTCAAGTGTGAAATCCAAGAGACATGCCTTTTTAAATGGTCTGTCAACTGGACTAAAAGCACCGTCAGGTAAAGGGGCGAGATTAATTATAATAGGGGCTGGAAATGAAGACGGGTTTGTTAAAGGATCCGTAGAAATTTTTAAAGCCAAGAAAAATTCTGGAGACTATCATAATGAAATGAATGGTTCCCATTATGAAGAATGGTTTGAAAAAAAACTTCTGCCTGAACTCCAGCCCCGAAGTATAATTGTTATGGATAATGCTCCATATCATTCAATTCATGTAGAGCAAATTCCATCAAGTGCTACCAAGAAAGTAGATATACAAGCATGGCTCACACAAAAAAACATACTCTGGAGTGATGACATGCTAAAGGCAGAACTGCTTAGCATTGTCAAGGATCACAAAAAATTATACGAAAGCTACAAAATTGACAAAATAGCTGCATTTCATGGACACACAGTACTTCGTTTGCCCCCATATCATTGCGAGTTAAATCGAATTGAGCTTGTGTGGAGCCAGGTTAAAGGCCATGTTTCAGCAGAGAATCGGACATTTAAAATGGACGAAATTATGAAGCTAACTGCTGAAGGAATAGAAAAAGCTTCTTGGTTTAACTGCGTTGAGCACGTGAAAAAAGAAGAAAAAAGAATGTGGGAGTTAGATGGTCTGGCTGAAAACACAGTTGAAACAATCCAATTCAGCGTTTTGGATTCATCTGAGGCTACTGAGTTGTACACTGATGACGATGGTAACCTTAGCGGAGTTGAACGTATAGAGGAATAACAGTCCTTCTCAGGACTACAAACAGTCCTTCTCAGGACTACAAACAGTCCTTTTCAGGGCTACAAAGAGTCCTTTTCGGGGCTATAAAAGCCCCCTACGGGGCTTTTAAAATTATAGACAGAAAATCACATTACATTCTTTACATTTTCGATATACATACCCAACGTATATAACATGCGCAATCATTTAGTTCATTTGGCAGGGTGTCGGATTCGAATCCAGCCCGCTAAAAGATTATTATGTATACGTGGCGAATGTGCACGGTCTGTTTTCTCCAGATGTAACGTGCATACGCGTAAGAACCCCTTAGAAAGTCCTCTGTCCAAGGTACTACCCATCCTTGGCAAATACCCCTCGTGCAGGTTTGCCTTACTGCACACAACACAACAATCTGATTCTGAGGCATTGCATGCCCTCTTGCTATTTAAACATTATTGAGCTTGCTTTAGGGCCAGTATATTACCTTTTCCTTTATCACTAATTTTAATTGTGGAGCCATGTATTTGCTTGCTGTTGGTTTGCTTTCTGGCTGTCGGAGAATTGTATTCGAATTCAGAGAATTGCATTCGCAAAAGAAGGCTTTCGCCTTCTATATGCGATGATCAGGAACATTAAATTTATGTTGTCTTATCTCACAGTGTTGGCCTCAAGGATGTATTTAAGGGTAGCGGGGGTTTACAAAATTTTGATTTTCTTTACGAAAATGATAATGTCATAATCTTTTCGTGAAAAATTCTGAAATTTTTTTTTACCGTTTGTACCCCCTCCGAAATGTTTTTCTGGATACGTGCCTGGTTGATCCCCTTTTCAGTGAAGCTTGGAATATAGTGTTGTTAAATATGAAATATTACTCACATGCATATACAGTAGTAAAGTCTGTTTTAAATGGCTTCAAAAGAGACTGAAAAAATTTACCGCTAAAGAGAGTTTGCTATTGAATAGGGGTTCAATTTCAGTAATAGTTCCGCTAACAAGATTTTGATTAATAAAGGCTTCAGTTAAGGCAGGTTTTTGCACGCATATACTATACATACATACATACTGTTTGAAAAAGAAAGTTTCCTTTTTAAGTACATTCTTGCGTACTTTTGAGTTTTGAATTTCTTTTAGCCGTCAGTTTTTGATAGCTTATAAGAAGTAATTTTCTTGGGCTTAATGGTCTGTGCATGTCAAAGAACCTGATTTCCGATTTGTAAAATGTTATGGGAAGAATAACGTGTTAATTAACGTGAACTGGAACATCAATGGAAGAACTTCAGTTAGATGAAAATTTAGCTATTCTATCGAAATTTACGTTCAGCGTAAAATATAGCACAAAAACCTGAATAGACAAGGAATGCCAAACTTGTGGAAGCAACATACTTTTAAAATAATCTTCCGCACATTCAAATATCGTAAAAATAGGTAAGTAATGGTGTATTTAAAGTTTAAATTTATTAGTTTTAAATCTTCGAAAGTTTTGTACGGTACCGCTAATAGTGCACTTATTAGCGGTACCGTACAAAACTTTCGAAGACAGCCCAACGAATTGCCGCGAGTAGGGGAGAAAGAAGGTCGCAAGAGCGGAGGAGGCCCCCTATAGTGGAAGGGAGCTGTTCTGCGCCAAGTAATGGAGTAACAGCCAGCTGTGGTACGCAGAGAAAGTAAGAGAGAATTCTCGGAGTGATACATGCGTTACGGCCGATATACGAGCTGTAAAGCGGCCGCTGTAGCTTTCCCAACGCTATCAGCTTAAGTGCGAGCGAAGTATAGTTCTGGGAAAGGATGTCTTAAGAAAGCAAACTGTGTCATAAGTTAACAGCTAGGTTATTCATAAAACAAACTGTCATCAATTTAAGCTTCTTTTCAGTTTAAAAAAAAAAAAATCGAAATAATTCTGGAAGGTTTTTTAATATATAATTTGTTTGAGTACTTCTGGCAAAAGGATGTTAATTATTTTTATTATTTTAAGCTGATTAAAAACATTTGATAGTTAAAATAAAATATTAATGCTTTTTTTCAATTTCAAAAGATTAAAGCAAGGTTTAAGAAAGAAAATTTTTAAAGAGACCTTTTTAAGTATGTTACAAAAAATTAAAAATAAAGCTTTATGAAAAATAAATTATTTAAAATATGTTAAACTGTATTCCATATCTTTGGGCATACTGTGAGTTAAAAAAAACTGTGAGTTAAAAAAAAATATTTTATACCTGCTAAAAAACTTACATGTAGTACTAATTATTTATATTTATTTTAAAGAATAGTGCTTTTTTAAAATCTTATATTCACTTTTCATGAATGAGCAAACATTAAATTTGAAGTGAAAGAGGAAGAACAAATATATTTCAGTGATTTGATATGGTGTTGTACATTCCAACCATTGGATGTAATACAAAATTTGCATGACTGTCATTTATTCTAGTAATCTTCTGTTTTCTGAATTCAATTTTCCCAATTTCTATAGTTATCAATTGATGGATGAGTGGAATTGTTTGATGCAATTCCAAATAATGTCTAATAGTAATAAAGGTATATATTCAGTAACTTTAAAAATCTTTACTTGGTAATCATTCAATAATTTTTGCGAACAAAAGAATTTAAATAATGGTTTATATTATTAAATTTTATACATCCTGCACTGCAGAAATTTTATTATTTTTATTACATGCTAAACACATCTATCCTAATCCACTTACACTGACAGTCCTTTTCTGTTTAAAAGTTTGTACCAATATAGGTGAAATATCATATATGAATGTGATCCAGTAATTGTGGTCCAGTAGTGATAGTGTGATAAAATTGAGGAACAAAAATTAACAGTCCCTCTGCCTTCCCCTACTGCCTAACAAATCATGTCTGGCTAAAAATTTCTGAAACCTTCTTCAATAAATGTACTATTCTTATAAATAATAAACATCTACATCACGTAATTTTGAGGGAAAAAAATTAAGCAGAAAATTCAAAATTACTTAGATTAAAACTTCTTTTTTTTTAATCAAAAACTTCTAGTTATTACAGATTTAATTCACATATTTATGTCATGTTTAGAGCAAAATATTATCAACATATCATTTTTCCTATTTCGCTTATACTTACTTCTACAGGATATTTTCTCCAAAAGAAGCGGGGGGGGGGGGGAACTAAAGACAAACTGGAAAAAATCTAACGTCGCATCGTAAGTCAGAACACATATTACAACTCTACATGTTAAATTTTCGGGGATCAGATAGTTTCAAATCAGTTTCTAGATATGTTATCTACCTGTACATTCTCATGGAACCCCAGAGTGCCCTTTTTGAAATTTCCCCCCAGGTGGCCCTTTTTTCTAGCGTCAACACAAAATCTTCAATTTTATGCTCCAAAATCATGTTAATTCTGATGCCAAATCTTAGTTTTCCTCGCGGAAGCTAAATTTTTTTTGTGCTCCCAAATGGAATTTCTTTGCTCCCAAATGGAATTTTTCTGCTCCCAAATAGAATTTTACTGCTCCCAAATGGAATTTTTCTGCTCCCGAGGTGCTCCCAAATGAAATTTTTTCTGCTCCCGAGGTGCTCCCAAATTGAATGTTGGAGTTAACATCCCTGTTCATGTTACGATACAAAATTTTACCTGAAAGTTTCTAAACTGGCAGAGTTTTATCGTTTATTATTGCGTCTAATACAGCTTGTGAAGAGACATTCTTAAAATTTTAAAGTGTCTGAAATAGTAGTGGTATTTATGTACCAAAACAACATAATTTTTTTGAACTACTGTCTTAATAAGATAGTAATATACTCTATAAATTTAAAAATCCGCTTGGTTAGGTAGTAGCGTTTCGATAATTTAATGCTCATAAAACTCTTGAATTTTATACAACAACAGCACACAACCGGTCAGCGCAGAGCATTTGCAGTGGGAGGGGGCAAGAAAAACGGGCAAAGAGCAAGTGATAATGCATTTTTAAAAAATCATCTTATTTATTTATTTATTTTAATTTTAATATTTTTTTTTTTTTTTGCTCCGAAACTATCTATTTTTGCTTAATTCAAACACTATTCACTATTCAAACTTTATCGATAACATTATTTTGTAGAAAGGGTGGCTAAATGTGCATTGTTTAAAAATGAAAAATTGTATGTTTGCTGAGAAACGTGAGCTGAGGGAGCGCCATCGTAAGTTATTCTCTGTTGCAGGGGGGTGGGGCACAGTGTTAAAAGATTGGGATCGCATGCTGTTATACAGCATGCATCATGTAGCTTCTTTCCTTTGTTACATTTTATAAATTTTCATGAAATAAAAAAAGTTGTAAAGGGTTCATAAGTTTCTCATTTTTCTTTATTTAACCTTACACTCAATACATATGTGGGTTTTTTTTTTCCAATGGGCGGGCACTTGCTCACCAAGCATTCGCCACTTCAAAGGCCCGAGTCACTGTCCATTTTATTATGGGAGCACCCAGTGGGCAGACAGCATTACCCCCTATGAAGGGATGGACAAGTTAACATCCATGCCCAAGCCGGGATTCGAACCCGGACCCACGGCGTGATAGAATGGTTCTCTAGCCACTACACCACCTGGGCGGCAATACATATGTGTGGTAATGTCATTATACTCGAACACAAGCATTTTTTAAACCATAGTCTTAAATTGAAAAATAAAACTCATTTTGGTTATGTACCCAGACAGTGGCGTAGTCAGAAATTTTTCATGGGAGGGGTGGTTAGGACTACTGCAACTCACATATATAATTAAGTGTGTGTCATAATGGAGTGAAGAATATACATTTTTTATGGCTGAAAATTCCTCATGGGTGTGGTTGTGACCCCCCCTACGCCCCCCTTTGTATACGCCACTGTACTCAGGTATTTACCTTTAAAAATAAATATACTGGAGTATTTTACATCACTCCATATAATGTCGAAAAAAGAAATGGACCTTAAGAAAAGAAGGAGTGGGGGGGAGGGGGAGAGAAGGAAATAAATTTAAATTGAAGACAGAGAATGTTTTTAAAAAAAAGTGTTTCCGTTTGCATGGATTATAAAACATTTTCCATTAAAATCTTGTTTGCGGACCAGTGGCTGAGACGATAAGACCATGAACATTGGGAAAGGAGGCTGAAGTTCGCAGGTCCAGTGTACAGACCTCTCACTGCCGGACCAGAGGCCGAGCGCATAGCACTCTTAACAGGGAGACAGAAAGTGCTTGGTTCAAACCTTAGTCACGTCCATCGACCAATCCGTTTGGAGTTTTAGATGGTTTTCACCGAAACTTCACTTAAATACGAGTTATGACACCTTAAAAAGACATACACGGAGGATATCCCCTCGGCCTAGATCACTCGTACAGATACTCGGTTATTATCCTAAAAATCAAATCAAAATCAGTTCTCTCACGCGGCTGTCGATTTAGAATTTTGGGCGTTTTTCTTCAGATGAAAAGTGAAACTGTGTTAGAACCCCTAAAAAAAGTCCTCTGCCGAATGCTTCCTTCAGCTTCGCCCTTAGGCAGATAACTCTTGTGCAGCTTTGTCCTGATACCGAAATTTCTGAGAAAGGCAGAGGGCGAAGAAAAGAAAATTCCTACAAAGGCGCTTTGTGTAATGGCCTTAGAAAGCAACAAAATTCGTGTCTTTAGAGCGGCCAATTTTTTTTGCTTTTGTTTGTGGGGCTCGCTTTACTATAGATTGCAGTTTACCGGATGTTGGGGGTGAGGGCGATCACTAACTTCAAGGATATCGACTATGTAACATGCCAGATTTGTAAAGAAATAGTATCCACGACTAGTTCGCAGGAAGTTCACGGCATACTAAAACTTGACACTGGATCGCCCGTTACCCTCTTTCTGAGAAGTTGGTTTTCCGCATCATGTTTATAGGCGCAATAAAATCATCAAAGAAAATTTGCGATGTTTAAAGAGCTTGCAATTTGCACAAATTAGTAAAATTCTATTTTTGAGAGCAGTAGATGTTAACTCAGGGACATAAAATGTAAAATTTAAACCTCATAACCCGCCCCCCCCCCTCCGAAAAAAACCTCTGTTCCTGGAGCTTGTTCTTTTTTGCTCTAGGGGGGGCTGAGCCATTCATAGCGCCCCCAGCGCTACGGCCCTGATTTCACTAAAAAAAAAAAAATAATAAAAAATAAAAAAATAAAACAATAAAACAAAATACACCGTCCATATTTAACCTAAAAAACTTCAGCAATATCAGTAACAGGCAATTCAAAATGAGCAAACAGTGAACCTCTGTTAACTAAAAAAACTTTAGTGGATTAAGCAATCTAGTTGTACAGCTACATAAACTAGACGTTTTTAACTAAAAAAACTACAGTGGATTAAGCAACCTAGTTTTACAGCTATGTTAACAGGGCAAACACTGACACGTTTCAACTCAAAAAAACATTGGTGGATTAAACAACCTAGTTATACACCTCATATAAAGTCAGTTTAGCACATATGAAAACATAATAGCATCAAATATCCATTTACAATTCACATTCAAAACCTTAAGCAATTGCAAAGATTCTTTAAAAAAAGCCACTTACCTTTATTTTAAGTAACTGCTAAAAAATATCCGTAACACACCAGCTAATAACGTAACACCAAAATGCTTCCTTTTACTTAACTTTATATTCACACCCTCCTTCTAAAAACACACACTTCCTTTTTAAGCAATAACATAATATTCACTACATCTTTAAGCAATGGAACACATTTCCAAATAAGAAAAATACACCTTATAATCTCCGGAACAACTAACAACACACCAAACACCAAAAACACAAAACAAAATCTGATGCATCGAATTCAAATTCTACTTCTTATAAAACTTCGGTTTACTAATTATAGTTAAATTGCCTAAACCAATCAAAAAATTCCTTTACCAAACATGCTGCTACCATTTAAGAGGCATTGCAGGGGCAAATTGGGCAGGGAGTTCCCATCACCATCTCAGAATTTCATGATTTTCTTTTATTGTGTTGCCTTACCCAAGGAAAGGACAAATCTGAAATATTTTTGATTTACCTCTTTTAGTTTTGGAGTTATGGGGGGTCAAAGTACCCCAGAAGAGCAACGCTGAATTAATTTAGGGCCATTTTTTCCACCTTATTGTCTCGACTGTGACTGGCTCAGAGGTGCTTCAGAGAATTTTTTCATTTTATCCTATAATATACCTTGTATATTAACATCTCATATTGAAAATTCATTCGAAAATCCCAAAAAGTACCTCCCTATTTGGGACATTCCACTGGCGCGCATGGGGGCATTTCGGCATTACTTTTAGAAGTTTAATTGGCAGTGACAATATTGAAAATTAACTTATTCTTCATATATCCCAAATCATAGGCGGCTGGTGCACCAAAAAAGTGGGGGGTCAAGAGATGAGAGTATGTAAGTAGAGGGCACCCCTAAAGCTGTTTTTTTTTTTTTTTTTTTTTTTTAAGTAAAACTTCTTTAGGCGCAACTAGGGAGTAACTCAGATTTTTTTTCTGACGGAAGTAACGCTCAGTAAAGGAAATGACATGTTTTTTTCCCCCCTTGCTTCTTCATTCCGCCATGACTGCAAAAACATTGAAATGTCAAGGACAAAAAGCCTGATAATTTCTACACCGTTTGTACGATCCCCTTGAAAATTTCCATAATCATGTATAAAAATATAGAAAACAATCTGCGCTACTTTAACCCTCTGAGCGTCTTAGGAACGGGCAAATAATGTAAAGTTGTTTTCACTGCAAAATTTTCATGCAGCTTTAAAATTATTTAAAAAATAAAATTTTGATAGGAAGATTTGTAATTATTAAAAAGTTAACTTCTAAAATACCCATAAGCTTTAATATCGAAATATATTTTATGATGCCTTGGTGTTATAAATAATTTAAATTATAGATGCATTGCAGTGAAAACTGGAATGAAGTGAACGGGATTTTACGTCTCAGCCGCTTGGAGGGTTAAAAATCTGAAAATCCACCCGTTCCCTCATTTTTAAACGATTTTTTGCTATTTTCAGCAACATTTCATATCCGAGAGTCAAAAAAGTTAATCATTTGCGTGACAAAATTAGCTATCGCAAGTGATTTTTACTTCATATTGACGTCACATTTAACAAGCTTTTTCCAGATTTACAAGTTTAATTATTTGCGGAACAGCTCTCGGGCGTTCGTTCCTGAGAACGTCGACATTACTCCCTACCTGTTTTGAAGCAAAATCTTGAATGATGACCCTGTTCAGTGGATAAGTGGACTGGCTCTTGTCAGAGTCACTGTGTGAAGTCTTTCGCTAAACAGGCAGCGATCCTGCTGACTGTCTCTTACTGTTGTTACAGGCGGCCACCCAACCCCGATAAACAAGGCCTACGCACCGAATACAGAAAGTGGCACTATGGTGCATTTCGTTGCTTTACTCACATGTTTTCAATGGCATTAATACAATATTTAATGGAATTATGAGTAAAAACATGACATGATTGGTTGCCATGATACATAAATATTGTTTGTCTGTACTTAAATAATATGTAATCTTTTAATATTGCTCATGTGTTTTTGAGTTATTTATAATAATGAGCCAAATGTAAATTTTTAAATAGAAATAATACTTCGAGCAAAAACAGCAGAGGAAAACAAAGGTTTAAGAACACTGCCATAGAAAAACGCAATAATAGACCCTACGTGCATTCGATATCAACCGCCAGAAGAAAACACCAGTATAGGAACACAGTTAAAGAAAATCCCACAACAAAGACATTCTCTTGGTTCAAACCCCACGGGAAAACATTTTAAGAAAACAGTGAAAGAATAATAGTTCAACTCGGACACTTCCTGGATGCTAACCCGATATTCAGACGGAACAACGGTTTAAGAACACGGGTGTAACACCACAAAGAAACAAACACCACAAAGTTTGTAACACCACAAAGAAACAAACACTGGCTGCAAAGGGTTTAAGATCAAAATAAAAGAATAACAAATGGACACTCCGTGGATTCTAACCCAACCTCAAGACGGAGCAACGGTTTAACACGGGGATGGAACACCAGAAAGAAACGGACCCTGGCTGCAATCATTCCCAAACAATAGATAGAACCTGCAGTTTAAAAACACGAATACAGATAAATAATTCGAAACCTACCAGCAGGCGAAATCCATGCTTAAGAATACTGTGATAGAAAAACACTAAAAAAAATTTACACTACCAGCATTCGAACCCAACAATAAGAGGAAAACATCCGTTAAAGAAGAGTTAAAGTATAATACTAGACTATGGACATTCCTCCCATTCAAACCCAAACTCCCGACGGAACAATGGTATAAGAAAACAGTTAAAGAATAATACCACAACATGGACACTTCCTGGATTCTAAATAATTATCATGAATTACTGGAGATTTTAATGTTAATTTTCGCTACCAAGAATCTCAGCCGTCAGTTGATTTTTAAAATGAAAAATTGGATCTAACTATGAATACTTCTCGACTTCAATCAACAACGCGTTTTGGTACAACGATAGATGCTGTATTTTCAAGAAAGTTAGCAAATTTAAAGAGTAAAATTTATGTTTCACAGTATAGTTAACACAAACCTATAATTTCATACATAAAATATTATGATGACATTCAAGTTCCTATTTCCAATGAATAATATGAATATAACATTTATATAATCTCTGTAAATTACATGAATAATAAATATAATTAAATTATAATATGATATTTATTTTAAGTTAAAGTTTAATAATTTCAGTGATATGTGTCATAAACGTCAAAGAAGTTTTACTTCAATCGCGCGTAAAGATTACACTCACACACTTTTTTTTTTATTTTTTTGGTGTGTGTAAAATTGCCCTATTATATTTGAATTTTACTGTCATTATTGATTACATGACCTTCTCTAAGAGAACCGGGATCAAAAATTAGAAATTCACGCTGATTCTTGTACCCGTCCCCTCCCCTCTTCTCATTCTAAATTGTAACTTAAATGTAATGTTCAATAAACCATATTACCTGCCTTAACTCTGAAACTTTACTTGAAATATCTGACGTCTCAAATAATTTAGAATGAGAAGAGGGGAGGGAAGACGGGTACAAGAATCAGCGTGGACTCATTAAGCAGTTCTAGTGGCAGAAGTCTCCCGATTTTCGATGTGCGGGAGTATTTATGCTTACCACACCACGTGGTCTGCGAAGACACAACTCCTCCTCTCTCTTACCTCTGATCGAACCACACACATTTACAAACATGACCCGCATCCGGGGCTACAAGGGCGTGGGGACACGTGTACATCTAAAGAACTCAGAATCGACGGCCTGATGTTTGACAAATAACAAAATAAATAAAACATAGCTCCAGAGCGCGCGTGGCAAGTATGACAGGAAAGTAAAACTTACAGTGAAAGTACCCGCTTGACCAATACCCAAACTAGTAAAACCCAAATTACCTTTTTATACATTACATATATATATATATAAATCAAATTTTTACCTTTCCTCAAAAATCTATGAATAGAAATTGACTTTTATCGCAAGATCTGAAATGTGTCACAGTGTATCACTGTAGAAAAAAAGATAATCCGAAGACGGCCTATTGTATCTACTCCAGAATACAGGAAGATAGCAATGACAAAATTTTAAAGTAACTTACGCTTCTCTCCTGCTTGACCGGAAATTCCCCCAGCGCTTAAACATCCACTTACAGGTAAACCCAATTCATCAAAAATCGTCCGCCTCATTCTTCAAGGCTACAATTCTAGAAGGCTACACTCCGTTTTTATGGGAATGAAGGCACTCGGACAGTTGGAGGAGATAAAGAATAATTTTCCCTCCTTTAACCAAATAAAGGAAAAGGAGTGCGTATTGCCGCTATTGTCAAGAACTATTTACTTCCCATCACAATTACTGTGACTTGTTTTAGGGAAAACGTATTGAATTTCTCTCGCCGAAAAAACGTTAAGTGCGGGAAATCTAATGTTATTGACGGGATTTTTTAACTTTACAAGTATAGGAAGATATTTGGAACCAATAGAAAAAGACCTTATAGGCGGGAAAACGGTAAATACGGGTAACGTTAAACCGGGGTTTCACTGTATATATATAAATATAAGACCTTGCACTGGGAAAGTTCGCTTTCCCTCCCCCTACTCATGGGTATTGGGTGTCTTGCCATCATTTTTAGATGGATTGTTACTTTTGAACTTTGAAAATTGGGGGGGGTGAGGCACCTTTACTTTTGAAAGTGAAGGGGCAGTCACCCCCCCCTTGCCCCCCCGGACCAGCCGCCTATGTCCCAAATATATCCACCATATATCACAAATAGTTATTTTACAGGGGCACTCATAAGAATTACATTACGCTGAATGGGGATCTCTGCAACTAGTGAACCAATTCGAAATTTTTTTTCACTGATAGGAAGCTACACTATTCCTGAGTATTATAAGCTACCTTTCAGCATGTAGCATAACTAGTTCTTTTACATGGACACTCAAAAGAATTTCAGCACATGATGCTATATGGACATCTCTGTAACTACTGAACCGATTCTAAAGATCTTTACACTGAAAGCTACACTATTCCTGAGTAACGTAGCCTAAAATTCATGCATGTAACATAATTTACAGGAACACGCAAAATGATTCGTAAACATTGTCGTAACTTTCTCATTCGCCACTCAAAGTTATTCAAATTTTATTCAACTCCATTCAAATTTTTGAACAGTGATTCTAAAGATCTTTTCACTGAAAGCTACACTATTCCTGTGTAACATAGGCTAAAATTCATGCATGTAGCATAATTTACAGGAACACTCAAAATAATTCGCAAACATTGTAGTAACTGTCTACATTCGCCACTCAAATTTATTCAAATTTTATAAAACTCCATTCAAATTTTTGAACAGTGCAATTATATGTCTTCATATAAAGTGAATCCAATGTTAAAAATTTTTGAAGGCCCCCAGGGCCTCCGGTATATTTTTTGAGAGCATCGCCGTTTTCAAGAAAAATTTAACACAGTAATCAAAAAATATATCTTTTCATAATATGAAACTACTATGTTGAAACTACAACTCCATGCCAATAGTTCTCATGTGCGAAGTCAGAGCCAGCTGTACCTATGCTTCGAAATTGCATAAATTAGCGCTAAGGACCATGTTTGGGGCCCCGTATCGAGGGGCCCGGGAATTTATATTTTTTCTGTATCACGTCAGAGCCAAGATTTAAAGCATTCTTTAAAACTGTATTTTTTATGAAATTGGGGATATTTTTAGGGGGCGAGGTTATTTTGGGGGTCTGCCTGTTTTCAAATGGATTTCCAGTTTTAGATGTTAATAATTCAAGGTATATTATCAGATTAAAAAAAATATATATATCTGAAGCATCTCAGAGCAAATCACAGTCGAGAGAGTAAAATGGCAAAAATGGCCCTAAATTCGTAACTCCTCTGGGGTACTTTGACTCCCCCATAACTCCAAAACTAAAAGAGCTAAATCAAAAATATTTCAGATGTGTTCTTTCCTTGGGTAGGCAACACTGCAAGTGCTGCCTTGTGTAAGGAAATATAACTGCACTCTTCAAAAATTTGAATGGAGTTTAATAAAATTTGAATAAATTTGAGTGTCGAATAAAGACAGTTACGAAAATGTTTACGAATGATTTTGAGTGTTCCTGTAAATTATGCTGCATGCATGAATTTTAGCCTATGTTATTCAGGAATAGTGTAGCTTTCAGTGAAAAGATCTTTAGAATCGATTCAGTAGTTACAGAGATGTCCATATAGCGTCATGTGCTGGAATTCTTTTGATTGTCCCTGTAAAAAACTAGTTATGCTACATGCTGAAAGGTAGCTTATAATACTCAGGAATAGAGTAGCTTCCTATCAGTGAAAAATTTTTTTGAATCGGTTCACTAGTTGCAGAGATCCCCATTCAGCGTAATGTAATTCTTATGAGTGCCCCTGTAAAATAACTATTTGTGATATATGGTGGATATATTTGGGATATATAAAGAATAAGTTAATTTTCAATATTGTCACTGCCAATTAAACTTCTAAAAGTAACGCCGAAATGCCCCCATGCGCGCCAGTGGAATGTCCCAAATAGGGAGGTACTTTTTGGGATTTTTCTTGGAAACAGTTGTACCTTCAAGAAATGTTTTTTCATAATATCAAACTACTATGTTGATACTATATCTCCATGTCAATAGTTTTCCTGTGGTAGGTCGGCTTCAGCTGTACCAATATTCCAAAATTGTGTAAATTAGTGCTAAGGACCATGTTTGGGGCCCTGAACCGGGGGGCCCCGGGGGCCTTCAAAAATTTTTAACGTTGGATTCACTTTATATGAAGATATATAACTGCACTGTGCAAAAATTTTTTCTGTATCACGTCAGAGCCAAGATTTAAAGCATTCTTAAAACTGTATTTTTTATGAAATTGGGGGTATTTTAAGGGGCCCTAATTTGGGGCTCTGACAATTTTCGAATGAATTTACAATTTGAGATGTTAATATACAAGGTATATTATAAGATAAAATGAAAAAATTCTCTGAAGCACCTCTGAGCCAGTCACAGTCGAGACAATAAAGTGGCAAAAATGGCCCTAAATTAATTCGACGTTGATCCTCTGGGGTACTTTGACCCCCCATAACTCCAAAACTAAGAGGTAAATCAAAAATATTTCAGATTTGTTCTTTCCTTGGGTAAGGCAACACAATAAAAGAAAATCATGAAAATCTGAGATGGTGATGGGAACATTTTTCTATTGACCTGCCCGATTTGCTTTTGCAACGGCACTTAATGAATCCACCAAGCGTTTTTTCATCAAACTACAGCACCACTTAACAACTCAACTCCAAACACAGGTTGCAAGAGATATCTGAAACTATCGCTATCGTACACAAACTGTCCAGCGAACTTCAAATTTGGCGGCACATCGGCGCTTGGCGACGACACCTGCTTACGAAATTTCTCCCTTAAGATATTTTAATGGCCCACCAAGCCTTTTCCATAGAAATGGAATTGTCAATGCAACTGTTTCAAATTCTTTGCTATTCTTATCCCAATAGAGAAGTTTGTGAGATATTTGATATTTCTATCCGCTATTAATTAAATGCAGGTGTAATTGGAAATTGCTCCAGAATATGTTGTTCGTGGGACATATTCTGAATTATCCGTTTATTTGGAATTGCAATTTTCCTACTGCATGTAGTTCGAGTTAAAACTTCGCAGTCAATAGCATTATAGTGCATAAACTTGATGCACATTCTTCTTTCATTGATTAATGCTTCCTTTGTACAGGAATTGGTTAGTAGCACCAGTCAAAAGGAAAAAAGGGCAAATTGCCCCAAGGATGAATTTAATCCACAGCCACGAAATGGAAGGGAGGGAACAATCATAGAGGAAACCCACAGTCTTTTAAAGGGCCAGAGGTAGCATATTTTCGAGGAGCACCCAACAGCGATACGGGACCCAGTGATGTTTTTGGGGCCTTGCAAAGGGCCAGCAGTAGCATATTTTCGAGGAGCACCCTACAGTGATAGTCGGAATCAGTGATGTCTTTTGATTGTCGCAAAAACCAGCAGTAGCATATTTTCGAGGGGAGCAAGATATGAATTCTGGTGGAACTCGCCCCTCGATTTGATTGATAGCTGTTGGTAAGGGTACACTTGATACTCATCCCTTTGTATTACTTAAGTTTCTGATCAGTAAAACTATGCAACTAACTTTAAACACTGTTAGCTCTATCAAGCATTAAAGCTTGAATAAATTGTTTTTTCGGTCTTGTTACTGTACTTTGCCCTTAAATAATTCTTTTAAGCTTAAATGCAAACAGAAAACAAGTTTCAGTTCACATTTATTTGATTCTAAAAGTTACCTTTTAAAAATCTTTTATTTGCCGTTACTCAATATCCACCAATTAATTCATAGCGTTAATTTAATCTGTAATGCTTTAAAACATCTCTTAAAATTTTATTACCTCATTGGTTTTCTCAAATGTGAACAATTGCTAAAGCACTTTCCTTTTGCATTATGCAAATTAACTTCGACTTTTGTGTTTTGCAGATTAAAGCTGCTCTTCCAATGACGCTACATGCCTCGCACGTGCCGTTTTTGTCCTGCTATGGGTGTCCTTTTAATAGCGTACTTCATGCGTCGTGGCTAAGATTTAAATTCTCTAGCTTTGATGCCTGGCGAGCACGCTTAGTTCTTTCATTTCAGCATATTAGTTTGATGATGTAATGTAAATAGTAATATAATTGTCGGCTGAACAGAGCACTTGGCTGTTTTTAAAAGGAATACTTTGAATTATAACAAGGATGTTATTGTTAGTTTTGTTTTGCTTACTCTGTTGCACTGTTGTTCTCCCGGTCTATAGCCGGATGAATGACTTACAGTATCAAGATGATTTAAATAAAACTGTTTTTATCTTATTAAATACTAGCCGCCTCTGGTGACCAGTTGGTTCGCTATCTTAATAAATCTTGTTCAGAGAGAATCCTGTTCCTCACTAGCTTCCTTGTCTCTGAAATCTCTCGGATTCTGAATGGAATTTAAAATTAAGATGGATACAAACAGGAGTGGCCCTAGGGTAAGTGTAGCGACCCCTGTTAACATAAAAAAGACGCCTCCTTTTATGCTCTACTTAGTTTTTAAGTTCGAAATGACGCCCCTTCGAAGCCGGCACCCCGATGCGATGCTTACCATGTCAGGCCGCCCCTGGTTATAAAAATAAGATGGGGTTTAATGATAAAAACCTACAAAAAGGAACAAATTATTTTCGTCCTATATTAATTCTGAAGAGCTTCTGAGTATATTGGCCTTTTTAAAAAATGGAAAGGAAAAAAAACTAAGAAAATCTGAAACACTTTCAGATTTTAAATACGCACTAAAGAGCTATGTATTAAAAGCGTATTATAATCCATGGGTCTTCCCTATTTTCTTTCCTTATTCCATTAAGTTGGAAAGTGTATCATTATTGATGAGTGTGATTAAACACAACTAAAATTGATATTTCTAACAATTTTCTTTCTGGATGTAATACATTAGAAATAGATGGGGAAAAAGCTGCGTAGAAAGATGTACAATTCGAACTGAAATAAAGTTTAAAAACTCATTTAGGTGTATTCATAATTCAAGTAGCAAAAGCAGACGATAAATAGTGCTTCGTGCTAGAATCACATCTTCTCAAAATCGCACATCAACCCTTTTATTTTTCGCCAAATTAAAAAGTTGCACATTTATTTTTGGAAAATTTCCAAATTCTATTTTTCTTTTGAGTATAAATCATTTCATTCCTGCTCTGATTTCACATGCACACGATATTTTAATTAAGAAATAACCTTACAAATAATCCAAAAAAAAAAAAATCATTTTTCTTTTATTTTTACTTCGTGTCTGAATAATTTAATAAATTTGCCAAACATGGCAACCTACATATGCTCAAACCTTGCTCTTCCCACTGCGGGGTTACAATTGAGAAATTGCGAGAACAAAAGTGATCCTTTCGTGACACGTTTTTTTATTGATATCTCCTAAAATAATACAAATTTCGAAAAAATCGCTTCGAAGTGTGTCGGGATCCGTTCTGGAGAATTTCCAAACAAAATTTGGTAGGTTTATGATAACCCGTCTGCGAGCTGTGTGAGACACAGACAAACTAACGGACAGTTTACACATTGCTTTATTTATATAGATTTCTAGTCATTTTACAATTTTTACACTGTCTTAGATATTGAGCAAGTTTTTAAACTGCTTCCATTGCGTATATATTCTGCTAAAATGTTTTAGTAATGTTTTAGAAGTTAGTACTGAAAGACTTGAGAGAAATTATTAGAAACTTTTACAGAAAAAGTTTTTCACTCAAGTTATAGGAAAAAAAAAGTGTGTGCGTGTAATCTTTATGCGCGATTGAAGTAAAACTTCTTTGACGTTTACGATAAATATCACTGAAATTATTAAACTTTAACTTAAAATAAATATCATATTATAATTTAATTATATTTATTATTCATGTACTTTGTAAAGATTATATAAATGTTATATTCATATTATTCATTGGAAATAGGAACTTGAATGTCATCATAATATTTTATGTATGAAATTATAGGTTTGTGTAACTATACTGTGAAACATAAATTTTACTCTCTAAATTTGCTAACTTTCTTGAAAATACAGCATCTATTGTTGTACCGAAACGCGTTTTCGATTGTAAGTCGAGAAGTATTCATAGTTAGATCAAATTTTTCTTTTTAAAAATCAATTGACGGCTGAGATTCTTGGTAGCGAAAATTAACATTAAAATCTCCAGTAAGAATCTATGGTAATTCATGATAATTATTTAGAATCCAGGAAGCGTCCATGTTGTAGTATTATTCTTTAACTGTTTTCTTATACCATTGTTCCGTCGGGAGTTTGGGTTTGAATGGGAGGAATGTCCATAGTCTAGTATTATACTTTAACTCTTCTTTAACGGATGTTTTCCTCTTATTGTTGGGTTCGAATGCAGGTAGTGTAAATTTTTTTTAGTGTTTTTCTATCACAGTATTCTTAAGCATGGATTTCGCCTGCTGGTAGGTTTCGAATTATTTATCTGTATTCGTGTTTTTTAACTGCAGGTTCTATCTATTGTTTGGGAATGATTGCAGCCAGGGTCCGTTTCATTCTGGTGTTCCATCCGCGTGTTAAACCGTTGCTCCGTCTTGAGGTTGGGTTAGAATCCACGGAGTGTCCATTTTTTATTCTTTTATTTTGATCTTAAACCCTTGGCAGCCAGTGTTTGTTTCTTTGTGGTGTTACATACCCGTGTTCTTAAACCGTTGTTCCGTCTGGATATCGGGTTAGCATCCAGGAAGTGTCCATGTTGAACTATTATTCTTTCACTGTTTTCTTAAAATGTTTTCCCGTAGGGTTTGAATCGAGAGAATGTCTTTGTTGTGGTATTTTTCTTTAACTGTGTTCCTAAACTGGTGTTTTCTTCTGTCGGTTGGTATTGAATGCACGTAGGTTCTATTATTGCGTTTTTCTGTGGTAGTCTTCTTAAACCTTTGTTTTCCTCTGCTGTTTTTGCTCGAAGTATTATTCTGTTTAAAAATTTACATTTGGCTCATTATTATAAATAACTCAAAAATACATAAACACATGAGCAATATTAAAAGATTACATATTATTTAAGTACAGACAAACAATATTTATGTATCATGGCAAACAATCATGTCAAGTTTTTACTCATAATTCCATTAAATATTGTATTAATGCCATTGAAAACATGTGAGTAAAGCAACGGAATGCACCATAGTGCCACTTTCTGTATTCGGTGCGTAGGCCTTGTTTATCGGAGGTGACGGGCTGGGTCGCCGCCTGTAACAACAGTGAGAGACAGTCAGCAGGATCGCCGCCTGTTCAACGAAAGACTTCACACAGTGGCTTTGACAAGAGCCGGTCCACTTATCCACTGAACAGGGTCATCAGACAAGATCTTGCTTCAAAACAGGTAGGGAGTAATGTCGACGCACACAGTCGACGTTCTCAGGAACGAACACCCGAGAGCTGTTCCGCAAATAATTAAACTTATAAATCTGGAAAAAGCTTGTTAAGTGTGATGTCAATATGAAGTAAAAATCACTTGCAATAGCTAATTTTGTCACGCAAATGATTAACTTTTTTGACTCTTGGATATGAAATGTTGCTGAAAATAGCGAAAAATCGCTTAAAAATGAGGGAACGGGTGAATTTTCAGATTTTTAAAGTAGCGCAGATTGTTTTCTATATTTTTATACATGATTATGGAAATTTTCAAGGGGATCGTACAAACGGTGTAGAAATTATCAGGCTTTTTGTCCTTGACATTGCTATGTTTTTGCAGTCATGGCGAAATGAAGAAACAAGGGAGAAAAAGATACGTCATTTCCTTTACTGAGCGTTACTTCCGTCAGAAAAAAAATCTGAGTTACCCATTAGTTGCGCCTAAAGAAGTTTTACTTAAAAAAAAAAAAGTGTCTTTTATTCATAGAAATTTTCTTCTCATCTGGTTTTCGATCATTATTTGAGATTCATTCTCACACCACATACCACAAGATATTATTAAGCTGGCAGCGCCAGGCACCAGTAAAGAAAAAAAAGTCTATGCAATGGGAATTATGACATCAAAAGTTTACATCAGCCTAAAATGTGTCCAGTAATCGAAAATGTTCCTTCCCCAGCACCTTTACATCTTTCACTCTGCTTGCACTTTTGAATTTGTTTCACGGCATTTTAAGAAGGATAAATTGGTAGGAAGGCACTATAAAGGATAGGTACCTTATTAAATTTAAAAAAAAGAAAAACCTGGAACCATCTGCAAGTGAAACATTTTAAACAAGTGCAAGTTGCAGTGATGTGCGCACAGAACAGTAATCATATTTCTATATTTTCACTTGTGCATTAAGGGGTCTTAGGAGGATTGAGGAGCAAATATACACGTATTTTAAAAACTAGCGGTTTTTCATTTTATGATCAAAATAAAAGTCACAGATTAATGAAACTTTTTTTTTTATATAATAATACACTATAGTGCATCATGAAATTTCAGATAAAAATCCATTATTCTTTCAGATATATTTGAAAAAAAAAATTAATTTTTACTTTACATATATATATATTTTTTCAATAGTGTGTGTCACTATCTGTAAGCAGGGATGTTAATTCTGCGCCGATTGCGCCGAGCTGCACCGAAACACAAATTCTTGCGCTGAACTGCGCTTTTAGCCGATTTTTGCACCGGTCTGTGCCGAATACGTCATTTTGACTCTTTCAGGGTGCGCCGAAACACAAATATTGCGCCGAACTGCGCTTTTAGCCGATTTTTGTGCTGGTCTACGCCGAATACGTCATTTTGACTCTTTGTTAAATTTTTGCCACGCTCATTTATCTTTTAAAGCGTGTATGGAAAGCTAGTTAGCAGTAAAGCAAGATTCAAACTGCGTACGAAAGCTGCATTCCAAAGCCATTCTACCCGCCCCGGATCGGACCAGTCGGGCTTTGTTAGTCACCTCAGTCAGGGCCGGCCAGATAGGCAAACAAGTAATCATCGCAACGGGCACCGTTTTTTGTTTATGAAGGGGCACGATTTCCAAGTTAAAATCATAAAAGCAATTTTGAAAAGAGTAAAAGGGACGTCTTTTTCTACGTTTGCAGGGTGGAGTGGGTGTCATGTACCGCAGGGCCGCCCCTGATCTAAACCAGACCGCTCCGTAAAGAAAACCGTATATTACGGTGATGTCCCAGCCCCTAAAAAATCACGGTTTATGACCCGGCCCGTAGCAAGAATGAAAATTGGAAGCATGACCGGTTTAGAAATCAGAATCTAGGCTGTCTGAATTAATAGAATATTTCATTTCAAAATAATCCGGAAATCCGCTGCCAGTGGTGTAGTCGCGGGGGGTAGAGATCTGTGCGGGCCCAGGCTTTTGCAGCACGATTCATTCAAGGCACGGGCTGACCTCGGCATTTTCTAGAATGGACCGGAACAAGCGTATACTCTTAAAGGCGGTCCTCTGCGCTTGCAAAATCGAGCCTTTCCGGAAATTTTTGCTCTCCTAAAATTTGGACAAGACCAAACGATTGGCTTGTGATTCCCCCCCCCCCCTTCCTTAAATCATGATTAATATACGAGCTGGACCGGGTCTGACTTTTTTATTTTGATTAAATGCCGGGCCGGGCTAGACGTTTTCGGCCCGTGAAGATCATGAGCCCCCGCTCACTACATTTTCATTCGAGCTTATGTCAGCAAAAGTAAGCATTCTTCACTTTTCATCATGGACGCATGATTTTCGAGTCTTCAGTTGCGAATGTTCCTAAACCATTTTTCTTAAAACTTCACCACTGTTTTTCCTTTTGTGTGTGTGCTGGCTCTACGAGAGGGGGAAGACGGGGGTGGGGGGGCAGACAGGGCGACGCCCCTGGGCCCGTGTTCAGCCAAAGTGTGTCCGTAAATTTTTCAGAATGTGTTACGAATTTCATTTATAGATCCGTAATTAAAATCTTTATTTTAAAATAGACTAAATTTTGAATACATAATTCTAGAATGATATAAACGGCAGAAATGTTAATTCTACCATTTAAATATTTGTATTTTTACAACCTTCGAACATACATTAAAAGTACCATTGCATATAAGAAATACTTCCCTCCCACTCTCTTTTCCATTTAGCATTCATATGAAAACCATTAAAAAGAGCAGTTTCACACACACACACAAAAAAAAAAATTCCTTCCGTCCATGTAAATCCATGTATTGTTTTTACCAAGTTGCTGATAGCATAGCCTGTATACACCCTTTTTTTCCCAGAGCTTTCCTAAAGTGCTTTCAAATAGTGTTTTGCTTTTAGCAAATGATGTTTACTTGCGAACTTTGCTTTTCTTGTATGCATTTATTGTGTTCCTAAATCTTCAATTTTATGCTCCAAAATCATGTTAATTCTGATCTCGAATCTTAGTTTTCTTCTCAGAAACTATTCTTTTGTGCTCCCGAGGTGCTCCCAAATGGAATTTTTCTGCTCCCAAATAGAATTTTTCTGCTCCCAAATAGAATTTTTCTGCTCCCAAATGGAATTTTTCTGCTCCCGAGGGGCTCCCAAATGAAATTTTTTCTGCTCCCGGGGTGCTCCCAAATCGAGTGTTGGAGTTAACATCCCTGCGTGCGTAAGCTAAGTCAATTTAAAATACACATATAAGCGAAATTTTTATTGCAAAATTAAGTAAAATAAATATTTTATAGAATGAATTAATATTTAAGAAAAATTTTTAGATTTAGAATTTTAAATTTTATTTTAAAGTAAAATTTGAAAAAAAACAGACTTTTTCTCTTATATTTCTGTTAAAATTTCAAAAGTTTTTTACTTTCACTTTTAATATTAAATCATTATATAGATATTGATGCTAGCTATAACCATACAAAGTTTTGTGAAGATACGAATCATAGAAATTTTGTTATCTTACTGACAGTTCATAAAAAAAAAATGCATTTTGAGAAAACGCAGTTTAAAGTTACCTTACTGTGTTCAAATATAAAACATTCATAAAATGTTTTTATGTTTATCACCGGTTCTAGTTGGAATAATTGCATAAAATTGTGGTCAAAATGCTCAGAAATAATTGAGCTTTCAGATAAAATTAAAATTGAAAAAGTAGATTTTTTTAAAATCCTTAATCCTCCTAAGACCCCTTAAAAAATTTGGAGATATACAAGCCCGGAAAAATCTATTGCCCAATATGCCCGGAGCATGTAAAATTTTCAGCCAGAGGTATGTATTTTTTTAGCCACGTGCCCGATCAGGCATGTAAAAAAATCGATCAAAAGAGATTCATAAAATAGTTTTAATATGCTTGTTCATAAATCATACGGATTTTGTTTGTGGTTGCAACATTTCCTTTCAATGCAAACAGTCTGAATAATATAAATTTTATAGAGCAATAAAATGTAGTAATTTTCGGGCATGTAAATTTTTTGTTCAGACATGTATTATTTTAAGCTACATGCCCGACTGGGCATGTAAATGTTTAGAGATTTTTCTGCCCCTGGACATATACAGGTGTCCCAAAAAGATGGTAACGGGCTTTAATTCTTTATCTATTAGTGATAAGTGAGCAATATAAAATCGAAAAATGTTCCAAATAAGGTCGGAAATAATTCTCCGTTAAGAAAAGATTCCTCTCGTTTATTTTCAAAAAGTTACTCTTTTTAAATTTTTATACAACCCCATAATTCCCTGTTAGTAAAATGTGCCCCATATACTCATAAGGTGATGTACCAAATCTGAGCCTTTCATCATACGATGTCGCAGAGATATCTTTAAAGAAAGAGGATCGGGGACTATCCATGATTTTGCATGCAAACGTTTATTCCTAGAGTGGAAAAAAAATTTCCTTTCGTAACTTCTGTACGACCCCTGAAATGCGATTATTCGAAGTGATTTTTTCCCTTCCAGAGCCATTGAAAAGTGGTTTAAGCCAACGTTATATTTATCTTCATATCTCTGACACTTTTAAAGGTATTGTTCTCAAATTTTATATGTCAATTCTTTAGTGTATGGGACACATTTTACTAACTGGGAATTGTTTCGTACAGGGTCGTATAAAAATTTAAAAAGTGTAACTTTTTAAAACTGAACGAGAGGATTTTTTTCCTTAATGGAGTAGTATTTCTGACCTTATTTTGAACATTTTTTTTTTCAATTTACGTTGCCCACTTATATTTATAGATAAGGAATTAAAGCCCGTTATCACCTTTTTGGGACACCCTGTATAAATTCCAATATGCAATATTAGCTGAAAAAAGGTGCTGAAAATAATTTTGCTGACTATAATAAAGGCTGAAAATAATTTTGCGTTTGAAATATTTTTAATTTGGAATTTCTTTTTTGAAATGGCGATACAGGGAATAGCCAAAGGCTGTAAAGGCCGTTGAAGCTCCAACCTTATATGTACATGGTGCATGCGTGTGTATGTGTGAATGGGAGTACTTGGATGCTCCCCACTCTCGAAATTTTGAAAATTTTATGCTTGTATGAAAAACTACCATCCTGTACATTCCCCATTTAAATATATATACATGATAAATGCCATGATAAATAGAGATAGATGGGTCGAGCCTATCTTTGAACTGGGATGCAAAGCGCTCTGAACTGGGAGTCGGAAGGTGCCTGGTTCAAAACCAGGTCACGTCCACCAACCTAACTATTCGGAGTTTTTCGTGGTTTCCTCCGAAACTTAGTGTGAACATGGGTTAGGACGTCCTAAAAAAATCCCCACAGTGGGCACTCCACCCATAGGCCTAAATCTCTCGTGTAGATAATTGGCCTTAATCCCACAACAACAACAACCTAACTAGAATCAAGGTACATATATATATACAAGTGATCATAATGTGTTGGAATCGCACACCATTTATTGGCTGAAAATAAATTTTATTTTAATTTTATTAAGTTGTTCGGTATAAATTCTTGTTGCAGTAATAAATTTAGCATGTTTTATATAATTATACGTAGCCGCGCAGGTAGTGTTTGTTTTAACACATCTTGAATCCGGGATCGATTCCCAGATCGGGCTGGGTGTTCGTGACATACTCGTTAGGGGTAATAATGGTTGTTCATCAGGTGCCCTTCACAAGTGTCCGTCACTTTGGGTGACCCACCTCCAGCCAAGGCTTGATATGCCATTACCACGCGATTGGAAAAAAAATAATTATATATATTACTAGCAGCATGGCCCGGCGTTGCCCGTGCAATGGAAGGGAAATGCCCATTTACATTATATATAGATTGTAAAGGGAAGGAATGTGAATCTTCACGCTTCAATGATAAAAAAAAAAGACATGGGACTTCCCGCTGCAACGAAAAAAAAATGAAGTAGGCACCTGATAGCGTACAGAGGTTACTGAGAATTAGACGTGGCTAGGCTTGAATGTGAATCCTACCGCTACAGTGATAAAAAAAGGACATGGGACTTTCCGCTGCAACAACAACAACAAAAAAGAATACGGCACCTGATAGCTTACAGAGGTTACCGTGAATTGGACGTGGCTAGGCTTCTCTCCTTTTACCTGTCTGTGTTCTAACAGTCTTTTATCGCTAATACTTAAGCAACTACTAAAAACAAATAGAATCTAGTCTTCGGTATGAGATTGTAAGGGGAAGGAATGCAAATCCTCCCGCTGCAATGATAAAAAAAAAAAAGGAAATGAACAGTGGACTTGCTAGCGTACAGAGGTTCCCGGGAATTGGACGTAGCTAGGTTTCTCTCCTTCTGCCTGTTGTGTTCTAATAGTCATTTTCTGCACGGTTCAAAATTTAAAAGAGGGGGAAATAAATGTTTAATCAGCTGTAAAAAGATGGAAAATTTTTGCCCCTTAGGTTTTTCGATGCGACAGTTTTAAAATAGCATATTTTTAAAAGCAGTACATTTTCTTCAAAACAGGATTTCCTTTAAAAAATTCCCAAAAATCGGCAAATGTAAGTACGATTTTGTAACAAATTGTATTTGAAAAAGAAAACTCTGTAGTTTCCGATGATATAAAAAATATAGTATTCGGACAGAAATTTAGCTCGCGATAACGTAAAATGCGAGAAAAAGGGCCAAAAACCTTACAAAACATAAAATAACTCAAAAACTATTAATCTGATTAATTTCATTTTTACGGCATTAGCTTTCTCTTGTCCTATTTAGTCAGCGTGCCAAATTTGGTCCAGATCCGTCGAAATGTCTGGACGTGTATAGCGAACAAACAAACAAACTGTTCTCTTTTATATATATAGATACATAACGAAGATTAAAAGCATAACATCCGTCTCAAAATGTTATTATTCTGAAGCCAATAGACTCTATTAATTAGACTAGGATTTAAATCATGATTTATAAACGAGCTATGCCATAAATCGCGATTTTTGCGTTATTGGCTCTCTAAAGGGATGTCATTTACTTATGTAGCCCAAGAATTTTAGATTCGGCCACCGGAAACCGCAAACGCCTGCAAATTAGCTTAATTGGGGTTTGATTCTTAAATGCTTTCAAAAATTGTCTCTGAACGTAATATTTGTCTGGCCGAGAAACAAACCTTACAGTGAAAGTACTCTGTTTCACAGAGATTAAAGATTGTTTTTCAGATGACTTTAAATTAAATTAGATTAAATTGTCAAAGGCTATTTTATTATAGCGTGCGTGCATGCATGCGTGTGTGTGTGTGTGCGTGCGTGTGTGTGTGTCTATATGTGTGTACATTATAGGTGGGGCCTGAGCCCCCCAATAATACTGGGAACTTTACGCCTATGTCTGAGAGTATGTTTTGTTGAAAATATTTCCGTACACCTCATTAACAATGTAATATTATTTTTATCTCCTATTGATTGTGGTGTTGTCACTATATTATCCCTTTTCTTTTGTTAATGATTAATTTAATTTACCTCTACCCAGGACGTTTTAGTAATTTAAGATCTTTTTAGTTAAAATTTTAAATAACCACTTTTGGGGGGCTGTTAATTATTTATTTTGTTTGGCAGTGTAAAGTGTTCTCTCTTTTGTTTACCTTTTTTTTGTGATTAAATTTTCTCTTCACCGGCCGTTTTTTCATCTTCAGGGTGCTTAGAATTAATATTTACTTTTAATTGCCATTCTGTGGGTAATCAGGAGTTTAAAATATAGTGGCTGTACTTCATACCTCCCTTTTCATTAAAGTTGTTTTGATGGGATCTTTTTTTTAAATTAATTTTTGTAACTTCCCGTAATCCCATTTTTTTGTTATTTTATTACTTTATTTCTCCTGTTAGGCGTCTCCCTGTAAATTTGCGACAATTTTCATCATCTTTTAAGCTTTTCTTGCTTTTTTGAGCTATTGCATCATATCTCGTGCTAGTTGCATCAGGCTTTGGGGTCACGCTATTTTTGTTCCTAATTTCCTGCCTTTTTGCCCGCTAGATTCTTCTAGAACTCTCTCTTTTTCCCCGCTTTCGGTCCCAGGTTGGACTATCTCGGATTGACTTGGTGTGCACTCTCGGCTCTGATTGGCTGAGGGGGGTTGCTCCGGAACGGTGATGGAGGCAAGCGCGCGACTTTTCGTTCAGTTTCGCTGGGACCCTTCAAGATGTTAGTTGGCTAGTCGAGTGCTAGATCTTCCCCCTTTTTTTTTTGCCATTCCGAAATGGCGACGCTAAGAAAGTGATGCTAAGTTAGCTCAGGGGGAGAGCACTTGGAGGGCAACATGATCAACGCAATTAACTCCTCACCTTTATTTAAAATGTTTGCGTAAGCACGGCCTCATCGTTTAGACATCTGCGGCTGGGATCAGCTCTCACGGGATAGGCATGACAAGATAATGCTGCCCTTTCAGCGCCGACCTGGCGCGGGATTTCGAGGCAATAAGGGAACTTCGGCGTGAGGATCCGGCATCTTACTGCTGTCAGCACGTCGTTTAAGGCCAGCCTGCAGACACCATTGGAGACCCACTGCGATTCATGAAGGATGTTGCTCCAACGTCTGGTGAGATAAATTTTACCATTTTTGCTATCTTTGTGAGTGAGGCCCTACCAACATCGGAGAGACTTTTTCGGTCACCGGGCTCGTGGATAGACGTACTAAGCTCATCCAGTGCCAAGAAATCTTTTGTTTAGCTGCAGATCATTAAGCCCTTGGGAGGCGTGTCATGTAACACCTTTTTATTTATTCTTATTTTGCATTTACCTTTCTTTTACCCTTTTAATATGTCATCCCCCCTTTTTTTTAATGCATTGTTAAGTCCGTCGATCATGTCATAAAAAAAAATTACTAAAATGGGATTGAGATTATGTGTCAAGCGTACTACTGAAATTTGCATATAATATGTATGACGATTTATTGCCCTTGGGCAACGACTATCTATTCAATAGCTTTGGATTTGATGTGAAAGTTTAATTTTACCTTAATGACCTAATTGTTAAAATTTTGGTTTGCAACCATGGGTACCCAGGGGTTATAATTTGATATTTTTTTTGAAATGTATGTGTATGAATTGCTTGTCCTGTTTAATTGAACAGTGCCGGATTTAGTGGTAATTCGACCAAAACATATGCAATTGATTTAAAACCTGCTTTGTGACCTAATTTGAATGCTGCCTAAGAGTAAAATTTTTTTATTTTTGCCATTTCTGTAAAATTGATAAATTGTGTTGAGACATTCTTAATTTTTAGTGAAGATCATGGTACTGCATGAAGTGTTTAAAAATTTTTATCTATATTTAATATGTTAATTGTTGAATAAATGTGTTTCAATCCCATCTTTTAGTTCTCATTGCTCTAACAACAACCAACACAAAGGGCGGCAAGAAAAATCCTGGGTTATTCATTCAAAAAACTATCACAATGCTATTCTGATTATTTCTTTTTCTGTGAAAATTAAGTCATGGTGTTCCAAATTGGAATTACACTACATGATTGTTGATGTGTTAGACAATATTTCCACTAAGCTGGCAAATAATTTAGCAAATTTTGTTGGAATATTATAAAAGCCTTTTGTATTGTTTAAATTTAATGCTTTTATTTCAAAATGGACACAATGGAACCATCATCCAACTTGGTGCAAAAATATTGCTCGCCAATTTACTTCTTTAATTTTTTTACAGTGAATGAACATAGTACACAAAAATTTATCAATTCATTCGCGCAATCTGAAAAATTGGCTCAGAAGATTTTTCTTAGCGTATTTCTATATATATAGATAAAGAATTTCTGTTTTTAGCATGCCCTGTTTGGTGTGATTAAAAAAAATCAAATTCTGAAGAACTTTCAAATTTAAATACATACTAAAGTGTTACATATTAAGAGAGTATCTTTATCCATGCATCACCGCTTTCTTCCCTATTCCATTAAGTTTATCATAATCCATGAGTTTGCCATTTCATCTTTGTTGTTCCATAAAACACTTCTTTGGAATTGAAATCTATATTACAATCGCCTACTAAACCTGTTTTACAATCTTGATCAGTCATATTTTAACTATTCTTATCCTTTGTAATAAACATTAGCGTTTGTTAGTTTCTCAAAAAATTAGAAGATATTGCTAAGCTAGGCATAGTTTTGGGGACATTCATTTGAGCTGAACTTGGTGATAAACCATCGAAAATTGCAAACCTTTCTGTCCTGCTCTCTCTCAAAATATAGCAAATCCATCAGGGATAGTGTAGCTTTCTGTTAGGTAAAGAATTTTTGGAATCGATTCAGTAGTTTCAGAAATTAAACTCTACATATAAACAAAGCCTCTCTATCTCTTCATTATATTAGTATAGATAGTAGTGCATTAGTGCTATCCCTGGATAGTTGATGGTCAGTAGAATTACAGGTGCTGTCAGCTCACCTGATATTCTTTTATAGAACTACTAGCTGCTACCCGCAACTTCATCTGCGTCGGTTTTAGAATTAGGTCCAGAGAGAAATAAAACATGTGTGAATAACAAATATGTTTGCGACAAAAGACACTGCATTTAAATATTACCTACTTTCTACTTATTTTAAGCGAAGTATAATGCATGGTAGTATACTTCATTTAAAATATGAGAACATGCAAAGTTACTAAATTTAGATTTTTTTATGCATTTGGCGAATAGAGACAGTTACGAAAGTATTTGCGAACTGTTTTGAGTGTTCTTGTAAACAAAATATTTATGCTACATGCATGATTTTTAGCCTATGTTATTTAGGAATAGTGCAGCTTTCTATTAGTGAAAAAGTTTTAGAATCAGTAGTTACAGAGATACCCATACAGCGTAATGTATTAGAATTATTTTGAGTGTTCCTGTAAAAGAAATATTTATGCTACATGCATGAATTTTAGCCTATAATACTCAGGAATAGTGTAGCTTTCTATCAGTGAAAAAAGTTTTGGAATCGGTTCAGTACTTACAGAGATACACATAGAGCATAATGTAATTCTTATAAGTATCCCTGTAAAAGTATATTTGTGATATATGCATAAAAGATAGCCTATAATACTCAGTGCCCCACCTCTGGCTGAGAGGTTCTGTTCTCGAAACAGGAAGGCGGTAGGTATCAGGTTCAAACCTCGGTCGTGCCTGTCGACGTAGCTGCTAGGAGTTTTCCGTGGTTTTCTCCGAAACCTTGCATAAGTACGGGGTGGGATCCCTTAGAAAGTCCACCACAGAGGGCATTCCCCATATAGGCCTTGGACCCTAGTGCAGTCAATCGGCCTTAATCCACAAACGAACAAACAATAGTACTCAGGAATAGTGCAACTTTCAATCAGAGAAAAAAGTTTTAGAATCGATTTAGTAGCTACAAAATATCCATAGAGTGTAATGCATTAGAATTATTTTGAGTGACTTAATCAACAATAAAAGAATTATTTATGCTATATGCATGAAAGGTTGCATGTATGTTAGTCCAGGGCATAAGCTGTCATCATTACAAAATTTTCCAAATCCGTTCAGCCATTTTTGTGTGATTCAGTCACAAACATCCAAACACACAAATGTATACATTTGTATTATTAGTAGAATTTCGAAATTTGTGAACTTTAAGAATCGCATTTGGACTTTTCTTTCTAATGCTTTTTAATTTGGTGTAAAACCTATGTAATTTCCATAACTTCTCATGTTTTACAAATGCAAGCGATTTCGCATATAGAATTTTTGCTTTATTTCAAAAGCATAAATTATTTTGTGCTCGCGAAACTCACCCGAAACTCACATGACCACCTAAAAACGATTTTTAATTAATGGTCAGAAAAGTAATTAAAATTAAGTTCTTAGCCTCAGGTGCGCATTATTGAAGTCATATGCTCAAATTTTCAAAGCTCTGCATGCTGTAGATTTTGTCTGGAGAACATTCATTTTTGTTATTACAGATAGATAGATTTGGCATAATCATCATCAACATTGGCACGACAGCCCCTTGTGGGCCCTGGCCTTCCTCAGAAGTCTTTCCCATTCCACCCTCTTCCCTGCAATAGACCTCCAGTTTCTTATTTTCAGTTTGGCAAAATCCTCATCCAGGCTGTCCCTCCATCTTTTCTTAGGTCTTCCTCTAGGTCTTTTACAAAAAGGAGTGGCATTGAAGACCCCAAGAGCAGTTCTCTCAGCACTCATTCTCAGAGGGTGACCTGCCCATCTCATTCTATTCAGTTTTATGTATTTAATAATGTCGTCATCTTTATAGATTTTATAGATTTCAAAGTTATATCTTTTCCTCCAACTATTATTTTCTAAAACGGCACCAAAAATAGTTCTTAGAACCTTTCTTTCGAAGATTGCCAGTGCTTTTTCCTCCGTCGTCATTAAAGTCCATGTTTCTGAGGCATAGGTTAAAACTGATCTTATTAACACCTTGTGCAACAGAATTTTTGTTCTTCTCTTTATTAGATGGGATTTTAAAAAAGGTCTTAAACCAAAGAAACAGCGATTTGCGGCAGTAATCCTTTTTCTGATTTCAGGGCTAATATCATTTTGATTGTTGATCTTCAGAACCCAAATAGGTGAAATTTTTCACGGATTCAAATTTAAATGGGCCAATCTCAAAAAAATTAGGTGGGTTTTCTTTTTTCCCACAGTACATATATTTTGTTTTCTCTACATTTACTCTAAGCTTCAATTTCCCAGCCGCCTTCTCCAATGCCATAAAGGCCTCTCCTAGCTCAGCAGCAGATCTTGAAATTACAGCTACATCATCAGCATATGAAAGAATATGTACTGATTTATTAAATATAGTACCTCTTGTATTAATACCAGCATCTCTTATGATTTTCTCCAATGCGAAATTAAAAAGGAGGCATGCAAGTGCATCCCCCTGTCTTACTCCATTGCAGATCTCAAAAGTTGTAGACAACTCTCCCTGCACTCGCACCACAGAGAATGTCTCTGAAAGAGTGAGCTTCACAAGCTTAATTAACTTTATTGGAACATTAAATTCCAGTAGGGCTTTTAGTAGAGCAGCTCGATCAATGCTATCATAAGCCACCCTGAAGTCCACAAACAAATGGTGGGTTTCGATCCCATACTCTTTACACTTTTCCAGAGTTTGTCTCAAAGATCTGACCAACCGTCGATCGTCCTCTCCTGAACCCACACTGATAATCACCGACAACAGTTTCCATAATAGGAGACAGGCGATTAAATAAAATATTAGAGAAAATCTTATAAGCAACACACAATAAACTTATACCTCTGTAATTCTCACAGTTCAATACGTCCCCCTTTTTATGTATTGGACATAAAATACTTAATTTCCATTCAGAAGGCAGAACTTCTTTTTCCCAAATAGATCGTATAATTTCCCAGATACATTTTGTCAGGTTTTTCCACCACATTTTATTAGTTCAGCGGGAATAGCATCTGGTCCTGCTGCTTTATTATTTTTCAGTTTATCAATAGCCGCCTGAGTCTCCCCAATGGTTGGAAAATCAAAAAACTGACTCCCAGTCTCTTCAACTGTAAAATCAAAATCTCAACCTCAGGTGCACATTATCGAAGTCATATGTTCAAATTTTCAAAGCTCTGCATGCTGTAGATTTTGTCTGGAAAACATTCATTTTTGTTATTACAGATAGATAGATTTGTCATAAAGCTGGCATAATTTCCGTGGTATTTAATGTTTTTCAAATGCACACGATTTTTCAGTGAAGTAATAGCATTCCTGTTATCTCAAAACATGGATCATTTGGTATTTGCGAAACTCGCCAAGCATGGCAACGTAAAAACGATTTTTAATTAATAATTAAAAAAGTAATTAAAAATCTAAAATTCTAAGTAGCCTATAGCCTTCTCCGGAGTCCAATCTACCTCTATACCAAAATTCATCACAATCGATTCAGTGGTTTAGGCGTGAAAGTGTAATAAACAAAAAAACAAACAAACTCACTTTCATATTTATAATATTAGTTAGGATTAATAGATTAAATTCTACTTTTCTTAAAAAGAGAAAAAGTCAAAATCAGAACTGAAATTTATACTGAAACAAAAATAATAAATTTTATAATAAATAAGCAATGCAACTATTTTGTAGATCATGGATTTTTCTGAAAATAAAAGTGTCATTAAAATTAATTTGAAATGGTACTTTTCTAAATATTTATAAAAAAAATTTCGGGGATTATTCTTAAAGTCAAGTTACATTAGGAGGACATCCCATGGTAGACCAGACATTGTCATATCTATTTTCAAGTTGAGTGGAATCAAACATAACCATGGGCTTCAGCAGAATATGTACTGGGAGGAAGGGCAAAGATTACTTCAATATATGATTACCATGTTGGAAAGAACAAAAAGGCAGTTGAAAATTTTTTATACAAACATTTAGGATAGGGGGCTTTGCCCTGTGGTGCCGACATCCATGAACATTGTACAACCTAAAGTTTTGGGCGCTTGTGGCATGCAAAGGATATTCAAGTGTAACAATAGCTATGCTTCTTTATAGTGATGGGTAGTTCATGAACGAACTAGTTCATTGAACTAGTTCACTACAATGAACTAAAGAACTAAATAGTTCAACTAAATGAACTATAGTTCGTTCAAATGAACTATCTAGTTCATTGAACTACTTAGTTCATTTTGAACTATTTAGTTCATTCTGAACTAGATAGTTCGTATTGAACTATTTAGTTCTTTTGAACTAGATAGTTCGTATTGAACTATTTAGTTCATTCTGAACTAGATAGTTCGTATTGAACTATTTAGTTCCTTTTGAACTAGATAGTTTATTTTGAACTAGATAGTTCGTTTTGAACTAGATAGTTCATTTTAGGGTCCATAGAACTCTTCACGTATGTAAGGGTAAGTATTCATGTTAGTTTGGTTTGGTTGTGTAGTTAAGGCAACTCTACACGGGGGCGAACTGCCTAGGATGGGGGTGCCTTGGTAGGTGGATTTTCTAAGGGGTTCTAATGCGTGTTCACGTTACATCTGGAGAAAACCTACGAAAATTCCAGGCTGTTAGATCGACAGCCGCACGATGGGACTCGAACCTGGGACCTTCACACTTCGGCCGTCTACCATTTTCAGTGAGATACACACTGTGCCATGGTGAGGTTTGTATTCATGCTAGTATCGTCCCAATACGTTCTAAGTCAAAAATGGAACCGAAGTAGAAAATCCAAAGGGAAAAAAAAAAAAAAAAAAAAAACACTTTTTTGCACATTTGATTGGAAGTAGAAATCGGAAGTAGAAATTTTTAAAAAATACAAGAAATGTTTCATAAATTGAGTGTTTTTACTTTGGTTAAATTAGTTTTTTTTTATTTAATGGTAAATTATTTGGTGGGCCAGTGGCGTACCCATAATATCTATTTGGGGGTGCATATTGTCGTTACTACGAAAAAAGAACTGCATTACTGGGTAAAATCAGGAAAATATGATATTGTGAGTGCCTATATATAAAGGTAGGTTGGGGTGGGGGTCAAGCTTTCCTTCCCCCTTATCACAGCTATCGATTTTATAACATACTGAAATCTTTCACATTAATTAAGATCTGAAGTGTTTGAAAACTCAAAATAAGCCCCCTCTTCCCCCCCCCCTCCCCCCCCCAAAAAAAAAACCAAAAAAACTTTCGCTAATGTCTGTTTAAGATGTAAAATATTACAGCGTTCAAAAATTTATTACTGCTGATTGAAACTTTTTTAATGTATACTTTCCTGCTTCAAATTGACGTTTGGATTTTTTTTTTCCACCACAGTTAAAATAACTTAAAAGTGACTACTGTTTCGCTTTATTCATTCTCGAATCAAAAAGTTAAATAAAAAAATGAGCAAATTTATAGCCACGAACTTAATAATTCGAGTAAAAGAAATAGTTTGACCGATATTTCCTGACGTCTGTCTGTTTATGAATACGGAATCAGAGAGTATCACTACTGTTCGGAGAGGGGGCATCTTCCATAGATATTCTATAGGAATGCACCCCTCTTCTCTCTCCTCCGTCTACAAATGCTGAGCACTGGACCCATAAACACAAAAGCACATTTTTAGAGTGATTACAGACTTCCTATTCTTTTTTCAGGCATTCCTTTAGCTAGAATGTTGCATTCTCTTTCCTGATGGGGGGGGGGGGGGGGAAGGGATGAGCATGAAAAAATTCATCTTTTCTCTCGCCATTTCATCTCATCATTCTCATAATTCATCATTTCTAATTTGAGAATAAATCTTGGGGGGTGCATATGTCCCTTTGCACCTCCTCTGGGTATGCCACTGTGGTGGGCTCAGCCCCAACTCACAATTTATTAAGGAGGCTCAAGCCCCATGGACTCATATAACATTTTTCTTTTGTGTGTATGTGTGTGTGTGTGGAGGGGGGGGGGAGTCACCTTAATTTATCAAACACCTCAGAATTTAATTCGTTTGAAAGATTTCAGTTTGTTATAAAATTTTTCACAAAACCGATAGCCTACCGATAACCTCAGACTTCTCCTAGCATATTCTTTAGATTTTACCTAGTACTACAGTGCTCCTTATGGTAATGACGATATGCACCCTCAAAATGAATTTCTGGGTACGCCACTGCTACGTCAAAAAACACTCCGATACAAAAAAAAAAAAGCTCTCCTGATCCCGACAAATCAGAGAAACCATGCATCAGCCGTGCTCCGCGCGTGGTTTCCGTACCTGAAATTGATCTAAACTATTTCTAGTACGGAGACCACCGGAAATAGTTCTGTACTATTTCTGGTAATGAACTAGATAGTTCACCAAGAACTATATAGTTCATGACGAACTACATAGTTCAATATGAACTATATAGTTCATCCCAAATTGCATAGTTCATAATGAACTATCTAGTTCATTGAACTATTTAGTTTATTGAACTACTTAGTTTATTTTGAACTACATAGTTCATTTTGAATTAGATAGTTCATTTGAACTACATAGTTCATTTTGAACTAGATAGTTCATTATGAAGTACATAGTTTATATAGTTCATTATTAAATCCCCATAGTTCATATGAACTATTTCGAAGAACTAGTTCTGGCGTGAACTAGTTCGTTCAGAACTAGTTCACTAAAATGAACTAGATTGCCCATCACTACTTCTTTAAGTTTTGAAAAAATATATATATTTTTCTAAGCAAAAAAGCAAAATTGAAGGGCACCTCTCTCTTTTGTCAGTGTCCACAAATGATGTTACGCTTGGATTGGATTATGTTTAGGGCATATTCATGAAATTTTGAAAAGAAGGGAGAGGAGGTAAGAAGAGTAACATCAAAATAAACTTTAAAGCTATTTTTACATGAAAATGCAGGGTTATCATAAAACGGCTTCCCATGTGTATGGACCACTAGCCACCATACCATTCAAGCAATCGAGATGAGATTTTATGTATCATTGTTCTTAGATATACACTCGAGATTAGAATTGTTTTTAAAACAATAGAGCTCTTAATGGTTACGGTCACAGTAAAAAGATTTTGAAAATTTCCAATGGCAATACCCTCTTCTTTTTTCCTGCAAGAGTTGATTGCGCATTAAAAAACCATAAATGGATTGAAGCAATACACTTATGGCAAAAATTGTCAGTGTAAAACATTTGTAGAGAAGTGTATTGTAATGAACCAATGACAGACAGCCCAGGAGAGGACAGGGAAATTGTTTTCATGGGAATTAAAAGTTTTCAAGTGCCCTGCTGTTAGTTTAACCCTTCTTCTGTCTATTCCAGTGAATTAATGCAAATTGTGATAATGTACTTTCTTTGTTGAGTTTGGTTTTTTACAATGCTCTTCTTTGCAAATATTTTATGCCATCAGCATTCATCATACATGTTTTTTTTCAGTGCTATTTTCAGGTTTTCTATGCGTTGATCAACTTTCACAGAAAAAAGTGGTTGTTGTCATTGGAAAATTTCAAATTTTTTCACTGTAACCTTAACCACAAGAACTCTATTGTTTTAAGCAATCCTAATCTCGAGTGTATACCTATGAATAACTATACCTGAAATCTTACCTCGATTGGTTGAATGGTATGGTGGCTAGAGGTCCTTATATATAGAAAGCTTTTTTATGATGACCCTATATTTTCATGTAATGTAGCATGACGGGGCTCAAGGTGGGGAGAAAGGAAGTATGGTGAAGTGTGTCTTTGGCAGAGTAGCTAAGGGGCGCAAAAGTATTGAAAAAATATGTGACATTCATATATGGACAGTCATCTGTGTGAATCAAAATCTTGTGTTTTGCCGGTGATCATATATATTAGATTTTCGGTTGCCCTTTTCAATAAGAATTACTTTTTTTTTTTCTCTTTAATATTCTATATTTAATCTGTGTGATGTATTTATTTGGCATTTTTCAGGCGGCTGTTGTGGCAACACAGGTAAAAAAATGGTTGTCGGTGGATGGGCCTGGGCATGGTGGCTGGTAACTGATGTTCAAAGGTTAGTTTAAAAAGATTTATTTTTATTATGTGTGATAAATCTTTGTATTTTGGTGAAGCCATATTGAGCAATAGTTATAATGTAGTAAAATCATATTGAGCAAAATTCCTCTAGTCAGATAGAACCACATTCTTCAATGTAAACGGCCCCCCACCATGGCCAAGTATATAAAACACTAAACATGGTTGAATTATGAAGGTCTAGGGTTCTGACCATGGGCGTCGCCAGGAAAATTTCCAAGGTGGGTCAAAACGTGGAAATACTAGCAGTCACTGGGCGGGGGAAGGGGAAAGAAGTGATAAAATCGATCTAAAGCAAAATTATTGGGAGATATAGATTTCGTGGTGGGGATGTAAATTCGTTGTGAAAATTTGGATGGCCAATAAAAGAAAAATTGGCAGAACTGCTTTTGTCCTCCCCGACAAAATTCGTCCTAGTTTATAAAGTCCTTTCCCATAAGAAAACGGAATGTGAAGCAGCACCGGCTTGGGATAGAGCTTGAGAGGTTGACAACCTTTTGGACTGCTGTGATATTGTGTACCCAAATGGGAGGTCGAGCACGTAAAATCTGTTCATGACTCCAATGTCCTCCGCGTTCAAACAATACCTCGGAGCCGATCCAGGTGCTGGGTCTCTTATCTAGTTTTTGTTCAACTGGACCTAAATCGGCCCGAGACTGTAGATTGGAGACCCCGAGCTAAATCCGTCTTCCACCCACTGGGGCTCATTAAATTGGAAGCCACTCCCTTTCGATCATCGCCGTTCTATATGGAGGATCTGGCTCCTTTCTGCGGTTGCTCGAGGGCATTAGTAACAACAACAACGGTAGACCGGGGCCTTCGCAATTAGTAACGGGCCTGCGCGTGTATTTTGATGAGCCATCCAAAGAGGCCTACGGATGCTCGAGTCTTCACGTATACATCAGGCATTTCTCAAGCTTCCCAGTGCTTTCAAACGTTATTTAATGTAGTTTTAAGTAGTAATTGTGTTACTAATTCAAGTACGAACTCATGATTAATTTGTTTGCTATGATACATATTTACATAAAGAAAATAGATGCATATAATTTGAAGGAAAAACAAAGCAGCGCTTACTCTCATGATTCACTATTGCTTATTTTAGTTTCACAAGTGGATATTTAATATACTTTAAAATAACTAAATACACAAATGAAAAAGACATTTTTATAATGAATATTTCATGAACGTAGTCGTATTTCCTACGTTATTTTAAACAATTCAAGATTAATCTTTAACAAATGATGTATTAAAGCACATTTCAGTGTTTTCGGGATATCCTGTATATTGGAGAAAATTGATAAAATACGCTCTATAGCGCGATCCCCGAATTAATGATTCTTTAATAAAGACATTTCATGTAGTATATATTATTCTTTCGTCGCTTTCTCAATCGAACTTAGGAATTGAGCAAGCATAATGAACGCTTGTACAAAATATTAACTACATTTGAAGTTTCTGTATAAACGGGCAAAAATCAATAATTTATAATTTACTGTATTTCTGCACTGTACCAGATGTAAGTCTTAATCACATAATCAAGGCATATATAACTGATAAATAACATTTTCAACTGGCAAAATTAAATTGTCTAAATAGTATCACAACGACATGCTTATTTACAAGAATAAAAACTACTCAAGTAATACGATTTATGATTAAAATAATTTATTTATAAATAACACATGAGTAATTATTCACTAAACATGATTTACATACATATTTTTAGAATTTCTAAATACATTATAAGCGTTCACTTACCTTTACATTCAGAGCAAAATGTTCGAATTTTAGGATAAATTTTCATGAAAGAAAATGGCGCAAGATTCACAAAACGATTACCTACATCTAAAGTTCTTTAGTAACTGATTAGTTACTAAAGAACTTTAGATGTAGTTCTTAAAGTTCTTTAGTAGCTTGAACTGATTGCTTGCAGTCCGAGCTCATTTTTTGAAGCCCGACCCGAGGACTTAATCCGAGCCCGAGCAATATTATTTAAGTTGGAGCCCCATCCTGAAATTTCATCTAAAGATAAATAAAATTCAATTACTTCATTGATAGGATACAATAAATTTAGCTGTTTGTGCAAATTAAAGACAGATATTGTTGCAAACCCTCAGTGCACTTTCTAATTCTTTAAATCCATGTTTATCAAATAATATCCGATCTCATGACTAACTAAGCAATATAAGCCACCGTTCTGAAATACCCAAAGAGCTTCACGCACCTTCTAGGCGCCCGTGCCGCTATTTTGTTTTAAATAAGTACGTCTATTTATCCCATGAATCACTTTTAAAATCTGTTTCAAAGTGTATGTTCAACAAAGGAGAAATTTTTCATGAGCCCGAGCCCGAACGCAATCGTGAATTACAGAGCCCGTCTCATCTATACACGCCACACTCTTTTTCAACCATCACAGAACATGCATCATAACCTTTACTGTAAAAAAAAAATAAATAAAAATAAAAATACAATTGCGCAAAAACGCTGAAAATGTACTGGCTACTGGAACGCCATTACTATTAGGTTGTAACGAAAGTTTTCCGCCACTCCAAGTATTGCCTGCACAAGCAGTTCCCGTTGGTGTCTTTGCCATCTTAGTTTGGACGAAGTTCCCCTGACGTTTGATTGCCCGCCTAACCGTACGGTTAATAAATCTAGAGATAAAACGGTTTCAATCGTGACTACGGGGCACGAGAAAACATCATTTACTTGCATGCTTGCCTGTACTGCCAATGGGGAAAAATTGAAACCCATGATAATTTTCAAGCGGAAAACATTGCCCCGGGAGAATTTCCCAAATGATGTATGTTGTCATACGTTTCAACGAGAAGGGCTGGATGTGTGAAAAGCTGATGCTTGACTGGATTAAAGAAGTCTGGCGCAAGCGAAAAGGGGCTTTTTTCCAGCCAAAAGGAATTCTTATAATGGATTCAATGCGGGCACATTTACTGGATTCAGTAAAAAAAGATGCGAAAAGTGCGTCTGCTTCTTTGGCAGTTATTCCAGATGGACTCACAAAAATACTCCAACCTCTGGATTTAAGCATCAACAAAAGCTTTAAAAGCCGCGTCCGGAAACACTGGGAGTTGTGGATGGCAAGCGAAAGCCACTCCTACACGAAAAGTGGAAAACTAAAGAGAGCTTCTTATGGAGAAGTGGCTTGGTGGGTGTCCGAAGCCTGGAAGGAAATACCCCAAACATCATTAAATCGGGTTTTTCCAAGGCAGAAATAATTTCCAGTTCCATTGAGGAAAATCGTGATGAAAATGATGCTGGTGTGATTAGTGATGAAGATGATGCTGGTGCTCAATTAGATGAAGAATTCCTTCGCTTATTTAATTCAGACAGTGAGAGCAGCGAATTTGAAGGATTCGAGTGAAAGTGAATTTTAAGTGGATGCCACCCACCGAAAAAAAGCGTGCAAAGTGGATGCGACCCACTTTAAAAAAAAGCGTGCAAAGTGGATGCGACCCACTTAAAAAAAGCGTGCAAAGTGGATGCGACCCACTTTAAAAAAAGCGTGCAAAGTGGATGCCAACCACTTAAAAAAACGTGGAGCGCCATGAGGAGAAGGGTCCACGTCCCGCGCTCTGGATGGTTAAAAGTGCCAACTGATGTCTCCTCAGGTCAAAACAAGATTCCCATCAGAAAAAGGAGAGGAAATTTGCCAGAATTTCCAAAACACAAAGTAAGATTTAAAAAAAATAAGCACGATCTACCTCCCCTCTCATGCGCACTTCAACGCGTCATTTATTATTTTGTGTAATTACAATTAATGTTTAAATTTGTTAAGTGAGAACATCAATATTTTTTAACATTTTATTTATTTAACCATATTTTATTCTGCTTTCCTTTTATTTATTTATTTTATTTTATTTATTTGGGGGGGGTCTATTTTAACAATTGATTAACTCTTACTGGGAACCACAATTAAACTGAACGGAATGGAGATGCAAATTTCAAAACATAATTCCATGAATCCTAGTGGTATAAAAAAACAGACGAAATACTCTCAAAACTCATATACGGCGGACACACGTTACAAAAACAAAACATTTTAACAGCTGCCGAGGAGGAACAGAAAAATAAACACGTCAGCTCTGTGCGGATAGCATTAATTACTATATTCCCCCTCTTTGCACTGCAATGTTTCAAACTTGTTATCGCTGAACCGAAGCTGAGAGGAACGGAGGAGGAGGGGGGGCAGTAAGCAGAAAACAGCATGCTTTTTTAAAATAATTCTTTTAGCAGAAGGAAATTACCCTTTGGAAACCGATAAGTGGTGTTATTTTTAATGTACTGTTATTCCCCCCCCCCCTTCCAACGATGCAAATGTATTATGGTCTTGTAACATCAGTAAACTCTGGAATCTGGAATATAAACATGTATTATCATCAATACATTTAAAAACTTATAACACACAACTCGTTATCGGAATCTCTCTTCCATTACTAAAAACACTTATCCCGATTTCGATGATTGTACTAATAGAGTGAAAACAGAAGCAAAACAAATTTTTGTATTTGTGAACTGGCGTTTTTAGACTTTCAAGCAGCGCGAGTGTCGCGCTGTAATATATTTTGCGCAAGATTTAAGAAATTTATGCGAGATTCTCGCGGTTCACCAGGAACCCTGATTAATGCAAGTTAATTTACTCTTAATGAAATTAGCCTTGTCATTTATTAAGGATCGACACGGAGTTTACGATTTTCCCGCTAATTAAGTTTATCGCTTACGTCATGTGCGGCGCTTACGTCGTGTGCGGCGGTTACAACAATTTTCTTGCTTTCTACCCGCGTAATCGTGGGTGCGGTGGTTACGAAGGGTGCGGCGTTTCTTCCATAAAATACGGTAATCATAAGATAGAAAATATTTGGGCGTTTCCTAGGACCAGTATTTTTTAAAGGGTGCCTATACTGCTGAACCTTGTTAACACAAACAAGGTTAGTCAACCATCTTGTTTACACAAAAATTCACGAGCAATAAATAGTTTTTGGAGTTTGTGCAATAATTGGGGTTTGTTAAAAAATAGTCTGCCAGGAATGTAGCAAGTGCAGTATTTAAAGCACTTTAACAGAAGTTAACAAAATAGCTCTCATAGATTACACTCTAATGGCAGAATGAAAATATAACTTATTGCCTTTATTTCTACAGCTACCTATTATCAAACAGAAACGTCGGTGGCTGCGATTCTCCTTCCCTGATCATCGTTGCTCCCCGATGGCCCAAACTCACACGTTGCGAGTGGTATCTGTCGTGACATTTTACTGATTTGTAAATGTTTACGTATGGTTATCTTAGGAATGATAATTGGTTTTAACTTAATTTAATTAAGTAATATTCTGCAGAAAATTTTTGTGCAGGGGCCCCCAAAAGTATCCGTACCCTGGGCCCCGTGTAGATCGGTCCCTGTGGCCATGTAACCGATGCTTAAAAACTTCTAAGTATACATACATAATATATAATAAATACATTTGCGACAATTCTTTCATTTCAATTACCAAACGGGGAAAAAAAAAGAGAACAGGACGCACGATTAATAAATAGGCAGTGCGACCCTTGCTTAAAAACGTCCAAGTACTTTTCCCCACGAACCCATCTTCTAATGCATTTCTCCCTGCGCAGGCGCGTGTTTTCCCCTATCAAACTGGTGGGTAGAAAAGTCCAAGTTTTTCTATTAGGATTCCATCTGCCCCTATCTGCACGTCGAACTCACAGACTGCGTTTTCTTCTATATCTTTCAAATCGCCTGCAGCGCCACCTGTTGTTAAAAATTGTAACTAATTTTGAGTTTGTCTGCCTGAAAATTTACCGTTGTTCCAACCATATTGCAACAAACGGTTTATTTCTATCACTGCCCGTTTAGTTTTTATCGATTTTTCAAATATACCGGTCATTTTTGGAACACCCGATATATGAGATCAATGAAAAAGGGGCTAAATATATAAGATCACTCCCACCACCAATTGCCATAAAAAAAAACAATAGCTGTGATCCTGGAACTTTGTTGAGCAAATAAAGGATGGCGTAGATCTTCACTTAAGGACCAGAGAACGAGGACTCTTGGTCACAGGACGAAAACATGGTAAAAAAATTTGTCTCACCAACTCTCTGGTTGTAGATGGTCACGCCCCAGCTCATCAGATGATTCAGCAGGCTTGGCCAGCTGCCCGTGACAACAACAGCTAGCGTCGGATTGCCACAGACCTGGAAGCCATTTTCCACATCATTGACGCACACAGTAGCTCGATGCCCATAGCTAGATTTTAAACTTCAAACATGGATCAATTCGTGGATCAAAAGGTGGGGGCAGAATCTCATATACTTTCAGGGGAAAGCCAGAGCTTATGCTCTAAGTAGTCATCTCATGCTGTAGGCATAGGTGCCGACTTCATGGGGCTTGCAATATTTTTATTCAGGGGGCTGAGCCCCTTCAAAAATTTCACTCCAACTTTTACGATCAAATCATCATCATTTCTTCCTCTGAATCGGTTAAACTTAAGAATCCTAAAGTAGAGAATGTATCGCTAGTTTCTTCTGTCACCCTCCCCCCCCCCCCCCCCTCCCTACACACACACATGCCGTAGGCACAGATGTCAACCTTCTTTATCAAGAGCACAAGCACAAACAAATGACCATTAGATAGATAGTTTTTCCACACAAGAACCCTTCAGATTTCAGACTGTGACACAATTGGTGATGGAATTGCTTTCTAGTAGGGAGAAGACTGCGCTTTTTTTAGGAGGATCGTTCTCATGTAATCTTTTTTTTTATTATCAGTACAGCAAAAGCTTTCACTTTTGTTCTATTGTGAGATGCAGATTCGTCTTTAGACGACTGGCCATGAGGGAGATTTTCCCATTGTGCAAAACTGCAAACGATTGTGACATTCCCATTTCCCATCAGTATTAAGTTTCGATGCTGAAAATAAACCGTTTAAATGTGACTTAAAACAATTCAAAGCAGAAAATTAATTGTCAAATTTAAGTTTGAAGATTTTAAATCATGAAGAACCTTGTGAGACAGATGAAAAATTGATGTTTAATACAGTTTCGGATATAGACAGTATTCATTTCTTTACATGCTTTATCAAAACTTTACTAGTATCAAACGCTTAACATTTCTGATTTAGTTACAGTTAAGAGGTGTGTGTGTGGGGGGGGGGGCTGCGCAGGCTGAGCACTACATAGCTGTCTCCCAGCCCCCCCCCCCCCACGATTTTCAAAAATTTTTGTTAGTTTACACATAAATACGAAAATTTAAAAGAAGACTGGTTGTTTTGGGCGAATTTCTCTTCATAATTGCAAGATTTCTGTACGGTTAATTATTTTGCTACTCTTGGCTGCATGTGGTGCCAGAGGGTGGTCATGGTGGTCATGACCCCCCCCCCTCCTCTGGGTCTAGATTAACCATCTCCCCAAGAAAAAAGGAAGGGGGGGGGGGAAATGAGGGCCCAATCCGAACTTGGACAAGGCCCAAAATTCAGAGAGGCCTTGATCATGTGCATACATATCACATTGTGTTGCTGAAAGAGAATTCCTCTTTAGAAAACCATTGGTCTCTGACTAATTTACTTTATTTTATAACAACACTAAAGTATGCTGTATGCACACAATATTCTGACTATGTGCTCAGTCCTTGTTCCTTGGCAGAAAAATATGTAGCCGTTTTTTAAATATGTGCATTCATCCATATCCATCCATACATGGAGGGCAAAGGAAGGGGGGGGGGGAGTCACAGCGAGCATGAATATGGTAAGGGTGGATGGGGTTTTTCCACTTTTAAATGTAAAACACGATTATATTTTATACAACTTTTATCCGTACTGAATAAAAATTAATTTTCATATATTGTTGCACAAATATCATCAAAATATATTTCAAATTGCATGATTCATTATGGTTTTAGTTTATAAAATAATTACTATGTTTCCCTTTAGCCAGGAGCGTCTCTGACTTACCAATTTCTTATGTGCTAGTTTAATTTGTTTTCATAATTGTTAAGGTAATCTGGAAAGGTTTTCCAAAAAGAAGTGTGATTTAAAGTGCATTGGAGTTCTTATGTGTCGAGTTTTCTATACCCAGTCCCACACGGAGGGAAACCACTCCCACCCTCGGCCTAGATCCCTTGCGCAGATAATTGGCCATAACACCACATTTCAGCATTTCTTTTCATTTTTAATGTTATTGAAAGATGATATGAGTATTCTTAGTTTAATATAAAATGAAAGTTTTCAGTATTAGCATGTTTATGAAGACCTAAAATAATGTAGACTCTGAATTTTGATATATTGTCGCACTTAGATTTCTTTGTTAAATCATTTTTAAATGTTAACAAGGATGATATTATTGAAAAGTTAATTTTTTTCCTGCTGTGCAAATACTATGAGAATGAGTTTAAAAGTATATTTTATTTATTTATTTGTTTTTGTTTTTACAATTCAAATCACAAATCCGTTTAATATATATATGTTTAAAAGAGAAGACTTGTAACTTTGTATGATGGTTTGTATATTTGTTTGATTTGTTTTAATACAGGGAAAGGAGGTATTTATTACTTCGTTGCTTATGTTTTTTTAAAAATCATTTTAAATTTAATCTGTAAAAAGAGCTCAAAGAAATGTAATATAATTGTGATCAGTTTTTCTGTCTTAAAATCGTGCGACATTTAATTAAAGTCGATTCAATTTATGGATATTTCATCATGTAGTAAAATAAAAAATACTATTTCATATTAGTAAAAATTATCTCTGATGAATGTTTGCAAGTAAATAAAATAATCGGGATTTTAGTAATTGGTCTTGTATGTACTTCTAGGGTATTTTGAAATATTAACTGGAGTAATGTTTTGCAGAACAGTTTTTCACATTTGACTGCATGCATTTTCTTCTCTCCTATGAAATTATCATTAAATACATTTCAAAAAAGATTTTATTCGTTTTGCTATTATTGACTTAATTAAACTTCACCTATTCTTTCAGAAGGGAGATTTGCTTTCTCTGTATGTGTACTGAAAACTGATTCGAGATCTTGAGTTCAAATACTTAATTTAAAAAAATGAGTTCAAAAAATTTTTGAAAAATTTATTAAATGGAATTCCTTTTATTTTAATGAAAATGTTATGTTAAAAAAGCACATCTTGAAATCTCAATTCTAAAATTTCCGAATCCCTTTATTCTACTGACAGACAGAGCCTTATTATCGCATGGGCAAATCGGGACTTTGCCCAGGCGATTTGCCCAGGGCCCCCAATTTCAAATTTTGTTCTGAGGTATTCTTTTTTATATCAAAATTTTATGAAAAATAAAATTAATTTCATAGTTGGGGGCCCCCAAATTCATCAATGCCTGGGGCTCCTGTTGGTCATAATCGGGCCCTGCTGACGGAGGGAAGGATTTTGTGTCCCCCCCCCTTCGTAAGGATACGAGCCCCCCCCCCCCCAATAATTTTTACAAGTCGGTGCCCGTGGCTGTAGGTCCTCGTCACCCATTACCAGCGCGGGTGATAAAAAAAACTTACGCTCGAAAGAGCCCAAAACTCGCTATCACATGCTGAGGCAAACACCATGTAACTGACTGAAAAAATCCCGTGCTCGACGTTACCTCCAGCCCTGGAAAACCCTTCTCAGCCAATCAGAGCTGAGAGAAGTCCTCAAGTCATTCCGGGATAGTCCGACTTGGGGCAAAAGCGGGAGAAAAAGGAATGTTCTAGAATATTCGAGGGAGCGAAAAGGCACGAATTTAGGAAAAAGAATGGCATCTTCCATCACATGATGCAAGACACAACGAGCATGATGCAATTGTGCTAAATAACGAGAAAAGCTTAAAAGATGAAGAAAACTTCTGAAAATTTTCTGGAAGAAGCCTGACAACGGGAAATAAAAGTAATAAAATTTTGAAAAGAATGGGATTACAGGAACTTGCGAAAATTAATTAAAATCCCATCAAAACATATCTTTAATGAAAAGGGAGGCCTGGTGCAGTCACTATATTTAAAACCCCAGATTAACTACAGAACGGCAAATAAATGAGGAAATATTAATTTTAAATACCCTAATGCTTGAAAATAGCTGGTGTAATGAAAATTAAACAAACAAACAAACAATATATATATATATATATATATATATATATATATATATAAACAAAAGAGAGAAAACATTACTTAGCTGACACAAAACAATTAACAGCCCCCCCCAAAGGTAAGAAATTACTTAGTATTTAATTAGATTTTATCTGGAAAGAACATAAATAATAATTTAAAAAAAAAAGTACTGGGTAAAGGTTAAAAAAAAAAATTAAGTAAAAAGTAACAGTGAGAATACAACAATACTGTTTGTTTGGTCACAGAAAATTTTATGACAAATTTCAACTATCAAAAATTACTAAAAGTAACTTTTAAACAGTATTACGACTGGTAGAAAACAAAGATTTTTATTTTCCATAAAAGCAACAGAATGGAATTAGGATTTAGTTTCATTAGTGATAAAAATAATCTTGAATTGAAATAGAACTTAAAATTTTTTAAAGAAATTAAATGCTTCTACAATAAATTAAATTATTATTCCAATATTTCTTTTAAAATGATGCAAATCAAAGTTTTATCTTAAAAAAACCCATTTTACCCAAAAAACCTATGGGTTTTTTAAGGTAAAAAACCCATCCTGGTGGAGAAAATGGGGAGCTACCCCGTCACCTCCGATATAGAAGGCCTCCACACCGATTCAAAATGGCCGACTCCGAAGTTCAGTGCTCTGAATTCATTTGAATGAGTTTTGACCGAAACAGTGCTCAATTTTTTCTTTTTTCAATTTCAGCTTTTTTGCAAAAGGAAAAGATATTTTCATATTGAATAGATTTTTTTTAATTGCATCAAGAATAAATTTTCTGAAATGTCTTGAACTTAAACAACATCTATTTTAAATTAATTTGAAATTGCATAAACTTTCATAATAGCTTTAACCTGCAGTATATAAATTTTGCTTTGTATAGTTGCTGTTCACCTGTAATAAAATTAATCTTCATGCGAATATACAATAAAAATCCTAAGAAATTTGCAAACAACATACAATGTCTAACTGTTCAGTGATGGGATTTAAATTAAAAGCGAAACATATTCTGTAGATTGTGTATGGATGAGGTAGAATAATATGACAACTCTCATTTCAAGATTTGTTTTCAAACCATCAAAAATGCATGTAAAATTATTACAATGCATACAGAAGCTTTTAGTGATATCGTCACATAATCTAAGATTGATCCAGAACAAATACATTTATCAGAATATTTCAAAATTAAATCTCATTAAACTCTGCTATGAATTATTCTTCTTTCAAGTTATTTCGGCTTAAATGTAGCCCATTTTGGCAAGATTCCTAATAGATACTGAATTGGCGAGTTTTCGCGGCGTACTTATTTATGTTTACATTAAGAATCGGTAGCAGACGATCGCAAGACCGTATGCAGTAAATTCCACTTTCCAATTTCTCAAAACAAAGTTTGCGCGATTCGTGGCTTGTAATACAATTTTAAACCACCTTTATTTTATTTTTACCAATAACGAACTACAAACATCCGTAACGTGAAATCATCCGAAACTACAAGAATACTATTTCCCCGCACAACTTCTTTCGCAAATCGCATCCTTCAACGGCTTTGACTTTTTCCGCCATTAGCGATGAGGGTTGCAAGAAATAATGCATTATCGCATTAATTTGGCATGGTCCCTTCTGCATTCCACTAATGTTCTCAGTTAAAATTGAAAATAAAGTTTTAAATAATGTTTACAACGAAGTTACACTAACTTCTCAAGAGCAAAATATACAAATTCCCTGTGTTCTAACTTCTATTTACATTTTTCTAAATTTATTTATTAAACATTACTAGTAAAACTATAACGAATATTTTAAGTATAGATAAAACACATACATCAAGTGTTTCCAGCATATTCTAAAAAAGCACTTTTGTTTTCAGATGTCATTAAATAACTATATACCGGTGATCAAAATTATAAGTAATGTCTATTTTTTAACAAGGTTACATTAAAAATCTAAAATTGAAAAAAGTGAATTCATTGCGATTTCCAATTGAAAAACTTCGAAACATAATGAAATTTATTCATTCACTATCAAAGCCCGTTACACAATTGAACAAATCTAAATTAAATTTGAAGAGATAGGTACATACCCTTGAATTTTCGGAAACTTCCAATTGATCTTTTTTTCAGAAAATTTATCCACTTCTTTTTTATCTCCGGGTCAGCTGGAAACCTAAATACTGATACGAGTGGGCCATTTCTAGAGTTCCCATGACATGCAACTGCGGAACATCTAAACAGCATTATAGCCTGTCATTAATTAAAATATTTAAGCCTCAAGGCACACAAATTAACTGTATTTTTCATAAATTAAGAAAAATATATACTGTAACTCAACAGAAACTAACCTGGAAACACACAACACAAAAAAGAACAGGAAAGAACGCGCTACGTGAGGTTTCAGTCAAACGGCTACTGATGCTCAAACCGTATACCGGAATGCTCCATGTTGCCAAATTCTGTTTTCGGTGTGGAGGCCTTGTATATCGGAGGTGACGGCTACCCGGGCTGCAAATCTGACAACACTGATACAAAGTGCCGCCTTGTAGACATTTTTTTTGAGCTAAACTTTACAAAAAACTCTCTTGAGCCCTCTCATGTACAGTCCATATGCCAAATTTGGTGGCAATTTGCTCACCAATTTTAGCTGTAGAATATTGTTTATTGGGGAAATTTAATTGTGACGATCCTGTATATGTAAAGTTGAACAAAAGAAATGTAAAATTGAACAAAAGAAATCCATAATAAAATGAAACACTAGTATGATATCCTATTCCTAGATTCAGATGATGGGCAGGCATAATGCAGTTTTGCACCTGTTTGGCATATAGTTTGAAAATCCCAATTTTTAGTAAAATGTGTCCAGAAATGTCATTTGACAGTTAAAATCATTTGGACCATGAAGCTATTAACTGGATAATTTATTATTGTGATACTATAATTTTAGAAATATCAACAGAATTATGGAACAATAATAGTAAGCGTGGGATTTTGACGTAACATTTCATTTATTAAACTAGGATGGAAGAAACAGGCACATCACATAACAAGCAACATCAAGAAGAAAAAAAGTATGGAAGAAGTAAAAAGAATTTGTGTGCAAGCAGCACTATGGTCAACCATTACAGTTAAGTAGTTAATGTATTGAGGGATACAGAATTCAGGAGGATAAGACATTGCACAATGAAAAAAATAAACAATTCAATACTCAACACTTCCCCTTTTAACTGAAGGTAGCTCTTGATATCCCCAATACCAAGCATTTCTAAACATTTGTAGTGCTTTATAGCAGGCAAAGTGGGAACAAAATCTACAGTAATTTGTCCATTTTTTAGTGCATCTCTAACAAAATGATGTTTGATATCTATTGTGCTTAGTGCGTTTGTGAAAAACTGGGATTTTGGCTAATTTTATAGACCCTTTGTTGTCTGTTAGTATACATACTGATTTAGTATAACAGCCATACAATTAAGTAATTTACAAATATATATACCTTCTTTCGTGGCATCCGTCAAGGCCATATATTCGGCTTTGGTGGATGAGAGAGCCACAGTACATCGCTTGCGATTTTCCCATGTAACCGAACTACCACTAAGTATATAACTGTACCCTGTATATGACTTATGATCTTTAGGGTAATTTCTCCAATCATCATTAGTATAGCCGAATAATTGTTCATTACTATGCTTAAAAATCAGTCCAAAATTAATTGTTTTCTTTAGATATCTCAGTACACATTTAGCTGCAGTCCAATGAGTTTTTTCAAAACAATTTAAAAATTGTCTCAGTTGGCTTACTGCATTTGAGATGTCAGGCCTAGTGGAAGTTGCAAGATACATTAAACTTCAGACTTGTTCACTATAGGGAAATTCTCCGTCGCAACATTTATAATTTTTTTTTAGTTTAACATTAATATCCATAGGGCATTTTACAGGTTTAGCTTCTGTCATACCAAATCGAACTAGAAGTTCCCTAATGTAGCTTTGCTGACACATTTTTACTATTCCATTTTCTGTTTCAAAATTCATCCCTAAGCGATATTTAACTTCTAATTCCCTTTTGTTGATGTAATTCCTAAGGTTGATGATGGGATGTGTATAGATTTTATATTTATTCCTATTATTCGTATGTCTTGATATATGGATTTGTGGATTATAATTCCTGCACATATAAATATTGTTGATTTTAAGATAAGATTTAAAATTTTCAATTCTACCAGGATCTTGGGACATAAACAAAATGTCATCAACATAAATCAGTATTAGAGTTAAACCATTTCCATCTTTGGTATAATATTAACATGGATCTGCGCTTGGCTGCTTTGCCCAAATTTCGTCGAAATTCCATTTAATTTGATATTCCAACATCTACCAGCTTGTTTTAAACCATAGAGGGATTTTTTTAGAAAAAGAACTTTATCACCTTCCCTTAGAGTTTTGAGAAATTTTGCTGCTTTCCTAGATATTTCACTGTTCGCTTTTTTCATTTGCTGTTAATTCAAGAATCTCATAGAAATAATTGGGACATTCAATAAATATTTCCTCATCTAATTGTCCATTTAAGTAATCTGAAGTTACATCAAGTTGATGCATTCTAAGCTGTAATTCAGCAGAAAGAGCAGCCATTAATCTAATCGTACTCATACGAGCAATGGGTGAAAAAGTTTTGCGAAAATCTACCTAGTTTTCTGGCTAAAGCCTTTCGCTACAAGTCTGGCTTTATACTCAGTGTTGTAGTGCTAAAAATTTTTTTTCCGGAATGCACACACATGACTTCGTGAAGGAAGGAGGGGGGGGGGGGGTTATTGGAAGGTGAGAAGACAAGCTTATAACAATCCGTGATAAAAATGCCTCGGCTTTTTTTTGTCAGTAACCAATATAGGAGGTTATGTATAATTTTGAAAAAAGCTTAATTGACTCAAACAAAATGTACAATAAAGCAAACTTTCAGTTTAAACCAATGTGAATATTTTTGGAAGAGAATAATTAAAAAAAAAATATTCATATTACCTACCCAAAGCGTATAATAAAGCGGATTGTTACCCTTTAACAATATCTTGGAAAGGCTAAAACCCCCTATCCCCTACCCTAGATCTGCCACTGGTTGGTCAGGCGGCCAGTTCCAAATTTCATTTCCTGCATTGCTACCTCTGAGTTTAGCATCTGTATTCCTTTTGTTGTGGACATTAATTCTAAGAATCTTATGGTTCTACTTATTTTCTTATTTGCATCCATGATGGTGATGTTTCTTTTGTCAAAGACTCAGAGGGAACAGAAAGTTTAAATAAAACGTCATGCATGAGCTCCATATTTGTCAAAAATTGTTTTGATGAGATGTGCTTTAGTAGACCTTGGAAAATGAATGGCTCTGTTAATCCAGTTTTGGTCTCAACTAGTCGACTTGAACTAATTTCAAAAAACTTTTTTGCCAGAGAGAGACTACTAGAATAATTCGGAGAGAATTGGCAATCCCTCTTACTTTTCAATCTCTATTCATTTTCAGTTTCGAAATATTAAAGTTTTTCCACGAATATTTGAAAATGTCTGACTCCATGGACTTTGCTGATTGCTTCTCCAGCCTCAAGTTTCAGATGATCATTTAAGCAATGCCAAACTACTGTGAAAATTTCTAACACTGCACATGCCATCACTAGCAAATCTGGCAAAATATATACTCAGAGATATTTATCATGAAATCAGTGTTTCTCTAAGTATTTTTAGCTTTCTGTTATAGTCTCAGCGTCTAGACTTAGAAGTTCAACTATATGTAAGAAGGTGAGAATTGGTTCACAATCGCATGATTGTCCATCTCCCATTTTAAATATATAATGGAAGTAGTTTTGGAAATGAGGGTGGTCGATGCATCAATTAGTATTGAAATTTTACTACTGATTTCAATAATGTCTGTTCAGGTTTTTAATTAGTTGAAAGGGGCAGGGAATTGAATTCCTAGTTGAGTAGACTGCTATCAGTTCACTGGGATGATTTCAACTACTATGGTATCCATAGAATTGAAACAGATAGTAAGTACATTGTTAGTGTAACTGACTATACATATATTTTTTTTTTCTTTTTTCAGAAAGTAAGTTTAAATCTACAATAATAATAATAATAATCTAATTTGAATTCCGGAACGCAATTCCGGCTCGCAGAAAAGTACCGGAACGTCGTTCCGGTACTTTTCTGCAAGCCGGAATGGCGTTTCTGCTGTTGTGCTGATTTACATTACAACAGGGGTGTAGTGGCGTTCCGGCCCCACTACACCCCTGTTTATACTTTAAAAACAATCCATCTTGTGCTTACTTATTTCTAAGAACAAATCTGCTACATACGCATTCCTGACTATTTGGTCAGTCTACTACCTCAAATGTATCATTTTTCAATATAGTCTTTAATTCAGTAACCATCGCATCGCACCATTTAGAAGCATTAGAGTATTTCATTATAGACTTTATAGATATCTCTGCATTCCAACTGTCAACAGTTTCTGCAGCTTGGTGCACGATCTCCCAATTCCGTAAAAAAAGAGTTTTTCTCTAAACTCGGTAATTCTGAGTTGCGTGATATTTCAGTATCGTGATTAGTGCCTTTTTCTTTTTCTATTCATGGAGAAAATGTTGGCGAGAAATTTTTTATCTCACCTTGCAGATGTAGCTCATTTTTGGAATGATTCAACTTTATTTCTTGATAGCTTTCGTTCTCTAGCTGACCTATGTCAACAAAATCATTACAATTTTTCTCAAAGAACTTCAGGAAATTATTACTCGATTTTCATCAGTAAAGTAAATTCTAAAAGCTTTTGAGTTATCTGAATAACCCATAAATATTCCCCTTTTTGATCTGTGTAAAAATTTGTGCGTTGGTTTATTATTTAAGCAATAAGCCGTACAACCAAATACCTTAAAATAACATATGTTAGGTACTACATTATTCCACAATTCATAAGGTGTTTTTCCATTTAAAGTTTTAGTAGGGCAACGGTTTCTTATATAATTTGTGGTATTTATCGCTTCAGCCCATAGATTTAAGGGTAGTTTTGATTGAGATATACTAGGGGCCAAGGCCCCTAGTATTGCTTTTCATGCTGAACTTGCGAACTACACTTGCTTTTCGTACAGGGCATGCAGCCCCTAATAAGGCTTACTCGTAAAAAGGCATAATCTTAACACTAAAAACCCGAAAACTGTATCAGTTAAAATGTTACTGAGCTACACATAGCTTGGTTCTTGCATGTTCCATGAAACATAAAAATTTGAACTTCACAATATTTATAAATATATAAACTCTATGGAACACCTTGCGTATTTGCCACCCATGGCAGATTTTCATAATTTTGGTGATTTACATGTGCATATAGTAAATCATCATTTCTCTTTAAGTTTGCAAATAAAATGCAGTACTTTATATATTTTCTTTGCTAAAAACTACGGAACAGCTATCTTCCCATCATTGGTGACTTCTGTTTTGTGATTTACTGATGTGCATAATCAATAATCCTTTCTGTAGTGACTGTTATTCTGCATACATAATTTCCCAAAGTGAATTGGAAAGAGAATGTGTAATGTGAAACAACACAGACAACGATTAGCAGCCAGAAGGAAGTTTTATTAAAGTTCATAAATATTTACACTATGTACAAGATCACATGACCAACCGTCATGGTCAATGAGCTTTCTCATTGGTTGTTTCACTATGCAGTTGAATCTGTGGAAAACAATGCATGCAGGGAAGCCAACAAATCCCTCTCATTTTCCACTGATTCATCAGATGTTTACAATTCACAAAATATCCTTTTACAGAAATTGTTCAATTTATCAGATGCCAATGGTTTTGTCAATATATCAGCAGTATTCTGTTTACCTGAAATATAATTCAAAAGAAAATTTCCCTTACTCAAATGATTTTTTACAAAGAAATTTCGAGTATCGATATGCTTTGTTCTCTTATTTTCAACGCAGTTCTTTGAGAAAAATATTGCACTCTGACTATCACTATAAATCACTGGTTTTTGCACAACTTATATATTAAATTAATGTTGAATTCTAGCTATCCAAATAATTTTTTTAACCAGTTCTGACAGTGTAATAAATTCTGATTCCATACCGGACAATGCAACAGAATGTTGTTTTGAGAACAACCATGATATATGCACATCCCCCATCATTACTATAAAACCCCTGACTGATGTTCTATCATCTCTGTCAGATAGCATCACTATAAGCTACAATGTCACTGCTTTTTGCATTGGATAGATTTATACAATAATGTGAGGTACTCACAACATACTGAAATAGACATAGGTTCCCCAATGGATTTCTGATGGTTTATTACAGTACTTTGATAGCAGAGTTACATGAAATAATATATCTCGTCTGGTTCTTGAGGCAAAAAATAATAAACTACTAGTCAACAATCTATATGACACATCCTTAACAACTGAACTTTTATCAGATACCTTTTCAATTGCAGTGCCTGTGTGCCTGGAATTACTGTAACTTTACATTTAAGCTTTGGAATATTTTTACAACTATTCATCATTCTCAGGCCCGGACTGAGAGGGTAGGGGCCCGCCCGTCTCAAGAGAAGGGGATGCCCCGGGTTATTGTGTAACCGAAAAATAATATGTGTTAACTTTCGGGGTATGGGGGAGGTATGGTGTTATTATTAATTAATTATGATTGATAATGCATTAATAAAATATTGATCTATTAATTAATATGCATCATTCATATTCATTAATTCCTTGCTCATTTGGGAACCCTCACTCAAAAAATTTTGAGAACTACATTTAAAATTAAGTGTTTTGAAGCCATCTGGGGCGCAATTGCAGCTGCAAAATATTTTGTATGTGTCAAACTTTATTCAAGTGCTATCAGTATACCACATTTTTTTTTGCATTTTCTTTCTTTTTCTGTTTGGCGGCCCGCCCTCAGCAGGGAGGGCCCGCTGAGGGTGGGGGGCCACCCGTCTGCAGACAGTCGGACACTCTGGCCAGTCCGGGCCTGATCATTCTCTTAATGTAATTTTCCTGATGCATACTAAACAATTATTACTTGTCTCATTCTACACCCAAAAATTTTGATACACGTATTTTGGATTTTTGGTTTGTTGGGGTTTATTTCTGATTTAATTGTTTGGATCTGGATACCTGTTTTGGATTTTGTCATGGTGAATTTGAAAACAAAAATTTCAAGCTGTGAACTAATTTGACATCTGCTTTCACCAATTTTGGCTTTCATGGATCTAGGAAATGATGAACTGAAAGTTAAAACCACCAATCTTACCTCAAACATCAGTCTTTGGAGATTCTAACAACTTAGTTGAAGAAATTCTTCATATGAAGATCGTTTATAGTACAGTCTGTCAATCAGAAAAGGACCTGATGAGACATCTAAACTCTATTTATCATAAAAATCTTCAAACAGTTGTTTTGAACCTGTGTGCTGCAATAAGACTTTTTTGTACTATTCTTGTAACAGTGTATATGGCAGAAAGCTTTTTAGTAGACTGGCGAATTCTTTCAGAACTTGGTAAAGGAGCACAACAGGCCGAAGTTGTCTTAACTATTTAGCAATTTTAGCAGTTGAGAATGAGTTAGCGAAGACTTGACTTTTCCAACTTCATTGATCATTTTAGTCCGAAGAAAGCTTGGTAAACTATTATTAAATAGTCTTGCTTTGTAGCCACTTTCTATGGCTCACTTAAATTCTAATTTTCATTTTCAGTAATTACTTTTATTTTAATCTTAGAGTTAAATAAAGATACTTGCTTTGGTCATTTTTAATTAAGATAATTTCATAAATAAAGTTTAGTTTGAACTTGTAAAACAGTTATCATAACTGAAGAACTGAGTGGAGGAACTTGCTAAAGTACAATTTAGTAATTTTTAGATAATCAGTTGTAAAATTAATAGAATGTCATTTTTCATCAGTTCATTTATTTCCTGTTCATCTCCTGAAAACTGCCTTGTTGTAATAAGGTTGGCAGAGCCAATGAACATTCAACAGTCAATATAGTCTTTAGCATGCTAGATTTCGTCCAGAAATCTGTAGTTATAAAAATGTTATGTAACATATTCATCCACTAAGCTCTTCAATTATACCCCGTTTTTTTAGGTTAAATTACATTCTAAAAAGAGTATGGGTAAAATATAACCATACAACAATAATGTAGCACGCGATTGTAAAATGGAAAGGGGGGGGGCATCTCTGATCCCCAGTCCAGGGCCTGTAATAGGTTGTGGGGGATAGATAGCTTGTTTAAAGTGTTAATGGAGACTTAATTTTGGAATATGTATTTGGATTTGTTTTGCATGTATTAAAATTTGTATTACTTGTTTTATTAAAAGAAAAGAAAAAAATGAAATATTATTATTAAATTTATGATTTTTTTTTTTTTTTTTTTTTTTTTCATTTTGGTTATTGTTACATTTTCCCTGAAGCTGTGCAGGTGGTGTAGTGGCTTAAGAACCATTCTATCATTCCTTGGGTCTGAGTTCGAATCCTGGCTTGGGCATGGATGTTAACTGGTCAATCTCTACATAGGGGGTGATACTGACTGCCCACTGGGTGCCCCCATAATAAAATGGTCATAATACCTTCGGACAGTTGTAGTGGGCTGTGCCTAATCAACAAGTGCCAGCCCATTGAAAAAAAAAAAAAAAATGCCTGAAGAGAAAAAAAAATCACAAAATAAGTTTTCCTAAATGCAGGAAGTAATGTCTTATACAGTTGATACTATTTGCAGGTTGTCTTTAGAAGTTATGACTCTGACACCTCGTTGTGAGCACGTGGAGACTGCACAGGGTGTTCCTTTGACAGTAACTGGTGTAGCACAGTGCAAGGTTATGACAGAACGTGAATTCCTTGCTACTGCTGCTGAACAGTTTTTGGGCAAAGAAGTCGATCACGTGAAGTCGGTCATACTTCAAACGCTGGAAGGTCACTTAAGAGCCATATTGGGTAAGATTTTCAAATTCCTTATATAATGTTTCTGGTCTTTAAAAATTTATTTCACTGAAAACAGTGTGCAATGAGATAAGATATTAATAACATAGGAAAAAATGGACAAAAACTGACAGCTATAATTTCTGATGCAAATATATCACGAACAATGAGCTTAACTGATTAGTGCAAAACAAAAAATACAACGGTTTATAGTAATGCAGATTCCATTCATTATGATCTCGCACCACTCTGCTTAGTTCTCGGGTTCACCGTTTGAAAGTCCAGTGTATGTGGGAAGTTCTAGTAAACAATCCAGGGAGGGGAGCATAAATGAATTTTTTTTTTTTTTTTTTTTTTTGAGGGAGCATACTTTTAAAATTCAAAAAGTTTTACTTTTATTTCTATAATAAATAGAAAGGAAGATAAGGTTGTTTGAATGTCACTTCCGGTTGAATATCAATGTATGAAATTAATAAATTACAGGTACTTCTAGACAAAAAATTGAATTTTTTGTCTCAATATGGCCAATAATGTCAAAAATTTCAACATTTTTGTACATTATTGGCCATATTTCAGTGAATTTTAAAATACAATAAAACTTTTGGTTCAAAACACAGAAAAGTGTTATAAGAGTATACTGTGCAAAGGAAGTTATTAAATATTGAGAAGAATGTACAGCAGTTGGCATAAGTATGAAATTTTGATAAATTTTCTTCAAACATAGAATTTTTTTTTAAAGTTGTGAAAATTTTGTAAAATAAATTACTGTTTCTGTTATGTTTTATGAGCTTTCAAATAAAAAAGCATAAACTATATCAAAATTTTTCTTTTTTCTTTTTTTTTTTTAAGTGCTCCACACATAGGCAGATACCTTAAATGCTATAATACTTATCAGTTTACTTTTAATTTTCTTATAATTAACCTCACATTATAATCATACAATTATAATAATTTCATGTAAACACAGATTTGTAATTTTTATTGTTAACTTTTTTATGTGATTAGTATAGAAAATGTGATTAGTAGAGACATGCAGTACTGAGACTTAAGTGACAAAACAAACATATAATTAACACAACTTAAATTTACATAAAAAGTTTTCAATATACATGCTACTTAACGCTCACAATTTTCTATTCTTATATGCACCGTTATAAATGCAGTTCTACTACACATTCATCAGAGATAATCATAAGGAGAAAACGTCCCGTGATGTCCAGGGATAATAATAAGCAGTGTTTATTCCCACAATTCCCCCTCACAATGCTTATTTCCAAAACAAAAATTTACATATTATATTTTTTACTTAAACCTATCAGTTTACAATAGTTGTTATGTTTATGAGCAGTAAGTGCTTTTGTTAAAATGTCAGCAGGCATGTCCTCTGATTTGACATATTTGACATCTATTTCACCATCATTAAACGCATCACGAACAAAGTGATGTCGAATGTCGACGTGTGTAGTGCGGGAGTGATATATGGGATTCCGTACCAGTTTTTGAGCAGACCGATTGTCACATAATATCAGAGTGGGTGAATTCGTAGTTTCGGAGGAAAATTCATTCAAGAATGTACAGTCTCCTTGGCTGCCTCTGTTAAGCCTCTCTGAGGCTGCCAAGTGAGCCCCTTGGCAGCCTCTCTTTGTTTTTTGGATTCACACGATACTGCACCGCCTGCATACTTGAAAATATAACCAGTGTAGGATTTTCTGTCATTGAGATCTGAAGCCCAATCGACATCCACAAATGCGGTCAGAGGTTCTTCATCTCGTCGGAATATTAGACCTTGATCTTGAGAACCTTTCACGTATCTTAAAATTCTTTTTGCAGCTACCCAATGAGCTTTTCCAGGGTTGTTATTAAATTGACTAAGAAAATTTACGGAATGTGTTATGTCGGGTCTTGTAGCAATTGAGAGGTACATAAGTGATCCAATTAATTGACGATATGGAATGTTTTCCATTTGAGATCTTCCTTTGTCTGTTTTAGGACTCATATTTTTAGTAAGTTTCATGCTACTATCAAGAGGTGTAGATACAGATTTTGAATCTTGCATTTTAAATTTACACAAAATATATTATATCTTCAATGTATTTCTTTTGCGTAATTGTGATACTATCTTCGTTTTCTGTAAACTCCATGCCTAAACAATAATGTAACTGACCCATATCCTTCATTTTAAATGATCTTGACAATTCATCTCTAATGTGTTCATAATCTTCTTTGCATTTAGTTAATATTATGAGGTCATCGATGTAAACAATGATAATAGCTTCAATGTTAGATTTCGAAATATAAACTCATTTATCAGAATGTAAAGATTCGAACTTCATTAAATTTAATTTTTCATCGAATTTCTTAAACCATTGCCGACCGGATTGTTTTAATCCATACAGTGATCTCTTTAGTAAACACACCTTATTAGAATTAAATTTATTTTCGAAACCCTCAGGTAATTCCATGTAAATTTCCTCACATAAATCACCATTTTGTATGCCATATGCCAGTGGTGCGCAAACTATTTTCTTTTGCAACCCCCTATTTTGTGTAAAAATTTTGTCGCGACCCCTGGATAGACATTTGACACTTTGTTTAATTGACAACGAAGTTACATTGAAATTCTTTCTGGGATTTGCTCTTGCGGGGTGTTTTTAAAAGAGTGTCATGACATCATCGATTGAAATAATACCTTTTTAAAATAGCGCGCCAAACTTATAAACCATCACAAAAATGTCATAAAAGTTGTAACATCATAAAAATCAGTTAATGAATCAACTGCTATTTAAAGGAATACAAAATGAATCTATCTGGTATTTAAAGGAATACAAAATAAAAGTGAGAAAACCTAAGATTTCGAAAAAATATTGGTCTTAAAATTAAAATTCTATAATTACAATAAATTTTATTTATACATAAAGAGTAAAAGAATTATTATTAAAACTAGTTAGTATGTAAAACTACTATTTTTTTTTCCTTTGTAAATAATAATTATTTTTTAATTATGTGAGCTTTCTGATGAGAAAACATTTCATTGAAATATTAATTACATATTGAACTTTACAAATAGAGTTAACGATATTAGAAAAATAAAGACTTAACTAGAAATAGCTATCAAAATACTAGAGATCATCAGAATATGACATGAAATACTTAAAGAAAAGTTAGGAAGGAGTTTTACCAAAAAATACTTAAATTAATTATTTTTTAATTCAAAGTCTTAACTATTTTTAATTATTAATTATAGCAAAATAAATTACTGAAAAAATAAGTAATAATCTGTTATTATTTATTAAAATGGAATGAAACAAAAACGACAGTAAAACAAAGCCCATCTCGCAAAGAGCGATGGTGGGAATCGAACTCAAGATGTCTGGGCACAAACTACATGCGGAACGTATTAGCTATCTAGGCACAAACTGGTTTATGTTATGAGCAGGGCCTGATTTCAGGGAGGGCATTTGGGGCAAGCGCCCGGGCCCCCTACCAAAAGGGGCCCCCCAAATGTTTCTTTTAAGTTTAGAAATTTGTAAATTTTGAAAAAGTTTTCGAAGAACGGGCCCCCCCAATGAAGCTTTTGCCCAGGGCCCCCAAACTCGGCAAATCGGTCCCTGGTTATAAGTTAAGTTATACAGATGTTGTCACAGATCTACGTGACATCTCGGATAGCTGAGAGCCAAAAGCAAAAAGAAATAGAAATATTATTAGTGACTAATTAAAACATAAGGGATAACATATTGAAAAGGAAAGTTGATGGAATTATTAAGTGTGTATGAAATCATGGATTGAGATTGAGCCCCCGAGTCATTTCCCTTTAGATTTTGTAGGTCAATTGTTTTCATCAATTTTGTCCAGAGCATATTTATAACAATTTGGAATACTGTGATGAAAATTAATTGAATCAAAAAAAAAAAAAAAAAATTAAGAACCTACTTATCCTTAAAAATATTTTCTTAGGCCGTCCTACTCTCTCACTTTCACATCCGCCAACAGCACTGTATTCATACTCCATTTCTTGTTACCATGTCAACGAAGATGATTTACGTATTTATACGCGGGAGTTAAATAGTTTCCTCTTTATACTGGATTAAATAAAAAAACGAGTTTTCCTAAATAATCAGACGACGTTAGTAATCGAATTTAGCACCGATTAAAATCGTATAGTAATTTTAAAAAATCGTTAGAGCGGATTCCGAGATCCAAATGGTACAGATTTTTGGTTGGTGTTGGCTGCGTCACTCGTAGAACTGTCGTTCTCCATGATAGGTGGAAGTAAGCAGCTGATAGCGCAGATCACTATGCATGATAACGGGGTTTTGAAGCCCCGTGATAGCGATTGCGAATATCGTGCTTGTAAAATAATAATTGTCAGTTTTTTCTCTTGTATTATTCCCGTTCTTTGAAATGAATAATTTTAGATTTTTCATAAATTTGAATTGCTTTGAATTTGGCGACCCCCAAAAATTTTCTCGCGACGCCGGTTTGCGCACCACTGCCATATGCAATTGCAGTCCTGATAAAACTTAATCTGGCTACTGCCAAAAAGTTTTCTTCAAAATCAATTCCAGGATTTTGATTACAACCCTTGGCAACCAGTCGCGCTTTAAATTTTTCTATACTGCCATCTTGATTGTATTTCGTTTTTAAAAACCACTTACAACCAATGATTTTCTTATGTTTATGTCTTACTACAAGCTCCCAGGCATTCTCTTTTATTAGATAATCGTATTCTAATTGCATTGCCTTTTTCCATTCATCCCTAAAAGGTCCATTTAATGCATTACACACTGTGGGACTAGGATCCCTTAAAGAATTATTCTTTACATTTTGAGATATTTCTCTCTGTTGTTTTGTTTTGTACTCTTTTGGCGGTCTTCCTCTTTTGCCTGTTTTTATCTTCCTTGGTCGACCTGGTGTTCTAGCTGGAGGGTTGCAACTTTCTGGCTCTGGCTTTCCCCCATCAGGGTTGCAACTCTCTGGCTGTTCATCGTCATCGTTTTCCCCCTCATTTTCAGAGTTTCTTTTTTCTTCAGGTATCTTTTTCGATATATCAGTTTCAGTGATGGGAGAAATGTTTTCGAATGGAAAAATTAATTCTACTTCATTATCAGGTGGGAGATTACTCTCAAATTCATCAATAAATTGGACATCACGGCTTATAACACTTTTTCTGGATTGTTTATTCCACAACCTGTATGCTTTTGACTCATTTGAATAACCAACAAAAATATGCTCTTGCGATTTGGGATCAAATGTACCTTTCAGTCGCTTATCAAGAACGAAACATTTTTGTCCAAATACTTTAAAATATGATAGAGTAGGTTTGACAGCAAAAAATAACCCATATGGAGTTTTATTTTCCCTTAAACTTCGTTAAGGGCAACGATTCCGAAAGTAAGCAGCACAGTTTATGGCTTCTGCCCATAAAGATTGAAGTAGTTTAGCTTGTAATAATAAGCATTTCGCCATTTCTGTTAAGGTAGGTTCATACGTTCTGTCCGAGAATTCTGCTGAGGTGTCATAGGAGCAGAAAATTCTCATTTAATTCCACATTGATCAAGATATTTGTTAAATTCTTCACCGCCATATTCCAAACCGTTATCTGTACGCAAGATTTTAATTTTTTTTCCCTAAGCGATTTTTGACAGCTGCTTTGAATTTTAAAAACACGCTCTTAACTTAATCCTTGGTTTTTAGGAAACTAACTTCCACATAATGTGATTTATCATCGAGAAATGTGACAAAATATTTTGAGCCAGCATGAGAATGGACTCTCATTGGACCACAAATATCAGAATGTATCAGATATAATAAATCTTTACTTTGATATTTAGATTTGTTTGGAAAAGGTCTTACCGATTGCTTATATTGTATACACATTTTACAATCTTTTAGAGAGTGGTTATTAATAAACGATAAATTATGAACCATGTTTTCAGACTTAAGTCTTTTAATATCATGTTCATTCAAATGACCTAATTTAAGATGCCATTTTTGAAACTCACGTATATTTGCTACTGCAGCTATTTCAATGTTTGCCAGGACGAAATAAAGATTGCCTTGGCATATAGCTTTTATGAGTGTTGATCCATCTGGGTCAATTATTCTAGCTTCGCATTTTTTAAAAATTACGAAACGATTATTCGCTGTAGCTTTAGGAATTGCAAGTTATTTGTTAATTCAGGTACACATAAAACATTTTTGAGAGCAAGTTCTCTCATACCTGATCCACTTGGCACAGTTATCAAAACTGTTCCTATCCCTGTAATTTCAGCAGTTTTATCCACTGCCAACTTTATGTATGACTTTTCTTGGGAGTGAAATTCTGTAAATAAATTTTTATCATTACACATATGTGATGTGCAGCCGCTATCCTAACACCAGTAAGAAGGTTTCCGTGAACTTCAGCAAATGTTGCAGGTATTTCAGCAAGTTGTTGGCTGTTCTAAGCTTTTAACAAACATTAAACTTCCTTGTTTTTTAGAAAATGCAGCCTTTTTATCTGCCATTTTCTTGTGACATTCACTTGCTTTATGGCCAAATCGGGAACAATAGTTGTAATTATAATTTCGACAATTTCTTTCAGCAGGGATATTTTTATTTTTCCATTTGTCATTTTTCTTGTCATCTTGAGTTATTCTTTTACTAGTTGTAAGATGAGCATTAGATGAATCATGATAAAATTTTTTTCTTCTTGCTTCCCATTCTTCCAGCATTTTTATTTTCAAAACATCAGACTTTGGTGTCTCAAGACTCTATTGCAACCCTACAATTTTCAAAATTTTCTGGAATCCTATATAATAGGAGAATAGATAATAAATCCTCAGCTAATTCAACATCCATTTTGCAGAGTTTATCCACTATTTCAAAAAGTATATTCAAGTGTTTTGACATTTTTTCATTTTCTCTCATTTTTCTGAATAGAAGTTGTTTCAACAGCATCGCCTTTTTGGCAGGACCTTTAGATTCATAAATTTCTTTCAGTTTATTCCAAATGACATTTGACGTTTCGCAGTGTTTCACATGACAAAGTTCAGACGGACTAATAGCTAATATTGAATCGGCATGGGTTATTTGATCTGCTTGAAGCCATTTTTTTCATCTTCGCTTTCTACATCAGCAGGTTTCAGCTTGATACCGTTCACGTAATCCCAGTGATCATTTTTTATCAACACTGCCTCTATTTGCAGTTTCCAGGAATCATAATTATTTTTTCAAGTTTCTCAATCGTAGTTAGTTGTGACATTTTTATCAATTCACAGCCAAAATCGCAGCCAAATTCCGGAGCGGTATAAGAAGGCTTAGTTGAGAAAATTAAAGGGAACTTGAAAAAAATAAAATTTCCACTTACGCCTCAATTGCAGGCTCTGGGCTCATAACCAAATGTGGTTATTAGAGACACGCAATAATGAGACTTAAGTGACAAAACAAACATATAATTAACACAACTTACATTTACATAAAAAGTTATCAATATACATGCCACTTAATGCTCGCCATTTTCTATTCTTATATGCACCGTTATAAATGCAGTTCTACTACACATTCATCTGAGATAATCATGAGGAGAAAACTTCACGTGATGTCCAGGGATAATAATAAGCAGTGTTTATTCCTACAGAAAAACTTGTTAATTGATAGAAAGTAAAATAAGAACAACAAGGGCTATGTAGTCCAGTAATTACAACATTGGATTAGTAACTGAAGAGTTGCAGGTTCAGTGCTTGACCTACCTTCGAAGACTACAATGTACTTGTTCCTATGGTGTACATAGTAGTTAAATACACTGACGGAAAAGAAAAATCCCAACACCACGAAAAAATAATTGAAGAGTAATGAAATTTGGACAATGTATTTGTCTTGTTAACATGTTTAATTGATTAAATTTTCAAGATCACAGGTTAATTTAAGCTCAAGAAAATGCATTTCAAATGTGAAATGCTGTTACATTAATAGCCAGTGTAGCCTCCAGAATTTTAAATGGAAACCTGCAATCGTGCGTGCATTGTGTCATACAGGTGCTGAATGCCCTTTTGTGGAAGGGAGTTCCATGCTTATTGTACTTGTTGCTGTCAATACTGGGACGGTCAGGGCTGGCTGTGGATGATGCTGGAGTTGTCGTCCAATGATATCCCATACATGTTCAATTGGAGAACGATCTGGTAATCTCGCAGGCCAAGGTAGCATGTGAACACTGTAGAGCACGTTGTGTGACAACAGCAATCTGAGGACGAGCGTTATCCTGTTGGAAAACTCCCTCTTGAATGCTGTTCATGAATGGTAGCACTAGAGGTTGAATTACCAGACTGACATACAAATTTGCACTCAGTGTGTTTGGGATAACCACAAGAGCACTCCTGCTGTCATACAAAATTGGTCTCCAGACCATGACTCCAGGTGTAGGTCCAGTATGTCTGGGCTGCAGACAGTTTAGTTGCAGGCATTCCCCTGACCTCCTTCTGACCAACACACGGCCATCACTGGCACCAAGGCAGAACCTGCTTTCATCAGAAAACACAACAGATCTCCAATGAGCCCTGGCTTAACGTCGCAAACGGCAATGGCTCGGAGTCAGTGGAATGCACGCTACAGGGCGCCTGGCTCGGAGCTGTCCAAGTAACCGATTCCTAACTGTTCATTGTGCGACTGTGGTACCTGTTGGGTTCCTAGATGAAACTTCAAGTAGGGCATGGAGATGACCCACAGGCTGTATTGTGCTACTGGAGGTGAAGCTTTAAAAATGATGACACCTTATATTTTCTTTAAATATTTTTATTTAAAAATTGCACAAAAAAATTAATTTCAAAACTTTTAAAAACAATTACTGATTTGAAAAAAAAATAAAAAAAATCAGGCCAGCTGCATTAAATTCTAGTACATGCAATTCTTAAAGTATCTGGAAGAAAATTCATTCAAAAATATCCTCCCCATAACTAGGGCCACCTTCCAGCAGTTTATCAGCAGCCTAGCCTCTGTGCTATTTTTTCAATAAAGCAAACACTTTATATACTATATATATAAACAGGTTAATTTTACAGTCAAACAAAATATAAAGTATGCAACATTTGCATAAAATGAAAAGTTCAATAAATTTGTATATTGTAAACAACCTCAGAAAATTGCCTTTCACTTAGGGCTTTTACTCTTCACCTATGGTTTAGACATTAGTTAAAAGTCCTACCCTAACCAGAACAAATTCTCTTACCCCATGATTCTTAAGAAAACCTAAGCATCTATTTGTCAAAAGGAAGACCCTTATTTTTCAGGATGCATGACATTAAACTACTGGGACATAGTTCAGAAGCTATTTGCATCCAGCAGCAATAATCAACAACTAAACACAACTTTATTAAATATTGAGCTTAGGTTTTTAAACTTTACTTTGAAGTTGCCTTTGGTCTTCACAATGAATTGAAAGTATGTTGTTCCTAATTTATTTTATTTTATTTTTCTTAATAAGAATTAAGAGTTTTATTTTTGTTTACATTTTTAACTTATTAGAGCTACAACCAGGTAGGGTTATGAAAAAGTTTTTAAAACAATTTGAATTTTATTTTTAAACTGATATTAATTAATTTTAATTAAATTTTAATGCAATTAGGATAGATTTAACTCATCATGAATAGCAGTATCATGAATCACTCTAAGTGAATAGTATAAACATAACTTAAGCTTAATTGGCACATGAAAAAAAGCTTTATGAAATAGATGGCTGATGCAAGGCCAGGGGAAAACAATTGGGCAAAATAAATTTTTAGTAACTTAAGTTTGAATTTAATTAAGGTATATTTATTTAATAAAAATTATTTAGCTTCAACAGTACCAACTGCAGCTCGAATTTCTGCCACAGACGCAGTACGATGTGCCATAGCTGTATGCTGAATGGGGCGGTCTTCCCTCCCAGTAGTGCCACGTGGCCACTGGGACCTGGTCTTCTTGAGGTAGTACCATCCCTTGATCATCGCACCCAACAATCATGCACAATGGATGCATTCCGGCCAAGTCTTTCTGTAATATCACACAAAGAAAATCCACCTTCTCGTAGCCCTATTACAAGACCTCGTTCAGACTCGGTGAGCTCTTCGTCTTCTTAAAAGCATTTTTGGCTAACATCAACTCAATATGTCAAATTTCAAAGCTTAATAACGCTCACTAACTTCACAGCACGCATTAAAGCAAACCTGATTTGTATGTTCTGAGTGGTGCTACCTGCGGCACACTTATGCACGAAGCACGAAATTTGATTCGATGTCATTTTTCAGATCTGTAAACACGCCTACTAAATTTCGTTTATGTTCATCTAGCACAAGTCTTTGTTGGGATTTTTTTTTTCCATCAGTGTATATAGTAGTCTTCTCAAAAGTCACTAGCAGATTCTAAGCCAATACTCAGAAATACTACTATCTGATGAGGATCTAAATTGTGGTGGGAAATCTACCACTTGATCAAAAAGGCCATAGGTCACATCACTATGCAATAGAAGGTTTCTGTTTGTAGGTGTGTAAAAGATATGAAGTAAAAAGATCAAACTTTATTTTTTAGTAAATCTATCATGATTAACAGTTTAAGCTTTTAAAAAGTGATTTATTTATTTATTTATTTTTATTGGGTCATTAATTTTATGTGTACCATTAAAAAATTTCTAGGTACATTGTCTGTTGAAGAAGTATATCGTGATCGAGACCAATTTGCATCTCTTGTACGTGAAGTTGCGGCTCCTGATGTTGGTCGAATGGGTATAGAAATTCTTAGCTTCACAATTAAAGACGTATTTGATAATGTAGAATATTTAGCTTCCCTAGGTAAAGCACGAACAGCAGCAGTTAAACGAGATGCTGATGTAGGTGTTGCACAGGCCAATAGGGATGCAGGCATTAGGGTAAGACTCAATAATAATAATAATAATAATAATAATAATAAATTTGAAACACTTTCATATTTTAAATTGCTTCTGAGCTTTTATACATTAGAAGTGTATTATTATCCATGTGTCTGTGGCCTATTTGTCTTTGTTCCACTGTGTTGGAAGTATATTGTAATCCTTGAGTGGACAGTATTTGTCTTTCTTCCTTCATTATTATTAAACTTGCAAGTGGAAACAATTAAATAACTAAGAAGACCATAATCATATATCATGCCAGACATTCACGAAATTTATTTACAAGAACATACTCATATAGGTGGGTGGTTTTACTAAGGCCTTGATATCTGATGATATTGTCACAATATTCACCTCGAGTCAATTCGGCTTAAGATGCATATATAAACAGCTGAAGGGAAGATTCCTAAATACATTACTCTCTGTGGGTAGAAATTCATTAAATCATATTTTAGAGATATTGGGCTATTTCGAATGACTCAGAACTGATGTATGTTGTTAAGGGTTACAAAATAAATTTCTCCATCGAAAATAAGTGTCTTTATCATTTACAATTCTACTACAGGAACACTCAAAAGATTTTCAACACATTACGGTCAATGGCAATTTTAGGGGCATTCATCCAATTCAAACACAATATCTTCTTACGATATAGTTAGGAATAGTCTGACCACGATCATGTGTCTCCCTCAAAAATTATGCCAAAAGTCACTAAGCTTGGTGAATTTATGTGTGCATGTATTTATCTCTCATATCTCAAAAACTATTAGTCGTGCATCTCGATTTTTGGTTCCAATTTATTGGAGAGTTTATTTACAAGATCATCCAAAAGGATTTCAATACATTAATGTCTACGGACATTTTCAATATAGTATTACGTCTGGAGTCATTGTTTGGTTCATGCCCAAAATCTTGCCATTTATCATCGACCTTGGCGAGTTTGCCAAAATATTGCCAAATTGCATTGATCAAACACACATTCAATAAATGCAAAGTTATGAAAGAAAGGTACAAAAATTTTATGGCATCAATTAAGATTTTCAGGATATTAAATTTATGTAAATACAAAATTTAAATTGGTTTACAGCCCTATCACAAAAAATTCCCAATTAGTAAAATGTTCCCCATACATTAATTATTTTACATTTTAGTGGCTCTCGAAGCAAAAGCACCACATTGAAAAATCACATCGAGACTACATAAATTATGAAAGAAACAATGATTGCATAAATACATATACTTTTGCTATTATTGATATTGTATATCCCTATTACCAACTTTGTTGAATTATATTTCTTAGCCTTTTTATGATGAAAGCTTAAATTTCGTACATCAACTAATTAATATATGGAGTTTATTTTACTGACTGGGAATTTTCGCATATAATATCTAAAATATCAAGGATATCAATTGTGAGTCTGTACCACCCCTATTCCCTCCCCCTAACTTTAAAATTTTGTTAATGATAAAAATTGTCTTTTTTGTACAATATCCTGCCTTTTTCCACATTATACACTGTTTTAATATATATGTATATAAGCACTTGATATAGCACTTCCTCTTACAGGGTGATCAGCGAATAAGCCCTGATTTCAAAATTAAATATCTCTACAACAAAGATGGATAGAATTATGTGGTAAACTGTACTTTTATTGGGAAAACTGTAAAAATGGTGCTCAAAGTTTAGAAAATTTAGTTACGAAAATTGTCAACAGACGGCGCTCTGCACTGAAAACTCTTTCTTTGAAAAGAGTTTTTTAAAAAAAAAAGATAAAGTGAAGCAGTCTTTGCAATCAGAATACAATTTTTTCAAAGTGTTTATCGTTCAAAACAATGAGGTGGCATAAACGAACAATGAAATTTGACATCACGTCTTGCAATGTCTCAACGGAAATGGAATCACATGCAACACCAATCAACGATTCAAGCTCATGTAGAGTAGTGGGATTGTTTCGATAGACAGTGTCTTTCACCACTGCGCCCCACAGAAAGAAGTCACATGGAGTAAGATCGGGAGAATATGGAGGCCAAGCTATTCCTGTGTCAGTAAATTGCAGATAATCTAACGCAATTACTCTATTCCCAAAATATTCATGAAGAAAGCGAAAAACTTTATCTGTTCGATGTGGTCGAGTCCCATCTTGCATGAACCAGTCGATTCTCCAATGCTAGTTGAGTGCTGATGAATTGCTCCAAAATTTTAATGTAACGTTCAGTAGTTACCGTTTCTCACATGAAAAGGGGCCCTATAATGCCTCTGGCACATACCACAGCCATTGCAGTAACTTTAGGCGAATACGGTGCTTTCTCTTCACATAAATGAGGATTTTCGGAACCCCAAAATCTCCAGTTTTGTTTATTAACGATTCCATTCAAATGAAAATGTGCCTCATTTGTGAACCAGATGCAGCCCACATCAAATCCGTCGGTGTCGATCATTGTTAGAATCTGATTCACAAAGTCAACCCTTTGTTGCACAGCTTTCATGGGTATGGCCTCATGAGTTTGGATTTTGTATGGAAACAGCCGTAGGCTATTTTTTAAAAGTTTTTGTGTGCTCGTGTACTTCAAACCTGCCTCTGATGCAATCCATCAGATGCTTTTCCTAGGATTTTGCTGAACAATTCCAGAAACTTTGGCTGCATTTTCAGGAGGGACCACATCGGGTCCAACTGGAACATTGAATCGGTTTTGAAAACTGCAACGTGTTGCCGTAGGACTGTGTTGTAATCGGTGAAATTCCAGTACCAAAAACACATGTTCTTCAATGGAATACATTATTTCACTTTCTATGCCAGCCTCTTTTCACTATCCAACAGTCGTACTGATTGCTTTAGGCTTCAAAGCACATTTTAAAGGCTATTGATAGTCATTGCAATTAGAGCGCCATCTGATGACGATTTTCGTAACTAAATTTTCTAAACTTTTGTGCACCATTTTTACAGTTTTGTTAATAAACGTACACTTTACCACATAATTTTATCAATCTTTGTTGTAGAGATATTTAATTTTGAAATCAGGGCTTATTCACTGATCACCCTGTATATATACAACATACATTATTCATATTCACTCGATCAATTTGTTCAAACATTGTACTAAGGTATTTTCCATAGTGTCTAAAGATTTGCAAATAGCTCTAACATTTCCAGCGACTTCCTATACAGTCAAGGCTTATCCAACAGGGGTATTTGTGTTCCAAGTATACCTGGAATTCCTGAAAGGAAATTTTGTGCATCAACTAATTAATGCATGGGTCACATTTTACTAATTGAGACCTTTCTTGTAAGGGAGCTGTATAAAAATTTTTATTTTGTACTTACAGTGAAACCTGCCTATAACGATATCTCTTTTGGTTCCAATGGAATGCCTATGAACTCAATATATTTTAAACCTGTATATAGCAATACTCACTTTTTTAACGCAACTGTGTATAACAGTAATTTTCCACTTGGAACATTTTTTGTACTACGTTTAATACAGTATGTTTCTTTTTGGAAAACCTACTTATGGTTCCGAATATGCAATAACAAAATAATGCAGCATGAGAGTAAAGGGGGGGGGGAATGACAGAATGCTGACGAAATCACAATGAAAGCAAACCAGTTTGTTGGGATTGTACCTTCATTAGAAATGCTTATGTGGTTTGAGAGCCTGGTGTAGGAAAATTCCTTCTCAGTGTGGTCCTGTCTTTGAGAGAGTGTTTTTTTTATTCTGCTTGTTTACAATGTCAAAAAGAAAAGTTTTATCTGTAAGAGAAAAATTAGAAATTATAAAACTTTTAGATAAAAGGGAAAAAAATCCTGCAATGTGTAAGCAGTTTGGACTTTCAACTGTGTCAACTCTTTTGAAAAACATGGAGTCCTTGATGAAAGCTTATGGAGCAAATGATACTGACTGCAAACGGCTGAAGAAGAGTGAAAAAGAGGACTTCGATGAAACTGTGCTAAAGTGCTTTTTTTTTCAGCAACGGAATTCTCATTTGCCAATAATTGGGCCCATAATTAAAATCCAATATGAAAAATTTGCATCTCAGCTAGGTTACACACTTTTTTTTTATGCTGTAATGGATGGCTGCATCATTTCCAGCAGCGTCGCAACATTTGTGCTGGAAAAATTATAGGCGAAGCCTCCAATGTAAGTGACAAGGATGTGACAGGTTGACTGAATACCACATGGAAAGATTTACGTGAAAATTACACCAAAGGTAGCATTTATAATGCTTATGAGGCTAGGATCTTTTATAATCTAATACCATATCCAACGTTGAGTTTAAAGGTGAAAAATGTGTGGGTGGTAAGTTGCAGAAAAATCGCCTGTGTTAGTATGTTGCAACATGTCAGGCAAAGATAAAAAGAAACTTTTTATTGTCAGTAAATCTGCAAATCCAAGCTGTTTTAAAAAAGTAAAATGCCTACTGTGGTGATGCATTGTTTCTACACACCATGGCTGTGAAATTTAGTTTTGAGCTAGAACACAGAAAAGGTAAATCTGTAAAATACTAAAAGAAAACACTGCGTTGTGAATATCCTGAAAGAAAAGGTAATAACCCCGAGCCTTCCATGCCGGCGAGGTGTGTGAGCGTACAATGAAATAAGCACAAAGTCAATATGTTAGATCACCAAAAAAATATTTATTTAACAACCAACAATTAAAAAAAAATTGAACATATGGCAGCTAATCTTCATTTCAGTGACAAAAAATACTGATGGTTATACAGCACATTGTTACATATTGTATAATGACCTTTTGGAATTGGTCTCCAACTATTGCCTTGGGCAAAACAAAAAACTTAATCATTTAATAGCATAAGCAACTTGGAGATTAATTGGGTACCCAATCAAAAGTATAAAAAATAAATTTCTGCACTTTAAGTTTTAAAAAAATCGAGGAAAAAAAAACCTGAAATGGTTTGGACTATCAAGTCCCCCCTTCCTTTCTTTAGTGACCCAAGCCTTCTCTGGGCTTCATATGAAATCCCATTCAAACCCCACTACTTAAATCCCCTAAAATTCATCAAAAGAGTAGAAAGTTAAAAAATAGAAATGTGTTATAAATTACAACCCCCAAAAAGCAGAAAAAGATATTTAAGATGTCAAAACACATTTAAGCAGCAGAATTGCTGAAAATAAAAATTAAAAAAATAAAAACATCACTTGTTAAAAATGATAAGCAGAACAAGATTTCACACAAAGTTACCCCCACAATAGGAATAAATATTATTTAAATTTACAGGCATTACAGATAAACTTAAATTCCCCTTTATTTGCTAAAAAGTTCTACTAATTAGATAAGAGTTCAAACAGGTTAGTTGGGAGTTGGAGCAACGCCATCATGGTACTGGACTTTTATAGTGGATGGAAGAAAATAAAATAAAACTGGAACGGGCTCACCAATATACGTCTGCAGGAACGCAGGGGCCAAGTGCTCGATTCTCGTCACATGGACGTCTATGACGAAGGAACCATCGGGAAACTGCAGCATCGGCAAGATGACTCGGCCCATTCGTCACCGGCCTAGCTGTAGTGGTGTACCTGACGCCTGGCCGATATTGTCTCAGGCCTGATGGAGATGACACCAAATAATTAAAAGCCAGTATGAAAAATTTGCAGCTATTTAGCAAGCAAGTAATTTTTCTGCAGCAGCAGCAGAAAAATTACTTGCTATTTTGAAATTGTGAGCTTTGTGTAACATCTTTTGATTTATTTATTTCTCATACTTTTTAATTTGGCTTATAACTGCCATAATTTTACTTTTGTTTTTCTACCCAATAATAATTAAAAGTTGTAGAAAAAACATATTTTCTTCAAATATTGAAAGTAGAAATTATAATTAAATAAAATTCTTAAAAACTTTACAAAATAACACCACAAAAGTTAGTTGTCAGGCCATACAACTGTTTTGATGGAAAAAAATTGATCTTCGTCAGTGAAGATATAAATTGTTTTTTAGAAATTATTGTATTTTTTGGGAATGTCTCCCCATATTCTGTGTAAGCAGATTTTTATATTTATTTCTGTTTCTTGTATTTTAGGAAGCTGAGTGTGAAAAGGCAGCTATGGATGTAAAGTATGGTGCAAATACTAAAATTGAAGATTCTCACCGCTTGTTTCAATTACAAAAATCCAATTTTGATGCTGAAGTGAATACAAAGGTATGTATTATCACAAATTTAATGAAATAATAATAAAATGTTCATAAATATAAACAATAATGCTTCTTAAAGGGATTCTCATGCAACAAAACTCTTTGATATAACTAAAGATTATGTAGTATGTTTGATCATAGTTCCACCTATTGTAGAAGTGATTACTAAAAGTCGCCTCTAAAGTGGGTGTACTGTACACTGACGAAAGTGAAGCAACAGCACTGCTCAGTATTTGTTTGTATTGAGATCTACACTTGTAGGAGACATAAGGGATCCAACCCTATTTAAACATAGGAATTCCTTTGATCTTGCTGAAAAAACTGTTAAATCTGATCATTTGCCAATGGAACCCATTTGTGATTCAGACAGGGGAGATCTAACAAGGAGAGTGTGCAACCTTGGAACAACCAATTTGAATGAAATTTGGTACAAATATAGCTCACAAAACGTACAATCACTTATGCAAATTTTAGGACGAACCTTACAGGCATTCTCAGGAAATCACGCTCCGAACATTCGAAAATCAGCGTATGCAGCTTAAATACTTTCTTGATGAAAAACTAAGGGAGCGTCTGTGGCATAGAGCGTAAATGTGCCGATTTATGGAGCTGTTGTTAGCGAGTTCGATTCCAGCTACCGCTGAAGTTTTTTTTAATCTTTCTTCTGTTCATTTTAATGTCCAATTTAATTAAATAATAAAATAAAATTAATTTCAACATCACAGCTTGCATTGAATCGACTTCATATAAAATATTAATATAATAGGTATCCCCCCCCCTGTGTGGTATTTACGAATAGCATAGCAATTTAATAAGCAAAAAATAATAAAAATAAACAATTTAATCCTAGAGAATGCTTCATCAAGGAACAGATGCTTGGAGCATGCAAATGCTAATTTTGTGAATGGTTGTATTACAAATTATATTCCTAAATCGTATAAAATATTACATAGCTGTAATAAATAAATAAATAGATGAGGAAAAAATACTTAATATTAATAATTTATTTGAAATTGAATCAATAACAAAAGCTGTGATGTTAACCAAAAATTTTATGATTATCTGCAGGACAAATAATTATATTTAAAATAATGTTTGTGATTTACAAATAAGTACATCCTATTTAATTCACAAGGCACTCTAACGCGTTACATTTGGAGAAAAACCCCCCTTAACTCCAAATCGTTAGATTGACAGCCGTGCAACACCTATTTTATATGACCTCTCTTTGAAGGAATATAATTCGTAGCACAACCATTCACAAAATTAGATATGTTTGCATGCTCCAATCATCTGTTCCTTGATGAAGCATTCTCCAGGATTAAATTGCTTATTTTTTTATTTTTTGCCTATTAAATTGCTATGCTATTTTTAAATACCACACAGAAGGAGGGGATGCCTATTATATTAATAATTTACATGAAATCAATTCAATTACTCAAGCTGTGATGTTAAAACTAATTTATTTTATTATTTAATTAAATTGGACATTAAAATGATCTAAAGAAAGATTCAAAAAAACTTCAGCGGCAGCTGGAATCGAACTCGCTAACAGCAGCTCCATAAATCGGTGCATTTACGCTCTATGCCAGAGACGCTCACTTAGTTTTGCATCAAAAAAGTATTTAAGCTGCATACCCTAATTTTTGAATGTTCAGAGCATGATTTCCTGAGAATGCCTGCAAGATTTGTCCTAAAATTTGCATCAATGATTGTATGTCTTGTGAGCTAAATTTGTACCAAATTTCATTTAAATCGGTGATTCCAAGGTCGCACCCTCTCCTTGAAAGTAAAGAAATTGGGGGCTGTTTTATGGTCAGTCATTAGCTGCCTTGCTTCTTTGGATTACCCACGTTTGTATATATCCAAAAAGAATATTCAGTTATGCCAGCATCTTTAGAAATACAGTGAAACTTCTCTGGGGCAGCCATCCTCCATTCTGTGGAAAATCAGTTGTTAAAAGAAGTGGTCGTTCAAAGAAGTATGAACTTTTGGTAGTGAAGAAAGAAAAATGCTAAAAAATATTGTTTGTTCTGTTATTAACCGAATTGCATACTAATACATAAGTAAATATACAAATATATTTTTAAATTTTAATGAAATATTTTTAAAAAATAAGACTGTTTCATTCTTTTTTCTCTCTCTTTACTTCTTACATTTAACAAAAAAGCATTTATCCTGATATTCATCATGCATTCTGAATTTGCCATAATAAAATGTATTTGCTTTTTGGTTTTAAAAAACCAAGTGTGAAGTTTCCGAGTTCGGGCCAATCGCGCATCTGCCGATTGAATGGTTTGGAGTTTTGGTCGGTTTTCCCCAGATCTAACATGAATACAAATTAGAACCCTTTAAAAAGTCCTCTGACCAAGGAAGGCACTCCCCTCCATAGGCAGATGCCTCTCGTGTTGGCTTCCAATAACAAACAAACAAATGAATTTCCTTTTTCATGTAACTCAATCACATCAATGCATTGCTCCAACTCTAAAATCACTTGTTTCTTAGACATGTCTCTTCTCTAACCTACAAGATTTGTATTTAATGTATAGATGTACTTGTACCTGCTGTCGATTTGCAGTAGAGCAATTGGTTTAGAATGTGGTTTTTGTTTATTTTACTTCCAGAAAAATGCAAGAAAATTTTTGCTCAGGGAACTGGGACTGGTCACTTATAGAAAGTTGTGTGGTCTCTTCTAGAAGATCTTTTAACATTCAGTAGGTAGAGTAAAAAATCAGTGCCTTAAAAAACTGGTCATTGGAGGAGGAGATCACTTAATAGAGGTGGTCACTCATAAAAGTTTCACTGTACCCCTTTTCAGCACTAACACATTTCTCATTAATTTTCTTTGGCTTTGGTGTTGCCTGCATTGGCATAATTTCTTTCAAAATTATTATTTAGCCCAGGCAAATAAGATTTTTGCTGCCCGAAAAATAGTGTAGAGCTGGAGATGATTTTAATCCACCGTTGGCATCCCAAGTAAGTGCTGGGTGGGTTTTGCGAAGTAAATTTAGGTGGGCTTCACTTTTAGGAGCCAAAAAACCGCGAAATTTTGGCACTTTTTTCAGTTTTTCGCATATACCTGGAAAATGGTGCATCGTACCGCAAAGTGATTTATTACAAAATTAAAGAGCATAAAATTCCGTGTCTAATGAGTCCTTAAAAGTTAAATTCGGTTCAGCAGTTTAGCCACAATCGATTGTCGAAAATAGGCAATTTTTGCCAACTTGGAGGAAAAGCTGGTTTAACGCCTATAATTCAAAAACGGCCAGCCCAAATGAATAAACGCAAAGAGCTACCACATAGGTCAAGTTATTCGAACTTATATATACATATGTTTTGCATAATATCATTATTTATATATATATATAATGATATTATGCAAAAGAACGAGAAAAAATGAACCACATTACATTGGTCTATGTCTATACTATTTACTCGAATTTAAATCTACCATTCTATAATATTATTATATACAATTTGTATGTTGTTATTACATTATTATATGGCATTCATTCCCTGGGACCCTTACCAATAGTCATCTGGCTTGCTCCTTTTCCTTCGCCACTACGAGCAGTAAACTGCAAAGTGAAGATTAATGGTGGAGTGGTCCCAGTCAGAACTGATACAATTTTCTGCAGAATCCCTGTTCGTATGAAATCACCAAAGGAGCTAGAGTCATACTTCGGATTTGAATTAGCCCCCTATCCATTATCTTTTTTCGATGACAGTGGAATGCGGAAGACTAGAAAATTTGATCTCTATAAGATGTTCAGTCCAATCGATCCTAATACAAGCAATGCTATCTTCGTTGTTGATAGTGGGTTCTTGTTACATCGATTTATGTGGAATACCAATGAAAATTTTTCCACTATCATTGAAAAATATATATACTATGTTAAAAAACACTATGGGTCCAATTGCACCATAGTGTTTGATGGACACCCTGAAGATGGTACGGAGAAAGGCATAAAATCAGCTGTACATTTCCGAAGAGCCCGTGCTATGTCATCAGCATCTGTTTTGTTTGATGAAACTATGAGTGCAACAATGCCGAAAGAACGTTTCTTATCAAACGAAAGTAATCAGAAACGTCTGACATCCACAATTACGAAAAAACTGACTAGTGAAGGTTTTCGGGTCAAGCAAGCCATTGAGGACGCAGATCTCTTGATTGTAACAACTGCATTAGAAACATGTACACTTGAAAAAAATATGTTCATTGTCGGAGAGGACATAGATTTATTGGTCCTGCTGACAGCCTATGTAGCTCTCTCATCTGCAACGTCTCCTTTTTGCAACATCCATCTCTTAAAACCTGGTAAAGGGAATCAGGATACTGTGATTTATGATCTCAGGCAGTGTAAACTTTCAGATGGCACAAAGAAAAAAAAAAAAAAAAAAAAAAAAAAAAAAACCATTTATTGTTTCTGCATGCCTTCAGTGGGGTCGACAGTACATCCGCTTTCTTTCAACAGGGCAAAATTAAATTTGTAAAGAAATTACAAAATAACTTCAGCCTTCAAAATGCAATAGCCATTTTTTCAGATCCCGATGCAACACCTGGACAGGTTGGTGAAGCAGGAGTTAAGTTTATTGTGTATGTATACACGGGAGGCAGCGAAACATCGCTAAATTTGCTAAGGCTACAATTATTTCAAAAATCCCTCCCAAAAAGTGCATTCAATTTAGCTTCTTTGCCTCCCACAGAAGCAGCTGCTTGGCAGCACTCCCTGAGGGTCTACTTGCAAGTGCAGGCTTGGTAGAAAAATCTTGGTAGAAATTTCTTGGTAGAAATTTCTAATTTGGTTTCTTGGCAATCTTGGTAGAAATTTCTAAATCCAGAGCAGTGGGGATAGACGACCACCCGAAACTGTCTGATTCCGCATACATGTCGAAATTCCCTCACCGCACAAGCGACATTCCAGTGGGTGTGTAAGCCCGAGACAACGCTGTTCCAAGTGGCTGTGGGAGAGGAAAGCTGCCTGACGGGTACGAGTGCGGATGCTTGCCGGGGTCTTTGGGAGGGGGCTGCCGGCTGCTTTCTGTGAACTCGTGCCTGGAGGGTGGCTCGAATCAACTAACCACAGTCTGACTTATCATTTAAACCTAACTGATTTTCTACAACGTCGCCGCCGGACTGAAGCTGAACATCAAGCTGTAGTTTTTACTATGAATTCACACACTGGTTGAATCACCGGCCTGAGGACCGAATGGTGTGAGGCTCATGAAGATCGAGGACTCTACTACTGGACTGTGGTCGGTTTTGCGGGTGGCAGCCGACCAACGGTGTGCGGAATCAACTGAAGCTGTCTGGAGTATCCGTTAAAGAAGAGCCACAGTCTGATGGCGAAATGCCGTGGCAGGGCTTATTCAGTGGATAGAGATTCTTCACTTTGCGGACGTGGCTCCCTTAACAGGGCGACGTTGGATTCCTGCCGCAGTTTTCATCTAGTCTTGTCATCGGATCATCATCGCCCCGCGTCACTCGCTCCTACGATTGAATTGGACCTTTTTTTCTTCTTTTTTTCCTGGGGATCTACATGGCCATACCCTGACTTTTCCATCTTCAACATCGAAGGCCATACTTTTCAAATTTCCAAACTTTGTTTTGGATCGCTAGACTTTGTTTACATTCAACATCTTTTTGCACGTGGTCTTGACTGAACAACCCGTCCAATGAAGACCGTGCTTTCACAGGGGGAGGATGGGTCAGTATCCATTTGTCTCGCTGTTCCTGATTGGCTCGCAGCTTCGCTGCTCGCCTTTGTTTTGCTGTCTTGCTTCGATTGACGATTAAGATGTTTTTTCCATCTGTCTGCATCTTTTTGCTGACTCGACTGAATTTTGCCCGGACTTTTGGGCCTTTTAATCTCATGATTTTCAAATACACACTTACAACTTCACACTGGAGATAAATGCTTTGGCACAAGGTGCTCCATTAAAAACCCCCTATTGAGTCAGTCAGTCACCACACAAGCGGTCATAGAAGACGCGCCGTACGATTGCGATTTTCGAGAGGAAGAAGAGGAGGAGAATCCCTTCCTTGACGATGATGAAGAAGACTTTAATGTCGATGGGACATTTTTGCCAAAACGACGAAAGACACCATAAGTAACTTATGCACATATATAATGATGTAAATTCAAATAACTTGAAAGAACATTCAAATAACACGCAAAGAGCTATGTGGTAGCTCTTTGCGTTAATTCATTTGGGCTGGTCGTTTTTGAATTACAGGCGTTAAACCGGCTTTTCCTCCAAGTTGGCAAAAATTGCCCATTTATGATAATCGATTGTGGCTAAACCGCTGAACCGAATTTAACTTTTAAGGACTCATTAGACGCAGAATTTTATGCTCTTTAATTTTGTAATAAATCACTTTGCGGTACGATGCACCATTTTCAAGGTATATGCGAAAAACTGAAAAAAAGTGCCAAAATTTTGTGGTTTTTTGGCTCCTAAAAGTGAAGCCCACCTAAATTTACTTCGCAAAGCCCACCCCGCCTTACTTGGGATGCCAACGGTGGATTAAAATCATATCCAGCTCTACACTATTTTTCGGGCAGCACGGTTTTATTTTGGTCTTATTTGCCTGAGCTAATTGGGGAAGAGTGAAGTTTTTTTCCCTAATTGCACATTTATGTGCATATAAAGTAGGCAATAAAAGGAGGAGCTGAAATCATTTTTTTTTTTTCCCTAGTATAAGAGATTTATGAGCCATCTGATTTTGTGCCATTGTTTTTGTTTACATTTTTGTCAATGTTTTGTTCATTTGTTTTATTATGTATCATTTTGATCCAGTGCTTTATTTAGAACATTTCAATCCCCAAAATGAAACTGAATTTCTTTTAGAACCGTACTTATATTATGAAATTATTAGCCCATCATATTTAAAATGCATAGTTAAAGCCTATCAAGAGTTAGTTAAGTACCAGCCCAGCTTTCATGTATGCAGACTCCAAAGTTACTCACTGCACTCAATTGAATAAGCCATTTATTTTAAAATGCATTTGGTATTTATAATCTCATAATACCACAATGGCAATACTAATTTTATAGTAAAACAAGTCAAATTCCACAGTCAGAAACAATCTTTACTTATAAACACTTTAATTCAAATGTTATTTCCCAATGGAAATCTTCACAAAACTCATCAGAGAATTTAACTAGTTGCCATCGGCAAAATGAGATACTTAAATACATTTTTTTTTTTTTTGAGTAACGTTGCCATCCTAATAGAAATCAATAATAGTTATTCATAATCAACATCCTCCCAACTTTTGATTATAAATATAATCAAGTCACATAACTTAAAACATAATTGAAAACATAGGATGCTTAAATAATGGAAGTGTTGTACAATATTTCAATTGAATTCAAAAAAAAAAAAAAAAAAATCTCCAGTTATTTCATAAAGTATTTTTATAGTATAGTATAGTGTTTTTTTTTTTTTTTACCCCTCTTTGGATAAGTACTTCTACATACTCTGATCAGAATCAATTTCTTAAATTCTTGAGTAGTGCTTGTCTATATTTGATTCCTTTTGTGAGGGATTTCTGATCAATGGCACTTACATCCGGAAGCTTGTATTCATCAATGTCCTGAAGGAACAATGATGACAAAATAGGTTTAGTAGCTTCATCTTCTGTAATGTAGGTCAGAGGTCTTGAATTAATGACACTTTCCAGGATTTTCATTATGGGGGGGGGGATGGCTGAGAATTTCTCATCCTTCCCCCAAAACTGGGTGAGATTTTTAAAAAATCGGAGAGAATTTCTCATATTTTCCATAAAACTGTGTGAGCTAAAATGTAAATGAAATTGATGAGAATTTTTCACCATAGATTTGGCTTAGGTAAACACCCAAAATCAGAGTATTTACGAATTTTAGTTATTTTTATTGCATCTTATGGACCTCCAAGTCTAAGTCATGAGCAGTTACATGCAATAAAAGTAGCCCAATTGTCAAACAATCATGTACCCAGGACCCCCCCCCCTTTTTTTTTTTTCTTTTCTTTCAGAGACTTTGGAATTTTTCAGAATCTACTTTTGCGTTAAACTTTCAACTTTTTTCTTCTTTCTTTTTTATTTTTGAGAAAGCAATTTGTAGGGTAAGCGAATTTCTCGCAGTAATAATTTTTGAATGCGAGAAAAAGAAAAAAATGCTATATTTTTGCACTCTAGTGAAAACCCTGCTTTCACTATCTGCCAAAATAGTTGTAATTTCTTTTTAAACTCGCTCTCCCTAATACTCTTTTTAGCAGAACTTTCATTATTCTGATGAGTCTTTCCCACCAGCCACCCCACCATGCAGCTATGGCAGCGGACGGAACTTCTATTCAATAGCATTAATTGCTCCATGCTTTTGAATATGATCCCAATCCAATTGTTTCAAGGAATTGGCACCTCCGATAAAGTTGGAGCCATTGTCACAATATACAATTGAGCATCTTCCACTGTATGTGTGTGTGAGTGCGAGCCATAAATCTTCAAAATGCCATCAGAGAAGCATCTGTTGAAGCTGAAGTAACTAGTTCAATACACAGCGCAAGTAAAAATCAGTACCCAGCCTTTCTTCTCTTTCAGAAATAACGGGCCAGCCATGTCTATGCCAGTAATTTGGGATACTGCTGCATCTTTCACACAATTTTCAGGAACTGGGCAAGTTACAGTTTCTATATTTTTGGAGCTAAATCTTTTTCAAATAACACAGTTAGCTAACACTCGTTTTACAGTCTTCCTTCCGTGTATAATTAAATGCTTTTCTCTAAGGACATTCAAAAGTATCTGGATACTGACATGGCACTTCTTAGTGCATTATAGATTAACCGTTGCAGTACTTCCAGGTCCCATGAAGTAGTGTAAGTTTTAGGAAATCTTCACTATCTAGTAAGTGATTTTCATTTTCAGCCACATAACTCCTTGCTCATCTTTTAAAAACTTGAAGAGTTTTTTAAAGAGCTGACCATCACTTTTGGAAGTACAAGGTTCTTCTTGAATCATATGCATTATTTTTATTTCTACTTTTTTTAATTCTGCCACTGTCAGTTCACCCACTTTTTTGTCTTTTGAATAATTATGCTTAAATTGAAGAATCCACCCAATTAAGCAGACAATGTTTTCATGGCTTGAAAAATATCAGGTTGTAACGAAAGTTTTTCCTCCAGATTTGCTTGAGTCAGCTGACGCATTACCTAGCTATTGACCTTATATGCCAATTTAATGCGATGCTTAGCGCGAGCAATGGACATGGCACTAAAGTCTAACTCTTTTAGCTAACTCTCGAGTGGATGAATATTTTATCTCCTTCCACAGATTGTCATAGGCGGGTCTCATCAGCATCATTAGGCCGGCCAAAGTGCTCTGCTTCTTTAATGTCCCAGTCCTCTTTTTTTGAACTTTCGTTACCAAATCTTCACAGTGTCATATGATACAACACTAGTACCTTAAGCTGTACACATCATTCGGTGTCATTCTGTAGCTGACTTTTTGCAACAGAACTGAGAGTAAATGATGGTTCAATCTAGTAGCGTGATAGTTCCATTTCAGACACCTTATACTTAATCATAACGATATTTTTTTACAGATTTCACAACACAGTGCTGTAAAACAAGTCTTTTTCTTTCAAATAACAAAAATCGTTTTGCAAAATATTGGCAAAGACACCAACGCGAACTGCTTGTGCAGGCAATACGTGCAGTGGCGGAAAACTTTCGTTACAACCTAATATTTATGATACCAATCACTGTTATTCTTGACTAGTCGCCTTCGGCTACCAGTTTTGGCCGTCGATGGCCGCGCCTCATCGCGACTGGCTTGTGAAACCTACGGCACATGGGCCTCTTCGCAACTGAAATTTGCAACCTGTGGGTCGCCCGCCTTCAGCAACCAGGTGGTCCGTCCGCTTCACGTCCAGCCTATGCAACGTACAGGCCGCTTTTACATGTTTCAGTGAGCGGCCGCATCCAGCAACCAGCTGGTCTGCCAATGGCATCTTCGCTACTAAAAAGTGCAACCTATGGGCTACTTGCCTTCGGCGACCACCTGGTCCACCAACAGGCCACTTCGAAAAAAAATAAAAAATAAAAATAAAAATGTGCAACCTACAGGCTGCTCGCCTTTGGCGACCAGCTGAATGAGGAGGGGGATGTTAACAATGTCAGTCTAACAACTACGTCTGTGATTTTATTTTTTTTAAATTGGAGTCGTGTTTCAACAACTGAACTCTGAACTCTAGAATTTCTTTCTGTTTTCTTAAGATATTGGATTCAACAGAAAGAAATTCTAAAGTTCACAATTGAGTTGTTGAAACATGACTCCAGTTTTTTTAAAGTGAAATCATGGACGTAGTCCTTAGACTGACTGACAGTTAACAGAGGCACGAAGTCTACCTTACTGGTCGGCAAATTTTTAAGCAAATTTTCACGGGCCAGCGATGCTGGATGGCTTTCTGGCTAGTAATTATAGATTTATGACAAAAACAAAATAAACGACACCAAATTAATCTAAATAAAAGCTATGATCCAACAACGTTGAAATCAAAATCCATCCAGTTAAACGAATTCAAAATTAAACAAATACTTATGACAAAAACACATCACCAAAAACAATCTAAAACTCTCAATTAAACACTTCAAAATTACACAAACAATTATGGATTTATGACAAAAATAAAACAAATGTCCCGAAACAGTCGAAATAAAAGTTACAATCCAACAACCTTGGAATGGAAGTCCTTATTCCAAATCAAACCTAGAACGTGTGTCTCTTTCCCCGATTCGTAATGTCAGAATCACTAGAATAATCCCATGCTCTTTGTTCAAGACATCCTTTAGAATTTATCGTAGTGGAATCATGGATGAGTTTTCTTAATTCTCTTTACTTTCAACACTTGTAACGTTGTTATCAATGTAAAAACTTTAAAGTGTTTTCCGGAATATCTCATCATATTCCTCATTGTTTCTAATGTGGTATTCAATCACTGAAGTCAAAAGGAAAGGACTGCAATTTATTCAAAAAACTACTCTAGCATAGCAGTAAAACTACAATCTCTTTTCTTCAACATTTTCCAGAAACGAAGGAATTCTCTATCTTCCTGGCAGACACTTATTTGACAAAATGCTTTTCTAATATTGGTTATCAAGCCAAACTCCCTCTCTCTAATTTGGAATAAGCTCGCTCAATCAGGTTAGCCCCACATTGCAAACATTGATTTAATGACAGATGCTTTGGTAGTCTAGCTTACGCATCAAAAACTGGATGAATTGGTGTTGTAGTGCTGCTAGGCTTTATCACTGGGTGATGAGGTAAATAATGTTACGAATTTTCGGGGCAACCCGCTGCTCTGGGGCTTAAAATGATTTAAAATTCGTATTCTACGCTTCAAATAGATAAATTTTGCTTTTTGTTGCATCAAAATCGGCCAATTAGAACCGGAGATACGGAGGTTTCGCTTTCCCATATGTTTTTCTATGGGCTTCTAGAAATCTCGAGAAATATTAGTCCTAGAGCTTAGATCTCTTCACTTTTGAGGACTTATTTTTGGCGCCAAATTTGGCGATATTTCGCCAAAAGTCGCCAAGCTTGGCGACTTTTTGGTCATTTGGCGCGATTTTCCCAATGGGGCCTGGAAGTTGTTTTTCCTGCATTAAAAACGCATAATAACCTAACATTTCTCTTCTATGACGTAATCAAAATTCACGCTTTATGTAGAACCCTCGAGAAATTGACTTTTCTGGAAACCTCTTGTACCTCCTGCGTCGGCTATTTATAGAAGCGGGCATCGCCCCGAAGTCAGTCAGTGCGAGCTGAACGCTCGATGTGTGAATAGCTCTCGGTACGTTTGTGTGAATTGATAGTGCTATAGAAGCTGTGTTTTAGCTTGTTTTGTGAAGCTGTTTTCAAAGTGCTGTGTGTAAATTCTTCATTGCTGTGTCTTAAGGGATTGTGTACTATATCCCTTGAATATTTCTACGGAATTTTTGCCTGTGAAAGTGACTTATTTTGGTGTGAGAAATACAGCATTTGTGAGAGCTTCTGATCCAAGCGGATTGTTAAAAGCACGTTATTGCTAGATTGTGCTTGTGAATTGTGTACAGCTGATTGTACTACGAAGATCTAGAAGCAATAAAGTTTGTGTTCCATCCTGACAAGTGACTTTTTACTTGAACTTTTTACACCAACAGGACTTTAGAACGACGAACCCAAGGAGTAGCAGAGTAATTCCGCAACATTTGGTGTCAGAATCGGGGTTCTAAATAAAGACTTTAATTTTCCAGTTTATGGTTTTGACTAGACAAAAAAATGGAAGAACAACTTCAAAAGCTCATGAATATGATGCAAGAAATGAAAGCCGGACAAGACGAGATGAAAGCCGGACAAGACGAGATGAAAGCCGACAAGACAGATGAAAGCGCACGAGATGAAAGCGGACAAGACGAGATGAAAGCTGGACAAGAACAGATGAAGGCGGATTTAGAGAAGAAAATTGAAGCAGGACAGACCGATTTAGAAAAGAAAATTGAAGCCGGACAGACCGATTTAGAAAAGAAAATTGAAGCCGGACAAGAACAGATGAAAGCGGATTTAGAGAAGAAAATTGAAGCCGGACAAGAAGGAATGAAATTGGGATTGGAGAAAATGGAGACTGCTTTGGGAAAATTAGAGAAATTCGAAAAGAGTGTGCAGGAAAGTCAAGAGATAATGGAGAAAAGAATGTCGCTCATAGAAGAAACTCAAACGAAATATGAACAAAGAATTGAAGGAAAAATAGAAGAAAATGTTAAGGAATTGCAGCAAGATATTTGCAGAATGCGGGAAGAATTTAAGAATAAAATTGAGGAGAAACTAGACTGGAAAGAAAATATAGTTTCGAAAATACAGAAGAATGTGAAGCTAAAATGGAAGAAAAATTGGACTCTCTCGTCAAGCTGGGAAAGTTACCGGAAAACATCAGACTGTCGTCACGCCGCCCAGCAGTGAAACTTACCACTTATGACGGAAAGACTCCCTGGGAAGCCTACAAGACCCAATTTTTAATCGTCGCCAAAGCCAATGGTTGGAGCGAGTCCGAGAAAGCGGACCAACTGGCCGCTTCCCTTAGCGGAGATGCAATTAACGTATTGCAAACTATTGGAGCGACGAAGATAGGAGATTTTGACGCCCTCGCAAGTGCCTTGGAGATGAAATTCGGAGAGAAGTGCCAGAAAGAATATAGTAGAATCCAACTTAAGTCAAGGATGCAGAGATCTGGCGAGACCCTCCAAGAGCTGGCTTCCGACATAGATAGGCTGTGTCATCTAGCCTATGGCAGTTATCCTGATAATGTTCGAGAAGAAGTTGCAGTACAACATTTTATTGAAGGCCTCGTGGACTCTGAAATTCAGAAAGCATTGATCTTGGCGGATTATAAAGATCTCAGGTCTGCCCTCGTATTCGCCATGAAGCTAGAGGCAGCTCAGCTGGCCGTAAGAAAAGAGCGGCATAATGTTAGAGCTGTGTCATTCCAGGAGCCTACGGATGGAGAAATGGAGAGATTAGAGAATAAATTAAAGACCCTGGAAAATCTGGTGGAACGACAAGAACAGTCAGAGCCAAGAAAAGTGAAATGTTGGAGGTGCAACAGCGAGGGGCATTTACGAAAATACTGCGACGCACAAAAGAACTCTCGTCGTAAAGATCGCAGTTATCAACGCACCAGAGAAGCCCATGAAGGAAGACAGAAAAGAGACGACTTTCAGGAACAGAGGCTGAGGGATATTCAAAAGCCCCGTTTGAAAGTCTTACAGATTTCATCAGTGAATGGCGGCAGTGATGGACTATTCGTACTGGGATACGTTAATGGTTCCCCATGCCACATGGTGATTGATACTGGAGCGAACGTAACCATCATAAGGACGGATCTGGCCAAGAAACTGAACTTGAAGATTATCTGGACTCCGCCCTCGCTGACCCTCCAGACTGTGACAGGTGACAAGATCGAAGTGGGCGGAAAAGCGCAAGTAGAAATCACGTTTGGAAATGCCAGATACGACCATGTGGTATATGTCGCCAATATTACAGACTCTTTTATTCTCGGACTCGACTTTTTAAAATCGCACAAATTTAACTTGGACTTTAAGAATAATGAGCTTCGTTCAGACTCAGAAGAAATAGCTGCGTTCGATATTAGAAACGAAACTGTTTTGCCTGTTCAGCAAATAATAGCCCAGACTGATATCACTCTACCTCCCAGAACTGATTCCATAATTTCTGGAACAGTAAAAGAAAGCAATAAATTCCGCTTTGGATTAATCGAACACCCAAGCAATAGTGATTCCGTCAGAGGAGTACTTGTGGGAGCAACACTTGTGGACTTGTCGAGAACGGAAATTCCAGTTAGAGTAGTAAATGTGACGGACAAGTCGAAGGTGATAAAGAAAAATGAAGTGTTGGCGACATGCACTCCTGTTACCTGCATTAATAAGAACATCAGCCAAACGACAGCTAAATCTTCCGAGTGCCTGACGAAGGAATTAATACAAGACGTGGAGTTAACGGCAGAACAGAGAAGCGCTGCGGAGAAAGTAATAGCTGAATTTGAAGACCTCTTCTCTCGTACTTCCGGTGACTTTGGTCGTTCGAGCTTAGCGCAACATAGGATAGATACAGGCAGCCATTCTCCCATCAAGCAACATCCTAGGCGGCTGCCGTTTGCTAAGCAAGAAGAGGTGAGCAGACTTTTAGAGGAGATGCAGCGTGATGACGTCATCGAGCCATCGACTAGTCCGTGGGCCTCGCCGATTGTTTTGGTCCGAAAGAAAGATGGTTCCACCCGGTTCTGTGTTGACTACAGACGTCTGAATGACATTACCAAGAAAGACAGCTACCCTCTTCCCAGGATAGACGACACTTTGGACACTTTATCGGGAAACGAATGGTTTTCCACTCTGGATCTGAAAAGTGGTTACTGGCAAGTGGAAATTCATCCCGACGACCGTGAAAAGACTGCGTTCACCACGGGACAAGGATTATGGCAGTTCAAAGTTATGCCTTTTGGACTCTGCAACGCACCTGCTACATTCGAGCGACTAATGGAGACAGTGTTGAGAGGACTTTCCTACGAAGCATGTCTCGTTTATTTGGACGATATCATCATCGTCGGAAGGACTTTCGAAGAGCATCTCGAGAACATTCGAAAGGTACTGCAGAAATTAAAAGAGGCAAACTTGAAACTAAGTCCATCGAAGTGCAATTTGTTTCGTCGGGAAGTACGTTACCTCGGGCACATAATATCCGCCCACGGAGTCCGAACCGATCCCGAAAAGACGTCCGCAGTCCAGAACTGGAGTCGTCCCGAGAATATCCATGACTTAAGAAGTTTTCTCGGTCTGTGTACTTACTATCGAAAATTCGTGAAGGGCTTTTCTCAAATTGCAAGACCTCTTCACAAATTGACCGAGACTGGACAGAAATTTCTATGGACTGAGGAATGTGAGGACGCATTCAACGAACTGAAGACGGCTTTAACATCTTCGCCGATCCTGTCGTATCCTCACCCTGACAAGCCATTTATCCTGGACACAGACGCAAGTAAGGAGAGTGTTGGAGCAGTTTTGTCCCAGGAGATAGATGGCCAAGAACACGTCATTGCTTACTGGAGCAAATGCCTTTCAAAGGCAGAACGTAACTATTGTGTTACGAGAAAGGAACTTCTTGCTATCATTAAAGCCGTGGAGCACTTCCATCATTACCTGTACGGCCGAAAGTTCCTGCTCCGAACGGACCATGCCTCTTTAACCTGGCTTCTAAATTTCAAGAATCCAGAGGGCCAAATAGCCAGGTGGATACAGCGATTACAAGAATATGACATCGAGATACGTCATCGGAAAGGGTCATCTCATGGAAATGCAGATGCTTTGTCGAGAAGGCCCTGCATAGACAGTTGTCGCTATTGCTCCAGGGCAGAGAAAAATTACCATCTGAAACATCCCGTTGTCCGCCAAGTTACATCATCGGCATCATCTCAAGATCCCTGGAGTGACGAAAATGTTCGGGCGGACCAATTAGCAGACAGCGACATCAAACCTATTGTAGAATTTATGGAAAAATCCAGCGCTAAGCCCAGTTGGCAGGAAATATCATCTTACAGTCCGGCAACAAAACAGTACTGGGCTTTATGGGATTCGCTTCGCCTGAGGAATGGAGTCCTGTATCGTAAATGGGAGTCGGACGACGGCAAGATGCTCCGATGGCAGTTAGTACTCCCTCGCTCGAGGATTCCGAAGGTTCTAGAAGAGCTGCATAATGGCTTAACTGGAGGCCATTTTGGCGTGATGAAGACCCTGCAGAAAGTTCGCGAGCGCTTCTACTGGGTTAGGGCTCGAGGCGACGTCGAAAAGTGGTGTCAAGCTTGTGACGCCTGTGCCGCCCGTAAAGGCCCGAAGAAACGAAGCCGTGGAAGACTACATCGTTATAATGTAGGAGCGCCTTTTGAGAGGATTGCCCTCGACATCCTGGGACCTCTTCCGCGAACTTCGGATGGCAACAAATACATCCTAGTTGTCATTGACTACTTCTCTAAATGGCCCGAAGCGTTTCCTATTCCCGATCAAGAAGCTACGACCGTAGCAGAGGTATTGGTGCAAGAATGGATTTCCAGATATGGAACCCCTCTGCAACTTCACTCCGACCAAGGAACGAACTTTACCTCTGCAGTCTTTAAAGGACTTTGTCAACTTCTCGGAATAGACAAAACACAGACTACGCCTTTACACCCGCAATCCGACGGCATGGTGGAGAGGTTCAATCGCACAATTTTGAACAACCTCTCGCTCCTGGTATCTAGGAATCAAGAGGACTGGGACAAGAAACTCCCCCTCTTCCTGTTGGCCTATAGGAGTGCCGTCCACGAGACTACCGGCTTCACACCTTCCCAGATGCTGTTCGGCAGAGATCTTCGTCTTCCCGCCGATCTAGTGTTCAGCCGCCCTCCAGATGCGCCTTCATCGCCAGAGGAGTACGTGGAAAACCTTCGGGCACGGTTTGAAGATGTGCATCATTTTGCTCGGGAGCGGATCAACCTGAACACGGAAAAGATGAAGACTCGCTACGACACGAAGGCTACGGGACACGAGTTCAACGCAGGTGACAAAGTTTGGCTATGGAATCCTACTCGACGGAAAGGCCTGTCTCCCAAGCTGCAATCGCCGTGGGACGGTCCTTACACAGTCCTAAACCGGCTGAATGACGTCATCGTACGGATTCGTAAGTCACCAAACTCGAAGCCAAGAGTTGTACATTACGATCGGCTAGCCATCTACCGCGGTTGTAATTAGCTCAGACTATGGTCACTATGGCGTAATTCCTCTTTTCTTTCATCTCTCATTCCTTTCCTGTCTTTCTCTTCTTTTCCTCTTTCTTCAACTCTCTTTCTCTCACTACTTACGCCATGTTTAGTGTACATATTTGTAATATATTGGATTTTATTAATGTGTATTTGCTTATTGTGCTATTGATTACTTGCTTGAATTATGTTCTTAAGATCTTGTTAAGTGTTATACAGTGTAGGTACCCGTGTGACCTCCTAACTAGGGATTGTACTGCCCGGGACGTGCAGTCCTTGGGAAGGGGGCAATGTTACGAATTTTCGGGGCAACCCGCTGCTCTGGGGCTTAAAATGATTTAAAATTCGTATTCTACGCTTCAAATAGATAAATTTTGCTTTTTGTTGCATCAAAATCGGCCAATTAGAACCGGAGATACGGAGGTTTCGCTTTCCCATATGTTTTTCTATGGGCTTCTAGAAATCTCGAGAAATATTAGTCCTAGAGCTTAGATCTCTTCACTTTTGAGGACTTACTTTTGGCGCCAAATTTGGCGATATTTCGCCAAAAGTCGCCAAGCTTGGCGACTTTTTGGTCATTTGGCGCGATTTTCCCAATGGGGCCTGGAAGTTGTTTTTCCTGCATTAAAAACGCATAATAACCTAACATTTCTCTTCTATGACGTAATCAAAATTCACGCTTTATGTAGAACCCTCGAGAAATTGACTTTTCTGGAAACCTCTTGTACCTCCTGCGTCGGCTATTTATAGAAGCGGGCATCGCCCCGAAGCCAGTCAGTGCGAGCTGAACGCTCGATGTGTGAATAGCTCTCGGTACGTTTGTGTGAATTGATAGTGCTATAGAAGCTGTGTTTTAGCTTGTTTTGTGAAGCTGTTTTCAAAGTGCTGTGTGTAAATTCTTCATTGCTGTGTCTTAAGGGATTGTGTAATATATCCCTTGAATATTTCTACGGAATTTTTGCCTGTGAAAGTGACTTATTTTGGTGTGAGAAATACAGCATTTGTGAGAGCTTCTGATCCAAGCGGATTGTTAAAAGCACGTTATTGCTAGATTGTGCTTGTGAATTGTGTACAGCTGATTGTACTACGAAGATCTAGAAGCAATAAAGTTTGTGTTCCATCCTGACAAGTGACTTTTTACTTGAACTTTTTACACCAACAGGACTTTAGAACGACGAACCCAAGGAGTAGCAGAGTAATTCCGCAACAATAATTCCCATAATTATGACTTTCATATTGGGGTACTTCTATTATACCTTCGAGACATTTGCTCTGATTTTACCTGTTCCACCTGTATGTTTTAGTTTTCTAAATAGCAATAGTATTGTGCTGTCAAATCACAGGTAAGTTATGGAAATTTCTAGATCATGAAAATACCTGAACTTTCAAGAAATATCACTAGATCAGCCCAGACAGATCTGTTTTTTACTTCCTTATACAGAGTATAAGGAAGTAATGTGATCCCGAAAAATTTAGGGGGCCAAATTTTGACAAAAAAACGATTTTGACTACCTCTAAATTTACTCTTAAGAATTTTTTCGATGCATCTCATCGTAAGCTATCCTGCACGATCATATAAACGCGTCTGCAACTCATTTTGACCAGTGGCGAGTCTATTTTGACCAGTTTTTCCATGCCGTCTGTACATACGTATGTATGTATGTATTTAACTCACATATCTCAAAAACTATTGGTCGTAGAATGTTGAAATTTTATATTTAGGATTGTTCTATGATCTAGTTGTGCAGCTTCTCTTTTGGTCTCAATCAACTGGATAGTTTATATACAGGACCGCCCAAAATATTCGAAATACATTACGCTCTATGGGCCAAAATTCATTAAACTCGCATATCTAAAAAACCATTGGTCGTAGAATGTCGAAACTTTATATTTAGGATTGTTGTAACATCTAGTTGTGCACCTACCCTTTCGGTTCCATTCGACTGGATAGTTTATCTACAGGACCGCCCAAAAGATTCAAAATACATTATGCTCTATGGGCCGAAATATGGCAATTTTAGGGGCGTTCATCCATTTCAAGCACAATACTGTCCTACCACATAAGTTAGGTAATGGTACAACCACGGTCATGTGCCTCCCTCAAGAATTATGCCAAAAGTCGCCAAGCTTAGCGACTTTTGGTGTACGTGTGTATGTATTTAATTCTCAAATCTCAAAAACTATTAGTTGTAGAATGTTGAAATTTCATATGTAAGATGGTTGTAACATCTAGTTGTGCATTTTGATTTTTGGTTCCAATCTACTGGAGAGTTTATTTACAGGACCACCGAAAAGAATTTTAATACTTTAATGTCTATGGGCATCTTCAATATAATACAACTGAAGACAATCATTGTTTGGTGCATGCCCAAAATCTCGCCGTCTGTCGTCGACCTTGGCGAGTTTTGCCGAAATATCGCCAAATTTGGCAATAGTCTGTCATTCTTTGGTCCATGCCCAAAATCTCGCCATTTATCATCGACCTTGGCGAGTTTTACCAAAATATCGCCAAATTTGACGATAGTCAGTCATTTGGTCCATTTCCAAAATATCGCCATTTTTCATCGGCCATGTGAGTTTTGGTGAAATATCGCAAAATTTGGTGATAGTCAATCATTGTTTGGTCTTTGCTTAAAATCTCACCATATGTCGTGGACCTTGGCAAGTTTCGCCAAATTCGCGCCAAAAATTATTTCTTATTTTATATAACTCTAAAACTTTACCCTGTAGAATTTTGAACTTTAGTATTTAGAACTATTGTAATATCTGTTTTCAATATCTTTTTTGAATGCAATCGACTCTGAATTTATTTACAGGGTCAGCCAAATGACTTTAATTTCATTAAGGTGTGTGGATGCATTCCATTCATTGAAAGGCTGTGGTCAATGACTACTTTGGCTATACCCAAAATCTCGCAAACTACCTCAAGCTTGTTGGCTTTTGGTGAAATATTGCCAAATAAAGTGTCAGAAGGAAATCTTACAAACTGAACTCAGCTTGGCGATATCAAAATATTTGGCTAGAAATCGCTAAACTTTTCTATTACTGTTATTTTATCTCTTTCAAACAAAATAAGTTTAGATGAAGTGCACCGAAAATATTTTTGATTTAATTGACATGCAAGAAAGTCATCTATTGTCCACATCAGTTTTTTTAAAATTATCGCTTGCAAAGAATGTTATTAGTGCTGTATTGTAGTCTGTGGTTGTTGGTTATTTTCAAGACCTATCATGAAAACTTTTTGTTAATGTAATATTGTAGTTAAAACTTCTGCTCATTTATTCCACTGAGTTTGTGGAATATTCTTTCTTGTAGCATATTCCAATTTCTAAAAAAAGTCTAATTTTAAACTGACTGTCATTCATTGAATTGTGCATTGAAGATTGTTCAGCAAGTTTCTGAAAACCAATAAAGTTTGTGTTCTGTCCTGATAACTTGACTGGTTCTTAGAGTTTTTCAGACACTCTGAACTTTCAAGCATTCAAACTTGTATAACCTGTCAGCCTTTCAGTGCAGAAGAAAAGCATTCAGCAACAGTTTTTGCAACAATATTACTGCACTAGATTTTCTTTTTGTTTACCTCTGTTCTTTGACTAAGAAAAGCTATGAATTTCATGTAAATTGCTTATTCTGTTTTGTTGATTTTTTTTTCTATCTTTTGAGTCTATATTACATATATATATATAGTTTCAATTTCTTATTTCCTTGCAAAGTTGTGTTCATTAGTAAGCCATTAATACTGTATAATTTTTAGAAAGCTGAAGCCCAGCTATCATATGAGTTGCAAGCTGCCAAAATGAAGCAGAAAATTCGTAGTGAAGAGATTGAAATTGATATTGTTGAACGACGTAAACTGATAGCAGTTGAAGAAAAGGAAATCCTTCGTAAAGATAAGGAACTTACAGCTATGGTTCGGTTACCTGCTGAAGCTGAGGCATATAAAGTGGAACTTATTGCACAAGGGAAAAGGTAAAACATTATGTAAAGTTTTTATTCATCTCCCCCCCCCTCCCCTAATGAAGTACAATTAGAAAAAAATGGAGCATTGAATGTTTGTTTTGGAATCAAAATAATTTATAAATAGGAAGTTTTCAGAGATAAGTGTTTTAATTGTATTCTTACTTTCTGTTAGAAAACAAATTGTTTGCTTTATTTTTACTTCCTTGTGCAAGGTAAAGGAAATATTGTAATCGTAAAAAACATTGATATATACATCTTTTGAACATGCCTAAATTTTCTTTGTTTAAAAGTTTTTGCATGTGGTCTTTACAGACATATGTATGTATTGACCTGAAACATGTTATAGTTTCAGTTTAATATCTGAATGTATGTGTGAACTGTGGCGTAAATCTTAGCATTGGCTGCCTCTACACCACAGACGGCGTGAATCGTATAGGGTGACAACTAACGTTGTTAACCCAGAGAAACAACTATGTAACCAAATTATTTCCGACAAACAATAAAAATTAACAAAAATAGAGTCAAGGAAGAAATGTGAAATCAGTGAATACAGGAAAAAATGTGAAATCGCAGTACTCATCCACTCATGAGATCGTCAACCAAGATAACCTCGAATCAAAGATATACTCGGAGTAAGTGGACAGGAAGAATTTATTCACTCACACATATTTTTTTAGAAGACCAAAATATATTTATTCACACATATATATTCTTAAGGAGACAAAAAATTAGATTTACTATCAATTACAAAAATGAATGAGAAGAAACTGCTACCAAGAATGTCTACGTAGGAAATAAATTACTGGCACCTTCGACAAAATGGCGCTACACACGTGGACAGGTACATTTAAGCTCTTACATCTTTTAGATTGGGATCTCCATTTAAATTTTAGACACTAGTAAAACGAGAAGGTGAAAAAATTAGAATATGTTAAAAAGTTAGCAGAAAAAAATACATTCCTTTCGTTAGTGATCCTAAATAAAAACTAATAATGCCCTTCCTCACGGACCCCGGGGATAAAGAACAAACATGGACGAACTAGCGTCCTAGCTGCGCGAAGATTTTGACCGAAGTGACGATTTGCACCAACCCAAGCGACCGCCACTCGCCAATATAGTAACCCAGCATCACATCGCCACCAACCATTCCAAACATGTCATTGGTTAGGGCTAGACGCGGGAACATTCGGCGCTTGCCGATTGGCCAGACATTAATCTGTCACTTGTTGCCATGCACAAGCACATCCGCCATATTTGGCGAGAGATCGTCAGAGAGTTGGATTTGGCGATTTTCGAAGGTCCGTGCGCCAACAGAATTTTTTTAGGTAGCCATTTTGGAAAAAGCAGGGAATTTTGTGAAAACACAAAACCCACGTGTATGAAAACATGAAATATGAATAACTTTATATTACAGTAGACAAAGTACACCCACTTTACCTATCACAGGAGGGGATAAAATATAAATTAAATTACTTAGAATTACATGTGATATTTTGTATCACATGATCTCCCCCTTCACCAGAAAAAAAACAAACTTTTAGTAATGGAGATCCCAGTACATTATTATATGTTGCAATCAGTAATATAGAAAATACATAAATTATACATTATACAATGATACTATACATGTTATTTTTACTTCAAAGTTCCTCGCAATTATTACCATTATGACATATTGATCTGTTGTTTAGAAGAAAAAAATATACATAAAATTCTTACATGATGAAATGACATTTTACCTCAATAATGCTATACCCAAGATATTTTTGAAAAATCATTTTGATAAAGGAATTCTGATGAAAAGCAGTGAAGAACATGTTTCTGTTACAACAGGCCTTATACTACATACACTTATACATAAAACAATGAATCTAACTTTCTGGGACCTATTATGTTACCTGCTAACTATTTTCCCTCTGTCATCATGGGTAGTTCATAATCATTATTCGACACAAAAAATTATGTAAATACTTCAGGAACCTATGTAAATGTAATAGTATAAAAATATCACAATTCTATCAAACATGAAATACCTAGTTTATCACATTCTTATGTTGTACTAATACTGTAGTTTGTGTTGGCCAACATGCGAAATATATTATCTTCAAACAAAATAGCTTGCATGTGCTGCAGTCACATGCATGCTAACAGGACGAGAAAAAATTTTCATGAACATTGAGCACAATGAGATTGTAATGTATCAAATTTTGCATATAAAAGAAAAGAAAATATATTGTTTCATTGTGGTACTATACAATACTGTAAATTTGTTCTGTATGCGATTAAAATTTTAAAGAAGCCTGTTTATCTAAAGGAGGTGAAAAAGAGCACATGATCTATGACATTGATGACGATGCATTGTCTGAGGAGAGAGCTGATCAGTTCTCCCTCACCAGACACCTGCATGAAAAAGAACCAATTTCACAAAAAGTACCACTGTATACAGTTTAGTATTGACCAAAATGAAACTATTCTTACCACATATTACCATGATATATTAAATTGGACTGACAATTAGAAACATTATCACATGATGTATTGTGAGATCTCACTTAGTATGGTATTCAAACTACATGTACAAAAAAATGCGTATACTTCACAACAAATTACAAAATCACTATATTTACAAACAAAATGCCCTGAAAAAGAAATATATTACCATGTCTACCGGTGTGCAATGTCCTTGTGATGGATGAAAAAAAAAGTTCAAAGAGTCCATCAATACATTACAGAGGAAACAAAAGAGTTCTGCACTACGACAAGCTTCAGCAGTTTGTACATTGTCTTGACTTTCTTTCTCTTTCTTAACCAATATTTCCTTGTCGGCACCACCTTAGATTGTCTGCTGGACACTCTCGGCTTTGTCGACCTCAACCTCATTGGTGAAAGAGAAAATGTCTTACCAGAGGACACCTGTGTCTGGGATACAGTTGTCTGGCCATCCTGTAGTAGACCATCACCCATGGAGGACTCGTTCGGCAGTGTCGCAGGAAGACTCAGCTGGTCTGTCTCCGGACTGGACACTTGGCTATCATCATCATGGGCATCTGGAACCATTGGAGAGGACAATACGCTGCTGTCAGATGAGTTCAGCGTCAGATGGGGACTCAAGATTGGTGGTTCATCCGTCCCTTCGAAGGTGTCCTGCACATTCAGTTCGGTGGGGAGGACATCACTCTCAGCTACAGGGGTTACAGGAACAGCTGCACTCAGAACCGGCATCTCTCTGTCATTGTCAGTCACAGGAATTGTAGCAGCTGGATTCTGGTATGTCTGCATATAAATTTCTTCATATTCTTCAATCGGAGAAGTTTCATACTGGATGACCTGGGATGGACTATAAACATTTGGAAGAAAAACCATTATTTTGAGTATTAATATTACTTGGGCATGAGGATGAATATTTAGACTGGACGACTCTCTCCGTGTCATTTGTTCGACATTGTTGATGTGAAGCAATTTGAGGAATGTTGTCTTGCAGTTCTTTCTTTCTCTCTGGTACTTTATAAAGATTATCTACATGTAGGACTGATTCTGTATTTAGTGGATTCTGATCTCTCTTGACTGCTACTATCACTGGACTTATGAGTTGTACTACTTTATATGGGCCATAGTATGATGGTCTAAATGCTGACCGACCTTTAATATACACAGTGTCACCTACGTTAAATTTCCTTAGCTTGGCCTTTTCATTGTATTTTTGATTTCTATGTTGTTGTTTCCTGGTATGGTTGTCAAATACATTTCTGTAGACATTCTCCATCAATTGGAGACATTTGGATACATGCTGCTGCGGACTACAGTTCTTCGCATTATCTGGCATGGAGTACGTATCAAAAATATTGGGCAACCGCCGACCAAAATGCACTAAGTTAGGTGCCACATTGATGGTATCGTGAACTGTGGCATTGTATAATGCTTGGTGAAGGTGTACGGCTTCCTTAAATGGGTGTCCATCTTTTACGAAAGATTTCACAGATGATTTTAGAGCAGTATTAATTCGTTCTGCATAAGTGTTAGCTTGCGGGTGATTGATTGTGGTGTGCCTTATGTGTATCCCTATTGCCTCGTTAAGAAGATGGAAGGCTTCAGATGTAAATTGTGATCCTCTATCTGTTGTAATGCTCGTTGGTTTTCCATGGATACATATGTACTGTAATAACGCATCAGCAACAGCCTGGGCAGTGATATGACGTAAGGGAAACAACTGCATAAAACGTGAAAATTTGTCAACAATGGACAACACATACTGAGAGTTATGGAATGGACCAACAATGTCCATTGCAAGTTCAACACCAGGTGCGTTGGGAAAAGGTGCCACTTGTAAAGGAGCCTTCGGAATGGTGTGATTTTTAAAGGAAATGCACCTTGGACATGAAGAAACAAAATTCCTGGTATCGATGTAACTACTCCTCCAAAAATACTTCTCCTTGATACTATTATATGTCTTGTGAATACCCGTGTGGTCAAAATGAAAAAGTCTCAAAACTTTGGGTACAAGAGCTTTGGGAATGACAATTTTTGCGTCAGAAATATCTTTAGAAAAATGATATAAGAGTTTATCTTGAGGATTCTTTATATATTTGAAAAACTTTTTCGGCAGAGTGTTATTATCAATATGTGATAAAAGAGAAGATGTAAAAGTGTCCTTTTGTTGTTCAAGAAGAATGGTGGACAATGAAATTTCATTAGGAGGATCGCTATGATGCGAAAGGTGATTGATGACAACAGGGAGTGCCTCCTGCGAGTTTAATAAACATTTGTTGCTGTTTAAATCTTCCACCAACGGTTCCTCTTCAAGTCTGGACAGATAGTCTGCTAAAAAGTTAGTTTTTCCCGGAATGTGTTTCATCGTGAAGGAATATTCTGACATATTGAGCAGCCATCTACTAGTGATGTCAGTGGGAGACGTCATATGTTTGTATTTCATAAGTGGCTTGGAGTCTGATAAAACTGTGAAGTGTGTTCCATATAAATACTGCTTAAATGCTAAGATAGAATGATGTATAGACATTAATTCCAATTTGATAGCCGGATATTTTTTTTCAGCACTAGATAAGGACTTGGAGAAATACGAAATGGGCATCAGTTGTTTATTATGTTCTTGCATGAGAACACCTGCAATTGCAGTGCCAGAGGCGTCTGTATTAAGAGTAAAAGGCTTATTTTTGTCCGGTAATTGAAGAAAAGGCTTTTTAAAAAATATCTTTTGTAACGTTTGAAATGATTGTTCCTGTTCTTCTTTCCACGAAAACTGTGCCCGTAATTTTGAAACATCAATCAGAGGTTTAATTAAGGTGGCAAAGTGAGGAATTAAGTGGCGATAAAAGCCACAAATGCCAATAAATCTTTTTACTTGCTTCTTTGTTTTTGGCGTCGGAAATGCAGTTATCTTAGTTATATTAGAAGAAATGGGCGAAATTTTATTATTAGAGATGAAAAAACCAAGATATTCAATACTTGAAGTATGAAATTTACATTTCTGAGGAGAGAGCGTGATGTTATATTTCTTTAAGACTTCAAATAACCGTGTTAATTTTTGCATGGATTCATCAAAAGAGTTAGAACACACTATGATGTCGTCTTGATATGCGAAAATGCCTGTACATGAAACTTCTTCAATTATATTGTCCATTAAATATTGAAAGATGGATGCTGAATTTTTTAGACCGAATACCAGTCTTTTAAATTTAAAAGATCCAAATGGGGTGACGAAAGACAGAAGTTCCTGGAATTTTTCAGGCATGTTAATTTGCCAATAAGCGTTTGGTAAGTCCAGCACAGAAAAAAATTTATATTGTGATAAATTGTTGATGATAGAAGAAATTCGTGGCAGCGGGTATGAAGACAATTTAACTATGGCATTTAACAAGCGGAGATCTAAAGCAAGTCTGTATTTTGGTTTATTATTCTCATCAAGACCCTTTTTCTTTACGAGGACCATCGGAAAAGCCCAGTTACTTAAGTGTCGTTCAATTATTCCTGCCTCCTGCATTTCATTTAACTGTTTCATTGCCTCATCTTGTAATGCGAGAGGAATGGGGATAGGCAGCTTCTTAGTAGGAGTGTCATGCATTAACTGGATATCAGGTACCACTCTGTCAGTATGACCAAGGGTGTTCAAGGACTTCGAAAAAACATCCTGAAAGCCTTCAAATAACTTAAGTAATTTAAATTTTAATTCATCTTGTAAATGATTTAAGGAAAAGTCCTGAGGTAATAATTCATTCTTTCTTTGATTGAGAATGTCCTGAGATGCCTTAATGAAATTAATCTGCTGATCTTCAACGTCTTTAGATTGTATATCATTATTGTGAATGGTTTGAATGAAGCCTATAGGCATACCTTTGTCCAGCTTTACAACGGTATTGGAGGTATTAGTGACAGGTACAAGAAAGGATACGTTTAATTGAGTAGAGTTCGAGGCAGATATTGAATTATTTTGAATTTTAACGTTAGAATTAAGTTGAATATCATCTTCCCTATCATTACAAGGTTCATGAACAGACTGGTCAATACTTAAATCACTTATATTATTGGGTTGAAACACAAACGGATCTTGAATCTGTGTGCATCGAGCAATCACTTCAACCCACTTGGTCTCGTCGGGATGTACCACAATTTTTGTTTTAATTTCAACTGGAAACGCATTTTCTGGAGTGTCCACTAAGTGACTATTAGTATGAATTTGTGAGTGTCCATCTTCAAATGAAATTACATTGTTGTCTATAATAAATTCTTTTTTATTGGTATCTATTACGGCTTTGTGCTGTGTTAAAAAATTGTATCCTAGGATTAATTTGAAATCGTTAGGTAAAGATGTGATGAAAAAATTAGCTCTATATTGCTTATTGTTGATTTTAAAAGGAATACTGACACATGCACGGAATGACACATCCGAATTGATGGTCTTGATGGATACTCTCCTTGAAATGAATTTATATTTAATCTTAGTTTTAACTTCCTCGAAGACGCTTTCATCCAAAATATTCACAGTAGAGCCAGAGTCAATTAACGTTGTAATGGGATTATTCCCTACGGTTGTCACGATTATAGGGATAGACGAAATATTGTCATCAAAATTATTTATTATATATTGTGTTTCTTCTATTTGTGTGCTAAGATTACTTTCTGTGTTGTGTGCTTGTCCTCGATCACTATGATCATTACTCTTTATTTCTTGAATGTTCTGTGAGACATTCGGATGGTTATTAGGTGTAAACGTAGGTGCTAATGGCGAAAGGTTTGATTGTACACTTTTCTGGTGAAAAAACTGATACGGCCGGCTACCGTCACCAGAAACTGGTAGACCAGGCCTTAAGCAAAAAAATTCTGGGGTTACTTAAGTTATAGTTACTATGGGATCCCTGAGGAGGAGCATTATTTTCCGGGACCACGGGCAACTGAGAAGGAAAGTGTTGCTTTTGAGCATTAAAAGAAGTAGCCTTAAACTTAACACAATCATCTAAAATGTGACCAGGTGTCTTGCACCACTGGCAAATTACTTTAGTAAAACGATTGTTACTGCGGGACTGACGAAATTGACGACGTGAGAAATTACCCCTAGAAAACATAGGTCTATTAAAATCCTGTCTGTATGCCTGTGACCTGCGAGAATCCTGTCTGTTTGAAAAATTACGATATTTGTGAGAATTAGTATACTTTTTGAAATGATCTCTACCTCTCCCATTCTGACCAGTCTTTTCTCTTTGATTTAACGACTCCAACGTTGTCTGAAGTTTTTCTACTTTATCATTTAAATGCATAATCAGGTCGTCTTTATTTGTGGTATTTTCGTCATTAAAAATATTTACTAAATGATGTGCTTTTGTAACTGCACAGGAAAAGTCTGAGATCTCCATTTCGAGTATTTTATTTTTCACATTATTAGGCAAAGCTTGAAGAAAGTGATTAAGACGAACTTCGTTGAGAGCCTTAGGTTCCGACAATGAAGGATACACTTGAGCAATGATTGAATTGAGTCTGTGTGCCATTGCACGAACAGATTCACCAGGATTTAAGCGCAAAGCTTGAAGATCCCTAATCGAAACAGAATGGTCTGACTTGAAATAGTCTGAAAATTTTTGTAAAACCTTATCAAAGGACTTTTCTGCCTGAATATCAGGGGATTGAATGAAAAATAACCTAGCAGGACCAATCAACTTAGTTTTAAAGAAGCACAGGGCTGTGTCATCAGCCCAACCATTTAATGACTTGATGTCTCTAATTTGAGACAAGAAAAAATTTAGAGACATGGGATCACCATCATATGGCTCCAATTGAGGAATGAAGGACCTTGCAATTACACCATTTGCAATACCTGGCATATTGCCATCAGAAAGAGTGGAATTATTGTGTGTCATTATGACAAAACAAATCAAAATTTGGCACTTTACTGACAAATGTCCAAGAAAGATGACAAAAAATAACACTTTAGACTTATAAATATGACAAAAAGAACTTTAGAAAATGGATAAAAATCCTTACTACAATAATTATGGCTTTATGCACCAATTGTAAAAAAACGGAAACATTATGATATATACACAATAAAAGCCACAAAGAATATCACTTATACACATAGCACAGGTCAAATTCAGATAAATATCATGATTGAAGAAGAACTTAAGCACAAAAATCATTCCATATTGCAATAAAGTGAGAAAAATACGACGTCATGGCAGAGACCTATTTTTTTATTTTTATTTTTTTAATTTATTTATGTTATATAGTCATATTAAAGTATGAGCTTATAAACACAAAAAGTGCCAGTATATTCTTGTACTGTGTATATATATACTACTAGGTATAAGATATTGGAACATAAATAATGAGAGATAAAAAAATTTATATTCATCAAATATTATCGAATTCTGTGCAATACTGCAATATATCATTTAGATGAATTGCCGTTCTGCCAGATATCACAAAGTATGCAAAAAAGACGGATATTCAGACCTTATATATTTCATGAAGAGAGAAAAAAATTAATATCCGTAATCCACGTACAAGATGAAAACAGTGCATCGGGAAATTGCCGATTTGGGCTATTAAGCCTACTACGACGTTCCGGTCGGAAAATTCATATGATCTATTGCATCATTAAAATTAGAAACATTACAAGAAAAAGTACAGTTACTATTAAATCCACAGTAAAATACGAAAATAACTGGTTACAATGATTAATAAATCATCAAACAGTTCGAAAGGGCATGGCACCAAATTTATCTGTGGAGTAAATCTTAGCATTGGCTGCCTCTACACCACAGACGGCGTGAATCGTATAGGGTGACAACTAACGTTGTTAACCCAGAGAAACAACTATGTAACCAAATTATTTCCGACAAACAATAAAAATTAACAAAAATAGAGTCAATACTGGAAGAAATGTGAAATGACAGTACTCACCCATTCATGAGATCGTCAACCAAGATAACCTCGAATCAAAGGTATACTCGGAGTAAGTGGACAGGAAGAATTTATTCACTCACACATATTTTTTTAGAAGACCAAAATATATTTATTCACACATATATATTCTTAAGGAGACAAAAAATTAGATTTACTATCAATTACAAAATGAATGAGAAGGAACTGCTAACAAGAATGTCTACATAGGAAATAAATTACTGGCGCCTTCGACAAAATGGCGCTACACACGTGGACAGGTACATTTAAGCTCTTGCATCTTTTAGATTGGGATCTCCATTTAAATTTTAGACACTACAGTGAAACCTGTTTTTAAAGACCACCACTGGGACCAAGAAAATGTGGTCTTTAAGGAGGGTCGGTCTTTGAATTCAGGTAATACGATACATGTTGACAAAATTTTAAGCGTACTTAATTTTATCAATAGAATTGGAATTTATTTGATAATTACTTGATTATCACTGAAAAGGCTTTTACATAGATATAATATAATAAAAAGCATGTATGTACTTACTTTTTTACAATATGTAGAGAAAGATAGTGAGATTTATATGTATATTAATAAATAAAATTAGAATATGTTTAAATTTAAAAAAAAAATGAAAAATGCAATAAAATTTTGCTTTACATGGTAGGTACTTTATTATTTTCTAAAATACTGATAACCTAAATTTTTTCTTTCAATGTCAGGAATTTTCGAGAATGTTTACTGGTTTCCATTGTTATTAAAAATGAAAAAAAAAAAAATGAAGAAAGCAATTAATATGAAATAATATACCTTGCGATAGCTATTGTAATTTCGTTTCTGAGAACAAATCACGTTGTAAACATAAAAACAGGCTCTGTGTTGAATCGGGGCCTTGCTGAATTTTGCGAGCTTCGCTCTCGCCAGTATCGGCATCGCTCATTGGTCGAAACAATGACGTCATTCTCGGTATTATCCTCCATTTCTCATAGTATTTTCCTACGGGGCGTAGATTTTGTGATGGCATTATTTTTCGAAGAAAGGTAAAAGAAGAAATTGTGCTGAACGATTCACTAAAATGTCTAAATGCATAAAATTCAATAATTATTCTCCAAGAAGCAGTAACACAAGTAACTGCGTGCATGCCGCTATTGCGTTCAGTGACTCCATGGATTATTTAGTGACTGGAAGCTCTGTTACAACTCAACTAAAAACGTGTCAACTTTCGTTTTCATCCTACCATGTGATTGCTGATCATCCGAACAACAAACTTACTCAAATAGGGAAAATAAGAATTTTTTTTTTTAATTTGCGGTTGTTAAAATAGCATTTTAAATAAATTCGTTTCTTATACCTAGCGGTCGTTGGTTGCGTCAGGCAGGTGGTCGTTCAATAAGGAAAATAAACCATTATTTATAATTATATGGTACTCGGGACCGCTTAGACATGGTCAACAAGACCAGGTGGTCGTTAAATACAGGGGTCGTTCAACACAGGTTTTACTGTAGTAAAACGAGAAGGTGAAAAAATTAGAATATGTTAAAAAGTTAGCAGAAAAAATACATTCCTTTTCGTTAGTGATCCAAAATAAAAAAACTAATAATGCCCTTCCTCACGGACCCCGGGGATAAAGAACAATCCTGGACGAACTAGCGTCCTAGCTGCTCGAAGATTTTTGACCGAAGTGCCGATTTTGCTCCAAACCAAGCAACCGCCACTCGCCAATATAGTAACCCAGTATCACATCACCGCCAATCATTCCCAGCCCGTCATTGGTCAGGGTTAGACGCGGGAACATTCGGCGCTTGCCGATTGGCCAGACAACAATCTGTCACTTGTTGCCATGCACAAGCACATCCGCCATATTTGGCGAGAGATCGTCAGAGAGTTGGATTTGGCGATTTTCGAAGGTCCGTGCGCCAACAGAATTTTTTTTAGGTAGCCATTTTGGAAAAAGCAGAGAATTTTGTGAAAACACAAAACCCACGTGTATGAAAACATGAAATATGAATAAACTTTATATTACAGTAGAACCAAGTACACCCACTTTACCTATCACAGGAGGGGATAAAATATAAATTAAATTACTTAGAATTACATGTGATATTTTGTATCACAGATTTATAGACAGTACTATAATCATCAAAACTGCCAAATGTAAGCAGTTTATATACTATATACACTGTAATAAGTTGTTTCCGTTGTCATGGAATGAATTTTCAGTTTTTTAAAATATGGTTACGTGTGATTTGGATTGCTACAGGTTGTATTATTGCCTACTATTTAAAAAAAAAAAAAAAAACGGCTTTTTGTTTAGTATAATCAACCTGCTTATTTAAACAAAATAATGCATTTAGGAAACTAGTTATTTAAAATAAAATCATTCTACAATTTAAATGAAGAATAAAAAACTAATGTTCCTCTAAAATATTTAAAAAAACATATTATTGCTGAATGAAATTTAAAAACAAATAATTATAATAAAATAAAAATTATCACCAATAAGTACAAAATAAAGCATTTTATCCTCGTTAAACTGGGAATTTATTTACATGCTTTAGGGGGGACTGGCCGGAATGCATGTTGCATCCTAAGAAAGTCACCAAAACCACTTTAAAAAATTTATTTTGAGCATAGAATTGAAAATCCCTTCGAATTCAGAAAAAAGGGTGAAAGAATATTCAAAGTCATGTAAGACAGTTTTGTATATTCAAATTTTTTGAAGATTTTTTTTCTTATTTAAATGACAGGCCTCACACTCATTCTCAACTATCTCTAAATTATGTATCATATATGAAAAGTTAATAAGGGTTTATTAAAATAAAGTAATTTCTTTTCAAAATTTTAAAATCAGGTTTGTAAATATTTCTCATTTTCAAATATGTTACAAATTTAACAAGACATTGTACATTTTGATTAAAGTAATTACTTTCGTCAAAAATAATTACGCTTAATGTTTTCATTTCAATAAAATGCAATACTAAATTTAAGTCTGTAATAGAGAACGCATTTACTTTTAATTTCTCAACTATTTTAAAATGCTTTATTTCAGAAAAATTTCACAGCGTATTTTTTCTCTTTCTCCTCCCCCCCCCCCCACATCCGAACATTAAATTTTTAGTTCAATTTGCTGCATGGTCCTGAAGGTCAATATTTCTTTTTCTTTCTTTCTTCTTTTCTCCCAACATATGTTTCAACCTTTTTCTAATTTATGTATGTTTATTCCCCCCATTTCAGGTTCCACTCTTTTTAAAATAAGAGAAATGTTCAAATCAGTTTTTACATTTTTAAAGGCAAGAAAAACATTCTGAGTGTTAAAACTGCAGAACATAATTATATTACAATTTTATCAGCGGCGTAGTTTGGGTAATTGGCACCTGGAGCGGTCCTCCAGTTTCCCCCTCCCCCACGCAAGGCAGGTTTTCAATTTAAAAAATTTGAACTTAGTATGTGTAAGGAAGAAAGGTTTTGCTGCCGCCGCCCCGTTGCTATGCCACTGAATTTTACACTGGAAAAGTCTCCTATAATCTTAGTGAACTATCTAAAACCGGCCAATATGGATGTGGAAGTTCAGCTTCATTTCGCATAAAAGCGCAAAAATTTATAGAGGGTGTCCAAACTCAGTAGAGGCATTGCAGTGTCGGAAAATGTCTCAAACCTAGAAAAAAAGATTGCTTAAAACCAGGGGGTGGGCAAACTACGGCCTGCAATCCAGCCCCTGCTGTCTAAAAGTTTTATCCATCCCGCTGCAAATTTAAGAAGTATATATTAATATATTAAAGCAAACTACAATTAAGAAAAAGACTATCTACAAATTAAATTAATAAATTTTAGTGCTTAATCATTTTGCTGCCGAAAAAGTCTGTCCATCATTGATTTAAGCAAAAAAGAAAAATACATAGCTAGTGCCGAACCAATCAATTATAAAACGCTTTCGCCTTTTGAAAAGGCCAGAAGTTTTTTTTTCACTCTATTGATTACAGGCTTGTGCTGGTGCTGATAAAGGGGCGAAGGGAGTGGTCGTTAATTGTAGGGACAGGGCAGTGACTGCTTGTGAGAAAATTAGTAGTGGACCAACCACGTACCCTTTATTAACAAGATGTTTTCAGGCATCCACCCCAATAAAAAGATCAAACAAGAAAATTTACGATGCTTCAAGAGTTTGCAATTTCCGTACAGGAACAAGAATTTAAAAAATTACATATCTTTATTATTTTTTTCAAAAAATGTTCCTCGGTGCCTATGTTCTTTGGGCTAGGGGGGCTCAGATTTTTCCAGGGAGGGGGGGACTGAGACGTCCATAGCACCCCCAGCGCTTCGGCCCTGGTCGCATGCCATTAGTTTTCCACCCCTGGCCTACACTATCCACCATACAGTCCTGGTCTTGTACCAATTGACTTCCATCTGTTCTGACTTTGAAGAATAATCTTGACGGAATGTGCTTTGGGAGCAAAACTGAACTCAAACAAGCCATTAAACGCTTCTTCCATATGCAAAGCCCTGAGTTTTACCGGGAGGGTTTTTTGAAGCTTATGAAGAGGTATGACAAATGTCTCAATGTACTTGGTACTTATGTGGAAAAATTAAGTTAAGTCTTATCTTTAATGTCACATTCTATTTTTTGACTTTCATACACAGCTCTGTCTACAGTTACCAGGGGAAACTTATTTTCTGACTCACCCTCGTACTAAAAATTCTCAACCTATAAAATAAATCGTTAATCTTTGACAAAAATTATTAAGTAAATGTACTCCCTCTAATCTGCAAATTCTTATAATCCACCATACATTTAAAATGTAAACAAATAACTTTACATTGCAATTTTTCTTCATAGACTGAAACACTGGTGAATGTTTTGTTTATTGAAAGTGAAATGACTAGAATAAGCAGTCCTCTGTAATACTATCATCTAATTTATAATACTAATTAAAATGATTATTTGTTGAAAATTCAGTATTATAAAATATTGATACAGCCCATCCCAAAGTGGTTCTGATACAGAGTTTGATAAAGAATCAATCAAAGAAAAAATACTATTCCTTGATGAGAAGTTTAAAATTGGGAAGAATTACATTAATTTTCTTTCCAAACTATCTTTTATTTCTGAACAAGAAATTGCATTTTTACATAATTTTCAAGCTAAAATTTCTCAGAACAAGTAAAAATTTTAAACAAACCACTATTACATCAATGTTTAAAATATTTAAAGAATAATCAATTATTAATTTTCATTTCTGCACTTGAAATAATGTATTTTATATTTTCTAAATAAATATGTATTTTATTACTATATGTATATGTATTATTTGGGTATGCTTAAATTATTTACCTTCAATAATTAATGAGTTACTATTGAAAAATTATTATTAGATATCTTTTCATTTTAATGTCTATTTATGCATGATTAAATTCATCAACTCGCTCTGATCTCCAAAAGAAAAATGTAAACAATGACCTGTAATCTGCAAAATCCTATAATTTGTACAACCTTTGGGCAAAACTTTTGCAGATTAGAGGGAATTGACTAAAACTGGATTAAAAAAAATTCAAAACTAAACAAATCATTTGTTTATAGAATCACAGTAGAGGAAAAACCCTTTCTTTCCTCCCACTTGGTATAAAAATTTCATATAAATCCCTTATTACTAGTGATGACATCAAACAGTATTCCTTCTCAAATGAAGTTGAAGAAGGGAATTTAAAGAAACATAAAGGGTGTGTAATTTTTAAAACTAGGCCAATTCTGTATTTGCCATCAGAGGTTGTAAAAATTTTGTCTTGAGCAATAACAATTTTGCTGTGTTTTTAAGCTCTACCTTTGACTAGTTGTGCTAAGTTATATTGAGCTTTTATCTGATATCAGGCAAACAGGAAAATCTAAAAATAAATCAAGTGGTCTCCTAAATTATGTACTGTTTTCGTTGTTTTATAATTTTTCTAGAGAAGCAGTGATATCTTGATGCAAACTCTAAATGGTATTTTATTTTATAGAATTAACATGGATGAAGCAAAAGAAGTTCATAAATGTCTACGTAAAGCAGCTGGTATTTTTAATGCTATGCAGGTATGTAAATCAACACTGCATTAAGTGTTACAGAATTTGTACAACTTATTCATAGGTATTCTTATTAATGCTATCAATTAAAAAACTCAGTTTTCTATCAGATGTAAACTTAACAATCAGATGACTCATACTATGAAAAATTGCCATCATAGGTATAGTTGTATAGGGCTGCAGAACATGAGCACCAGTCCATACAGTTTATGTGAGTAAATACATTAATGTGCAAAACATAATCAACAGGCATTGCTTTTGCTACAACTTCACAAGAAATCATCTGAGAGACATGAAATACAGAAATGGGAGACAGCATTTTTATTTAAACAATGACGGAAGTAGTTGCACAAAAATGAATACAATTTATATTGTAGTGTTCAACTTTCACTAGGCAATGGAAAATTATGTATGATGTTAATTAATAACCCATGCATTGTGTTTAAAAAAAAACAAGAAAATCTTCTAACCAAATTATGGTAAGATATTTCAATTCTGTTTTTCTTGGCCATTCCACGGACAAAGATTTATATGAAAAATTTGTTTGTTTGGCAGAGTTTTCTAGAGCAGTGAAAGCTAGTGAAAATGAATTGAGGGCTTGCCAGGTAAAGGATGACAAAATTACCTTGATACTTCTTTTATTTTTGAGAAATGAGATGTGAAGCTTTGTACAGATGGAGATGAACAAACAAAAATTTGATGTAAAGTAATATCTGTATGTCATTGAACATTTCTGTGCATGATCCAGCTTGTGGTACGAAGTCGGCAGCGTCATCTAAATTACTTGTAGGGACGGGATCAAAGTTCTATCAAAGATGGCGGCAGACAGGCTCCATGTCTGACAGCATCGTCGGTCATTGCTGGGACAATAGTCAAACTCATTTTGTCTTAACTCCGAGCATCCCACGGCCAGCTACCAGTCTCCTTCCATCTTATCTCATCTCACTAGACCACAGCGAACGGCGGACTTGAATACTGCCAACTGGGCAACAGCGTCACGAATTACTGCGGACCTGTGACATGCAAAGAAAAAAGAAAATAGCTCTGCGGCAAATCGCCGGGAGTACAGCACCACTAGCGGCCAAACATAGAAACACATTAGGCAAAACATTTTGCTAGCAATTAGGTGCTTGTTTGAAGCTTTAATATTAGAACAGCGTTAAGTACGAACTTTAATTAAAAGAAAAATAAAGGGTTAGAAGTGCCTTTAGATTTAAGGCAGATAATTAATGTTAAATTATGCAGCATGCTTTTATAGTGAAGAAAAACCACAACCACATGTTATGGAACCTTCAAGGTAAGGTTTACAGTTAATTTCCCTAACAAAATTTTCTGAGGGTTCTGCCGAATTCAATCTGCAGAACCTTTTACAAATATCAGTGGATGGACCAAATGTTAATTTAAAGTTTTGGAGGCACATTTGTGATGAATTGAAAGAAAGCAAAGGTTTTTCTTTGTTGAATATTGGTACTTGCAGCCTTCATGTAATTCATGGTGCATTTCAGAGAGGCAACAGATTTGTTTCATGGAAGCTGAATTCCTTGTTTCAATCTATGTTTAGACTTTTAAGGACACCCCAGCTAGACGTGCTGATTACATAGCTATCACGGGGAGCTCAATTTTCCCATTAAAATTTTGCCAAATAAGATGGGTTGAAAATGTAAAAGTTACTGAGAGAGCTCTGGAAGTCTCCTAATATCAAAGTATATGGAAGTAGCCAGAAAAAATCTGCCTGATACTATGACAGTAGGTAGAATTGAAGAAGCATGCAAAGATAAATTGACTGTAGCAAAAATATAGTTTCTTATTTCAGTCGCTGCTGTCTTGGAGCCATTTCTGAAATCTTTCTAGAGTCCATCCCCTATGATTCCATTTTTATATTTTTCCTTAGTGACTATGCTAAGGCAGTTAATTACCAGTTTCATAAAACCTGAATTGATGAATGAAGCCACAAGAACTTCTGAACTTTTAGAAATAGATTTGTCTTATGTGAAATCCATTGATATATATGCTAAGCTGGATTGCTGTATCGACCGGTTTTTGCGAGCCGTCCACCTGGCTCTTTAAATGACCAGCTGATGAAAAAAGTGGCAAAAAGGTCTTTCCGCCCGTAGTAATGCTATGTGTTCGTAAGTTTGTAAGTTAATATTTGCATTGGCTTTATATATATAATAAACTAAATATTTCAGAAAACGATAGGACTTATTTAGACATTTTATAGTAGTATCGCAAAAAGAGTTGTAAAAATATATAGATTGCATTTTGAATTATCTTAAATGGAAACTAATACATAAAATCCCCAGTGATAATCTAACCAATGTTGAATTTTTCAGTAAAGAAATAACATGCATTTGCAAGATTTTTTAAGAAGATTAATTCCTATTTAGGTAGGCATAAAAAGCAAGCTCCTTACCTTGATTTTGAAAATTGTGTAAGATATTCTAAGAGGGATATTCACATGGTTATATCTGAAATGCAACTAATTTCAAAGCTTTATAATTAATTAAACTTTTAAAAAGTTAAAGTTCTATATCGTGTTCAAAAGATTTATAAGCTATAGTTTATCAACCACAATTTGAAGAAGGTTAACACCATTGATATTTAAAAAAAAAAAAAAAAAAAAAAAAAAATCAGCAGTGTTCATCCTAGGCATTTTTTGAAGGGCGCTGTGCCCTGCCCGCCCTTTAAAGCAAAAATCACGCCCTACTTGCCCGTAAAAAAAAAAAATCGTCTCCCTTTTGCCACCCAAAAACAGCACTCTGCCTGCTGCTCTTCTTGCCCCGATTTCATTCATAGTGCCATCGTCTCCCCTCTGTTTACATTTACTGTGTTGCGGCATCTCTTTCCTTTTTGTTGACATTAGTCAGCACCTTCAGATTCTATAGTGTTGACTCTAGAATGATTTGGCAGGTCTCAGCACCAAATCAATCTTTTATTGTCTTTTTAGTGCTCGGCGGCCCTATTTCTCTTCTTTCTGCGCCCTCCTACTCTTACATTTTTCTTATTATTAGTCAACAATCCACTTTTTATTTCCTACACACCATTTGCGGCCCATCACAAAAATATGTTAATTAAAATGGCCCTTTCACAGAAATACGATTGAGTACAATAACCCCATCATAAAAATAGGTTCAATTGAAAGTGGCTCTTTCACAAAAACCGTCTATGAAATCGAATCTTTCCCACAAATATAATTTATTAAAATGCCTTTTTCAATATTCTATTCTTTCAGATCGAAATACTGTTACTGCCTTTTTCATTGTTTTCATTTGCGCGAGCCGAGTAACCCGAAAAGTGGCCCCTCTAGTTGTTTTGTTTTAGCTGACTTAAGTGAGAAGCCCAATTGGCAGGGCAGAACTATGTGGGCATTTCACTTAGGAGTTGGGGGAAGAAAATACGGTTGGGAAATTCAAAATTTTCTAAAGTTATCTAAAAATTTCTGATTCCATCTGTCAATCCTCAAATATCGGTAGCTATGTTTGATAAATATGTAGTTGTGAATTATCAAACAACCATTATTCCACAGTTCGTCTCCAGCTGTATATAGTTTTTGCTCTTCTCGATGTTTTTAATAGTTTTGCACACTAGCTAGTTTGTTTTTTTTTTCACCCTAAATGATTTCCTCTTTTTAATTGGCTTTCTTAGTACATATTATTCTTAATATACAGGGTGTCCAGCCTTAATGTGACCCAATAGCTAATTCCCGAACCGTTCGGTTTAGATTGGCGCTTCCAATTTGAAAAATGTTTTTAAAATGGTAAAGAATGTTTTAACGTGCCTTTCGAACCAAAAAACCCATTTAGAAAAAGATTACAAAAATTAAATTTTTATACGGTCCCCAGGTCCTATCACATATATTTAGGAAAAGATGCAGTACACAAAAACGAAGAAAACATAAAAAATTTCATTTTATTACAATAAAAACTGACCAAGTTATGGAACTTTGAAAATCATACATTTCATCCATTTTCTCGGCCAATTTCAAGAAGCTAGTAAGGGACCGTCTCCAAAGTGAAATTAATTGGAACTCTGCCAGGAAACTTTCGCTCTTGCACGTCACTCTTATGTAAATCGTTTTTAAATTTAAAAGTACATACATTACGTTAATATTACAATAATTGAGTACTTAAGAAATAAAATTTATTCTGTGTACTTGTAAAACATAGATAAAATAAAATATATTGGACGAAGAAAACTTTTCAAAAGCAGTTCCAAAAAAATACTTATTTGCCTGCGGCTTCAGACTGATTTGCTGCAGTACTGATCATGGCGAACGTTAAAAATCTGTTGTGTAGTCAATGCATACAATGTTGTGTAGTTGTGCAGTCAATCAAATCAGTTGTCTTGCAATTGCATACAGTCGTATTCTAATATTACGAATTCTAGTACAGGAGAACGAGATGTATACAAATGAAGAATACTGCCAAATGGTACTGTTGCATGGGCAGAGTAATCGAAATAAGAGAGAGGCGGCAAGACTTTATGCCATTAAATTTCCCAGTCGAAGACATCCATCTTATTGTACAATTGCCCCTTGCTGTTCAACGCTTGTATAGAACTGGGAGTTGTCATAGACGTATTCTCTTGTCTCGTGTCACACCTTCAAGCTTGCGGATACCCGCTGAGGATGTTCTAGGATATGCCCTGGCTCATCCTGAAAGTAGTGTCCAGGTTATTAGCAAGGCTTGTTCCTACTCAAAATCGACGGTGTGGAACATATTACATACGTACGGTGCATATCCTTATTGTCCAGTCCTGGCGCAGGAACTAATGCCTGGAGATCAGAAGCGTCGTTTTGATTTTTGCAATTTCGTGTTAAACACACTGGATGAAAATCCAGATTTTTTGAATGAAGTTTTGTGGTCGGATGAATGCCAGTTCTTGAGGCAAAGCACTATTAATACACAGAATACGCATTAGTGGTCCCTCGAAAATCCACATCTAATACGACCGAATCGCCACCAAGTGCGTTGGTCGGTGAATGCGTGGTTGCGGAATATGGAAGAGCACCTTAATTGGCCCAATTTTTTTCGATGGACCTTTAACATCAGAATCATACACGGAAATTTTATCTGGACTGTTAGTCGATTTTTTAGAAGATGAGGTTTCCTTAAGGGATTTGTCACGCATGTGGTACCAGCATGATGGTGCACCCGCACACAAATCTTCGCAACCATGTACA